>OX377618.1:274299537-274649537 GCA_947397865.1 Polietes domitor
ATATTTATTTATAAGTTTCAATTATTATATTCATAAAATATCAATTCATAAAATAATATAATTCATAGTCAATATTTATTTGATAAGTTATATTTATTTATAAGTTTCAATTATTATATTCATAAAATATCAATTCATAAAATAATATAATTCATAGTCAATATTTATTTTATAAGTTATATTTATTTATAAGTTTCAATTATTATATTCATAAAATAATATAATTCATAGTCAATATTTATTTCATAAGTTATATTTATTTATAAGTTTCAATTATTATATTCATAAAATATCAATTCATAAAATAATATAATTCATAGTCAATATTTATTTGATAAGTTATATTTATTTATAAGTTTCAATTATTATATTCATAAAATATCAATTCATAAAATAATATAATTCATAGTCAATATTTATTTCACAAGTTATATTTATTTATAAGTTTCAATTATTATATTCATAAAATATCAATTCATAAAATAATATAATTCATAGTCAATATTTATTTTATAAGTTATATTTATTTATAAGTTTCAATTATTATATTCATAAAATAATATAATTCATAGTCAATATTTATTTCATAAGTTATATTTATTTATAAGTTTCAATTATTATATTCATAAAATATCAATTCATAAAATAATATAATTCATAGTCAATATTTATTTGATAAGTTATATTTATTTATAAGTTTCAATTATTATATTCATAAAATATCAATTCATAAAATAATATAATTCATAGTCAATATTTATTTCATAAGTTATATTTATTTATAAGTTTCAATTATTATATTCATAAAATATCAATTCATAAAATAATATAATTCATAGTCAATATTTATTTGATAAGTTATATTTATTTATAAGTTTCAATTATTATATTCATAAAATATCAATTCATAAAATAATATAATTCATAGTCAATATTTATTTAATAAGTTATATTTATTTATAAGTTTCAATTATTATATTCATAAAATATCAATTCATAAAATAATATAATTCATAGTCAATATTTATTTTATAAGTTATATTTATTTATAAGTTTCAATTATTATATTCATAAAATATCAATTCATAAAATAATATAATTCATAGTCAATATTTATTTCATAAGTTATATTTATTTATAAGTTTCAATTATTATATTCATAAAATATCAATTCATAAAATAATATAATTCATAGTCAATATTTATTTGATAAGTTATATTTATTTATAAGTTTCAATTATTATATTCATAAAATATCAATTCATAAAATAATATAATTCATAGTCAATATTTATTTAATAAGTTATATTTATTTATAAGTTTCAATTATTATATTCATAAAATATCAATTCATAAAATAATATAATTCATAGTCAATATTTATTTAATAAGTTATATTTATTTATAAGTTTCAATTATTATATTCATAAAATATCAATTCATAAAATAATATAATTCATAGTCAATATTTATTTGATAAGTTATATTTATTTATAAGTTTCAATTATTATATTCATAAAATATCAATTCATAAAATAATATAATTCATAGTCAATATTTATTTAATAAGTTATATTTATTTATAAGTTTCAATTATTATATTCATAAAATATCAATTCATAAAATAATATAATTCATAGTCAATATTTATTTAATAAGTTATATTTATTTATAAGTTTCAATTATTATATTCATAAAATATCAATTCATAAAATAATATAATTCATAGTCAATATTTATTTAATAAGTTATATTTATTTATAAGTTTCAATTATTATATTCATAAAATATCAATTCATAAAATAATATAATTCATAGTCAATATTTATTTTATAAGTTATATTTATTTATAAGTTTCAATTATTATATTCATAAAATATCAATTCATAAAATAATATAATTCATAGTCAATATTTATTTCATAAGTTATATTTATTTATAAGTTTCAATTATTATATTCATAAAATATCAATTCATAAAATAATATAATTCATAGTCAATATTTATTTGATAAGTTATATTTATTTATAAGTTTCAATTATTATATTCATAAAATATCAATTCATAAAATAATATAATTCATAGTCAATATTTATTTAATAAGTTATATTTATTTATAAGTTTCAATTATTATATTCATAAAATATCAATTCATAAAATAATATAATTCATAGTCAATATTTATTTTATAAGTTATATTTATTTATAAGTTTCAATTATTATATTCATAAAATAATATAATTCATAGTCAATATTTATTTTATAAGTTATATTTATTTATAAGTTTCAATTATTATATTCATAAAATAATATAATTCATAGTCAATATTTATTTGATAAGTTATATTTATTTATAAGTTTCAATTATTATATTCATAAAATATCAATTCATAAAATAATATAATTCATAGTCAATATTTATTTATAAGTTTCAATTATTATATTCATAAAATATCAATTCATAAAATAATATAATTCATAGTCAATATTTATTTCATAAGTTATATTTATTTATAAGTTTCAATTATTATATTCATAAAATATCAATTCATAAAATAATATAATTCATAGTCAATATTTATTTTATAAGTTATATTTATTTATAAGTTTCAATTATTATATTCATAAAATAATATAATTCATAGTCAATATTTATTTTATAAGTTATATTTATTTATAAGTTTCAATTATTATATTCATAAAATAATATAATTCATAGTCAATATTTATTTCATAAGTTATATTTATTTATAAGTTTCAATTATTATATTCATAAAATATCAATTCATAAAATAATATAATTCATAGTCAATATTTATTTTATAAGTTATATTTATTTATAAGTTTCAATTATTATATTCATAAAATAATATAATTCATAGTCAATATTTATTTGATAAGTTATATTTATTTATAAGTTTCAATTATTATATTCATAAAATATCAATTCATAAAATAATATAATTCATAGTCAATATTTATTTTATAAGTTATATTTATTTATAAGTTTCAATTATTATATTCATAAAATAATATAATTCATAGTCAATATTTATTTCATAAGTTATATTTATTTATAAGTTTCAATTATTATATTCATAAAATATCAATTCATAAAATAATATAATTCATAGTCAATATTTATTTTATAAGTTATATTTATTTATAAGTTTCAATTATTATATTCATAAAATAATATAATTCATAGTCAATATTTATTTCATAAGTTATATTTATTTATAAGTTTCAATTATTATATTCATAAAATATCAATTCATAAAATAATATAATTCATAGTCAATATTTATTTCATAAGTTATATTTATTTATAAGTTTCAATTATTATATTCATAAAATATCAATTCATAAAATAATATAATTCATAGTCAATATTTATTTGATAAGTTATATTTATTTATAAGTTTCAATTATTATATTCATAAAATATCAATTCATAAAATAATATAATTCATAGTCAATATTTATTTCATAAGTTATATTTATTTATAAGTTTCAATTATTATATTCATAAAATATCAATTCATAAAATAATATAATTCATAGTCAATATTTATTTGATAAGTTATATTTATTTATAAGTTTCAATTATTATATTCATAAAATATCAATTCATAAAATAATATAATTCATAGTCAATATTTATTTGATAAGTTATATTTATTTATAAGTTTCAATTATTATATTCATAAAATATCAATTCATAAAATAATATAATTCATAGTCAATATTTATTTAATAAGTTATATTTATTTATAAGTTTCAATTATTATATTCATAAAATATCAATTCATAAAATAATATAATTCATAGTCAATATTTATTTCATAAGTTATATTATTTATAAGTTTCAATTATTATATTCATAAAATATCAATTCATAAAATAATATAATTCATAGTCAATATTTATTTTATAAGTTATATTTATTTATAAGTTTCAATTACCATATTCATAAAATAATATAATTCATAGTCAATATTTATTTCATAAGTTATATTTATTTATAAGTTTCAATTATTATATTCATAAAATATCAATTCATAAAATAATATAATTCATAGTCAATATTTATTTGATAAATTATATTTATTTATAAGTTTCAATTATTATATTCATAAAATATCAATTCATAAAATAATATAATTCATAGTCAATATTTATTTGATAAGTTATATTTATTTATAAGTTTCAATTATTATATTCATAAAATATCAATTCATAAAATAATATAATTCATAGTCAATATTTATTTGATAAGTTATATTTATTTATAAGTTTCAATTACCATATTCATAAAATATCAATTCATAAAATAATATAATTCATAGTCAATATTTATTTTATAAGTTATATTTATTTATCAATATTTATTTATAAGTTTCAATTATTATATTCATAAAATATCAATTCATAAAATAATATAATTCATAGTCAATATTTATTTCATAAGTTATATTTATTTATAAGTTTCAATTATTATATTCATAAAATATCAATTCATAAAATAATATAATTCATAGTCAATATTTATTTGATAAGTTATATTTATTTATAAGTTTCAATTATTATATTCATAAAATATCAATTCATAAAATAATATAATTCATAGTCAATATTTATTTGATAAGTTATATTTATTTATAAGTTTCAATTATTATATTCATAAAATATCAATTCATAAAATAATATAATTCATAGTCAATATTTATTTGATAAGTTATATTTATTTATAAGTTTCAATTATTATATTCATAAAATATCAATTCATAAAATAATATAATTCATATTTATTTCATAAGTAATATTTATTTATAAGTTTCAATTATTATATTCATAAAATATCAATTCATAAAATAATATAATTCATAGTCAATATTTATTTGATAAGTTATATTTATTTATAAGTTTCAATTATTATATTCATAAAATATCAATTCATAAAATAATATAATTCATAGTCAATATTTATTTGATAAGTTATATTTATTTATAAGTTCCAATTATTATATTCATAAAATATCAATTCATAAAATAATATAATTCATAGTCAATATTTATTTGATAAGTTATATTTATTTATCAATATTTATTTATAAGTTTCAATTATTATATTCATAAAATATCAATTCATAAAATAATATAATTCATAGTCAATATTTATTTCATAAGTTATATTTATTTATAAGTTTCAATTATTATATTCATAAAATATCAATTCATAAAATAATATAATTCATAGTCAATATTTATTTGATAAGTTATATTTATTTATAAGTTCCAATTATTATATTCATAAAATATCAATTCATAAAATAATATAATTCATAGTCAATATTTATTTGATAAGTTATATTTATTTATCAATATTTATTTATAAGTTTCAATTATTATATTCATAAAATATCAATTCATAATATAATATAATTCATAGTCAATATTTATTTGATAAGTTATATTTATTTATCAATATTTATTTATAAGTTTCAATTATTATATTCATAAAATATCAATTCATAAAATAATATAATTCATAGTCAATATTTATTTCATAAGTTATATTTATTTATAAGTTTCAATTATTATATTCATAAAATATCAATTCATAAAATAATATAATTCATAGTCAATATTTATTTCATAAGTTATATTTATTTATAAGTTCCAATTATTATATTCATAAAATATCAATTCATAAAATAATATAATTCATAGTCAATATTTATTTGATAAGTTATATTTATTTATTAATATTTATTTATAAGATTCAATTATTATATTCATAAAATATCAATTCATAAAATAATATAATTCATAGTCAATATTTATTTGATAAGTTATATTTATTTATTAATATTTATTTATAAGTTTCAATTATTATATTCATAAAATATCAATTCATAAAATAATATAATTCATAGTCAATATTTATTTCATAAGTTATATTTATTTATAAGTTTCAATTATTATATTCATAAAATATCAATTCATAAAATAATATAATTCATAGTCAATATTTATTTGATAAGTTATATTTATTTAAAAGTTTCAATTATTATATTCATAAAATATCAATTCATAAAATAATATAATTCATAGTCAATATTTATTTGATAAGTTATATTTATTTATAAGTTTCAATTATTATATTCATAAAATATCAATTCATAAAATAATATAATTCATAGTCAATATTTATTTCATAAGTTATATTTATTTATAAGTTTCAATTATTATATTCATAAAATATCAATTCATAAAATAATATAATTCATAGTCAATATTTATTTGATAAGTTATATTTATTTAAAAGTTTCAATTATTATATTCATAAAATATCAATTCATAAAATAATATAATTCATAGTCAATATTTATTTGATAAGTTATATTTATTTATAAGTTTCAATTATTATATTCATAAAATAATATAATTCATAGTCAATATTTATTTCATAAGTTATATTTATTTATAAGTTCCAATTATTATATTCATAAAATATCAATTCATAAAATAATATAATTCATAGTCAATATTTATTTGATAAGTTATATTTATTTATCAATATTTATTTATAAGTTTCAATTATTATATTCATAAAATATCAATTCATAAAATAATATAATTCATAGTCAATATTTATTTGATAAGTTATATTTATTTATAAGTTTCAATTATTATATTCATAAAATAATATGATTCATAGTCAATATTTATTTGATAAGTTATATTTATTTATAAGTTTCAATTATTATATTCATAAAATATCAATTCATAAAATAATATAATTCATAGTCAATATTTATTTGATAAGTTATATTTATTAAAAAGTTTCAATTATTATATTCATAAAATATCAATTCATAAAATAATATGATTCATAGTCAATATTTATTTGATAAGTTATATTTATTTATAAGTTTCAATTATTATATTCATAAAATATCAATTCATAAAATAATATAATTCATAGTCAATATTTATTTCATAAGTTATATTTATTTATAAGTTTCAATTATTATATTCATAAAATATCAATTCATAAAATAATATAATTCATAGTCAATATTTATTTGATAAGTTATATTTATTTATCAATATTTATTTATAAGTTTCAATTATTATATTCATAAAATATCAATTCATAAAATAATATAATTCATAGTCAATATTTATTTGATAAGTTATATTTATTTATCAATATTTATTTATAAGTTTCAATTATTATATTCATAAAATATCAATTCATAAAATTCATAGTCAATATTTATTTGATAAGTTATATTTATTTATAAGTTTCAATTATTATATTCATAAAATATCAATTCATAAAATAATATAATTCATAGTCAATATTTATTTGATAAGTTATATTTATTTATCAATATTTATTTATAAGTTTCAATTATTATATTCATAAAATATCAATTCATAAAATAATATAATTCATAGTCAATATTTATTTGATAAGTTATATTTATTTATCAATATTTATTTATAAGTTTCAATTATTATATTCATAAAATATCAATTCATAAAATTCATAGTCAATATTTATTTGATAAGTTATATTTATTTATAAGTTTCAATTATTATATTCATAAAATATCAATTCATAAAATAATATAATTCATAGTCAATATTTATTTGATAAGTTATATTTATTTATCAATATTTATTTATAAGTTTCAATTATTATATTCATAAAATATCAATTCATAAAATAATATAATTCATAGTCAATATTTATTTCATAAGTTATATTTATTTATAAGTTTCAATTATTATATTCATAAAATATCAATTCATAAAATAATATAATTCATAGTCAATATTTATTTGATAAGTTATATTTATTTATCAATATTTATTTATAAGTTTCAATTATTATATTCATAAAATATCAATTCATAAAATAATATAATTCATAGTCAATATTTATTTGATAAGTTATATTTATTTATCAATATTTATTTATAAGTTTCAATTATTATATTCATAAAATATCAATTCATAAAATTCATAGTCAATATTTATTTGATAAGTTATATTTATTTATAAGTTTCAATTATTATATTCATAAAATATCAATTCATAAAATAATATAATTCATAGTCAATATTTATTTGATAAGTTATATTTATTTATCAATATTTATTTATAAGTTTCAATTATTATATTCATAAAATATCAATTCATAAAATAATATAATTCATAGTCAATATTTATTTCATAAGTTATATTTATTTATAAGTTCCAATTATTATATTCATAAAATATCAATTCATAAAATAATATAATTCATAGTCAATATTTATTTGATAAGTTATATTTATTTATCAATATTTATTTATAAGTTTCAATTATTATATTCATAAAATATCAATTCATAAAATAATATAATTCATAGTCAATATTTATTTGATAAGTTATATTTATTTATAAGTTTCAATTATTATATTCATAAAATATCAATTCATAAAATAATATAATTCATAGTCAATATTTATTTGATAAGTTATATTTATTTATAAGTTTCAATTATTATATTCATAAAATATCAATTCATAAAATAATATAATTCATAGTCAATATTTATTTGATAAGTTATATTTATTTATAAGTTTCAATTATTATATTCATAAAATAATATAATTCATAGTCAATATTTAGTTCATAAGTTATATTTATTTATAAGTTTCAATTATTATATTCATAAAATATCAATTCATAAAATAATATAAATCATAGTCAATATTTATTTGATATGTTATATTTATTTATAAGTTTCAATTATTATATTCATAAAATATCAATTCATAGTCAATATTTATTTGATAAGTTATATTTATTTATAAGTTTCAATTATTATATTCAAAAAATATCAATTCATAAAATAATATAATTCATAGTCAATATTTATTTGATAAGTTATATTTATTTATAAGTTTCAATTATTATATTCATAAAATATCAATTCATAAAATAATATAATTCATAGTCAATATTTATTTGATAAGTTATATTTATTTACAAGTTTCAATTATTATATTCAAAAAATATCAATTCATAAAATAATATAATTAATAGTCAATATTTATTTGATAAGTTATATGTATTTATAAGTTTCAATTATTATATTCATAAAATATCAATTCATAAAATAATAAAATTCATAGTCAATATTTATTTGATAAGTTATATTTATTTATAAGTTTCAATTATTATATTCATAAAATAATATAATTCATAGTCAATATTTAGTTCATAAGTTATATTTATTTATAAGTTTCAATTATTATATTCATAAAATATCAATTCATAAAATAATATAAATCATAGTCAATATTTATTTGATAAGTTATATTTATTTATAAGTTTCAATTATTATATTCATAAAATATCAATTCATAGTCAATATTTATTTGATAAGTTATATTTATTTATAAGTTTCAATTATTATATTCAAAAAATATCAATTCATAAAATAATATAATTCATAGTCAATATTTATTTGATAAGTTATATTTATTTATAAGTTTCAATTATTATATTCATAAAATATCAATTCATAAAATAATATAATTCATAGTCAATATTTATTTGATAAGTTATATTTATTTACAAGTTTCAATTATTATATTCATAAAATATCAATTCATAAAATAATATAATTCATAGTCAATATTTATTTCATAAGTTATATTTATTTATAAGTTTCAATTATTATATTCATAAAATAATATAATTCATAGTCAATATTTATTTGATAAGTTATATTTATTTATAAGTTTCAATTATTATATTCATAAAATATCAATTCATAAAATAATATAATTAATAGTCAATATTTATTTGATAAGTTATATTTATTTATTAGTTTCAATTATTATATTCATAAAATATCAATTCATAAAATAATATAATTCATAGTCAATATTTATTTCATAAGTTATATTTATTTATAAGTTTCAATTATTATATTCATAAAATAATATAATTCATAGTCAATATTTATTTGATAAGTTATATTTATTTATAAGTTTCAATTATTATATTCATAAAATATCAATTCATAAAATAATATAATTCATAGTCAATATTTATTTGATAAGTTATATTTATTTATAAGTTTCAATTATTATATTCATAAAATATCAATTCATAAAATAATATAATTCATAGTCAATATTTATTTGATAAGTTATATTTATTTATAAGTTTCAATTATTATATTCAAAAAATATCAATTCATAAAATAATATAATTCATAGTCAATATTTATTTGATAAGTTATATTTATTTATAAGTTTCAATTATTATATTCATAAAATACCAATTCATAGTCAATATTTAGTTCATAAGTTATATTTATTTATAAGTTTCAATTATTATATTCATAAAATATCAATTCATAAAATAATATAATTCATAGTCAATATTTATTTGATAAGTTATATTTATTTATAAGTTTCAATTATTATATTCATAAAATAATATAATTCATAGTCAATATTTAGTTCATAAGTTATATTTATTTATAAGTTTCAATTATTATATTCATAAAATATCAATTCATAAAATAATATAAATCATAGTCAATATTTATTTGATAAGTTATATTTATTTATAAGTTTGAATTATTATATTCATAAAATATCAATTCATAAAATAATATAATTCATAGTCAATATTTATTTGATAAGTTATATTTATTTATAAGTTTCAATTATTATATTCAAAAAATATCAATTCATAAAATAATATAATTCATAGTCAATATTTATTTGATAAGTTATATTTATTTATAAGTTTCAATTATTATATTCATAAAATATCAATTCATAAAATAATATAATTCATAGTCAATATTTATTTGATAAGTTATATTTATTTACAAGTTTCAATTATTATATTCAAAAAATATCAATTCATAAAATAATATAATTAATAGTCAATATTTATTTGATAAGTTATATTTATTTATTAGTTTCAATTATTATATTCATAAAATATCAATTCATAAAATAATATAATTCATAGTCAATATTTATTTCATAAGTTATATTTATTTATAAGTTTCAATTATTATATTCATAAAATAATATAATTCATAGTCAATATTTATTTGATAAGTTATATTTATTTATAAGTTTCAATTATTATATTCATAAAATATCAATTCATAAAAAATAGTCAATATTTATTTGATAAGTTACATTTATTTATAAGTTTCAATTATTATATTCATAAAATATCAATTCATAAAATAATGAATTAAATAAATAATAAATCAATATTTATTTGATAAGTTCTATTTATTTATAAGTTTCAATTATTATATTCATAAAATATCAATTCATAAAATAATTTATTTCATAGTCAATATTTATTTGATAAGTTATATTTATTTATACGTTTCAATTATTATATTCATCAAATATAAATTCATAAAATAATATAATTCATAGTCAATATTTATTTCATATATATATTTATTTATAAGTTTCAATTATTATATTCATAAAATATCAATTCATAAAATAATATTATTCATAGTCAATATTTATTTATTATATATTTTCCAAATATTTCATAAGTTATATTTATTTATAAGTTTCAATTATTATATTCATAAAATATCAATTCATAAAATAATTTAATTCATAGTCAATATTTATTTGATAAGTTATATTTATTTATACGTTTCAATTATTATATTCATCAAATATAAATTCATAAAATAATATAATTCATAGTCAATATTTATTTCATATATATATTTATTTATAAGTTTCAATTATTATATTCATAAAATATCAATTCATAAAATAATGAATTAAATAAATAATAAATCAATATTTATTTGATAAGTTCTATTTATTTATAAGTTTCAATTATTATATTCATAAAATATCAATTCATAAAATAATTTAATTCATAGTCAATATTTATTTGATAAGTTATATTTATTTATACGTTTCAATTATTATATTCATCAAATATAAATTCATAAAATAATATAATTCATAGTCAATATTTATTTTATAAGTTATATTTATTTATAAGTTTCAATTATTATATTCATAAAATAATATAATTCATAGTCAATATTTATTTCATAAGTTATATTTATTTATAAGTTTCAATTATTATATTCATAAAATATCAATTCATAAAATAATATAATTCATAGTCAATATTTATTTGATAAGTTATATTTATTTATAAGTTTCAATTATTATATTCATAAAATATCAATTCATAAAATAATATAATTCATAGTCAATATTTATTTCATAAGTTATATTTATTTATAAGTTTCAATTATTATATTCATAAAATATCAATTCATAAAATAATATAATTCATAGTCAATATTTATTTGATAAGTTATATTTATTTATAAGTTTCAATTATTATATTCATAAAATATCAATTCATAAAATAATATAATTCATAGTCAATATTTATTTTATAAGTTATATTTATTTATAAGTTTCAATTATTATATTCATAAAATAATATAATTCATAGTCAATATTTATTTTATAAGTTATATTTATTTATAAGTTTCAATTATTATATTCATAAAATAATATAATTCATAGTCAATATTTATTTCATAAGTTATATTTATTTATAAGTTTCAATTATTATATTCATAAAATATCAATTCATAAAATAATATAATTCATAGTCAATATTTATTTGATAAGTTATATTTATTTATAAGTTTCAATTATTATATTCATAAAATATCAATTCATAAAATAATATAATTCATAGTCAATATTTATTTCATAAGTTATATTTATTTATAAGTTTCAATTATTATATTCATAAAATATCAATTCATAAAATAATATAATTCATAGTCAATATTTATTTGATAAGTTATATTTATTTATAAGTTTCAATTATTATATTCATAAAATATCAATTCATAAAATAATATAATTCATAGTCAATATTTATTTAATAAGTTATATTTATTTATAAGTTTCAATTATTATATTCATAAAATATCAATTCATAAAATAATATAATTCATAGTCAATATTTATTTTATAAGTTATATTTATTTATAAGTTTCAATTATTATATTCATAAAATATCAATTCATAAAATAATATAATTCATAGTCAATATTTATTTAATAAGTTATATTTATTTATAAGTTTCAATTATTATATTCATAAAATATCAATTCATAAAATAATATAATTCATAGTCAATATTTATTTTATAAGTTATATTTATTTATAAGTTTCAATTATTATATTCATAAAATATCAATTCATAAAATAATATAATTCATAGTCAATATTTATTTCATAAGTTATATTTATTTATAAGTTTCAATTATTATATTCATAAAATATCAATTCATAAAATAATATAATTCATAGTCAATATTTATTTGATAAGTTATATTTATTTATAAGTTTCAATTATTATATTCATAAAATATCAATTCATAAAATAATATAATTCATAGTCAATATTTATTTAATAAGTTATATTTATTTATAAGTTTCAATTATTATATTCATAAAATATCAATTCATAAAATAATATAATTCATAGTCAATATTTATTTTATAAGTTATATTTATTTATAAGTTTCAATTATTATATTCATAAAATAATATAATTCATAGCCAATATTTATTTTATAAGTTATATTTATTTATAAGTTTCAATTATTATATTCATAAAATAATATAATTCATAGTCAATATTTATTTGATAAGTTATATTTATTTATAAGTTTCAATTATTATATTCATAAAATATCAATTCATAAAATAATATAATTCATAGTCAATATTTATTTATAAGTTTCAATTATTATATTCATAAAATATCAATTCATAAAATAATATAATTCATAGTCAATATTTATTTCATAAGTTATATTTATTTATAAGTTTCAATTATTATATTCATAAAATATCAATTCATAAAATAATATAATTCATAGTCAATATTTATTTTATAAGTTATATTTATTTATAAGTATCAATTATTATATTCATAAAATAATATAATTCATAGTCAATATTTATTTTATAAGTTATATTTATTTATAAGTTTCAATTATTATATTCATAAAATAATATAATTCATAGTCAATATTTATTTTATAAGTTATATTTATTTATAAGTTTCAATTATTATATTCATAAAATAATATAATTCATAGTCAATATTTATTTTATAAGTTATATTTATTTATAAGTTTCAATTATTATATTCATAAAATAATATAATTCATAGTCAATATTTATTTGATAAGTTATATTTATTTATAAGTTTCAATTATTATATTCATAAAATATCAATTCATAAAATAATATAATTCATAGTCAATATTTATTTTATAAGTTATATTTATTTATAAGTTTCAATTATTATATTCATAAAATAATATAATTCATAGTCAATATTTATTTCATAAGTTATATTTATTTATAAGTTTCAATTATTATATTCATAAAATATCAATTCATAAAATAATATAATTCATAGTCAATATTTATTTTATAAGTTATATTTATTTATAAGTTTCAATTATTATATTCATAAAATAATATAATTCATAGTCAATATTTATTTCATAAGTTATATTTATTTATAAGTTTCAATTATTATATTCATAAAATATCAATTCATAAAATAATAAAATTCATAGTCAATATTTATTTCATAAGTTATATTTATTTATAAGTTTCAATTATTATATTCATAAAATATCAATTCATAAAATAATATAATTCATAGTCAATATTTATTTTATAAGTTATATTTATTTATAAGTTTCAATTATTATATTCATAAAATATCAATTCATAAAATAATATAATTCATAGTCAATATTTATTTGATAAGTTATATTTATTTATAAGTTTCAATTATTATATTCATAAAATATCAATTCATAAAATAATATAATTCATAGTCAATATTTATTTCATAAGTTATATTTATTTATAAGTTTCAATTATTATATTCATAAAATATCAATTCATAAAATAATATAATTCATAGTCAATATTTATTTGATAAGTTATATTTATTTATAAGTTTCAATTATTATATTCATAAAATATCAATTCATAAAATAATATAATTCATAGTCAATATTTATTTGATAAGTTATATTTATTTATAAGTTTCAATTATTATATTCATAAAATATCAATTCATAAAATAATATAATTCATAGTCAATATTTATTTAATAAGTTATATTTATTTATAAGTTTCAATTATTATATTCATAAAATATCAATTCATAAAATAATATAATTCATAGTCAATATTTATTTCATAAGTTATATTTATTTATCAATATTTATTTATAAGTTTCAATTATTATATTCATAAAATATCAATTCATAAAATAATATAATTCATAGTCAATATTTATTTCATAAGTTATATTTATTTATAAGTTTCAATTATTATATTCATAAAATAATATAATTCATAGTCAATATTTATTTGATAAGTTATATTTATTTATAAGTTTCAATTATTATATTCATAAAATATCAATTCATAAAATAATATAATTCATAGTCAATATTTATTTTATAAGTTATATTTATTTATAAGTTTCAATTATTATATTCATAAAATAATATAATTCATAGTCAATATTTATTTCATAAGTTATATTTATTTATAAGTTTCAATTATTATATTCATAAAATATCAATTCATAAAATAATATAATTCATAGTCAATATTTATTTTATAAGTTATATTTATTTATAAGTTTCAATTATTATATTCATAAAATAATATAATTCATAGTCAATATTTATTTCATAAGTTATATTTATTTATAAGTTTCAATTATTATATTCATAAAATATCAATTCATAAAATAATAAAATTCATAGTCAATATTTATTTCATAAGTTATATTTATTTATAAGTTTCAATTATTATATTCATAAAATATCAATTCATAAAATAATATAATTCATAGTCAATATTTATTTTATAAGTTATATTTATTTATAAGTTTCAATTATTATATTCATAAAATATCAATTCATAAAATAATATAATTCATAGTCAGTATTTATTTGATAAGTTATATTTATTTATAAGTTTCAATTATTATATTCATAAAATATCAATTCATAAAATAATATAATTCATAGTCAATATTTATTTCATAAGTTATATTTATTTATAAGTTTCAATTATTATATTCATAAAATATCAATTCATAAAATAATATAATTCATAGTCAATATTTATTTGATAAGTTATATTTATTTATAAGTTTCAATTATTATATTCATAAAATATCAATTCATAAAATAATATAATTCATAGTCAATATTTATTTGATAAGTTATATTTATTTATAAGTTTCAATTATTATATTCATAAAATATCAATTCATAAAATAATATAATTCATAGTCAATATTTATTTAATAAGTTATATTTATTTATAAGTTTCAATTATTATATTCATAAAATATCAATTCATAAAATAATATAATTCATAGTCGATATTTATTTCATAAGTTATATTATTTATAAGTTTCAATTATTATATTCATAAAATGTCAATTCATAAAATAATATAATTCATAGTCAATATTTATTTGATAAGTTATATTTATTTATAAGTTTCAATTATTATATTCATAAAATATCAATTCATAAAATAATATAATTCATAGTCAATATTTATTTAATAAGTTATATTTATTTATAAGTTTCAATTATTATATTCATAAAATATCAATTCATAAAATAATATAATTCATAGTCAATATTTATTTAATAAGTTATATTTATTTATAAGTTTCAATTATTATATTCATAAAATATCAATTCATAAAATAATATAATTCATAGTCAATATTTATTTTATAAGTTATATTTATTTATAAGTTTCAATTACCATATTCATAAAATAATATAATTCATAGTCAATATTTATTTCATAAGTTATATTTATTTATAAGTTTCAATTATTATATTCATAAAATATCAATTCATAAAATAATATAATTCATAGTCAATATTTATTTGATAAATTATATTTATTTATAAGTTTCAATTATTATATTCATAAAATATCAATTCATAAAATAATATAATTCATAGTCAATATTTATTTGATAAGTTATATTTATTTATAAGTTTCAATTATTATATTCATAAAATATCAATTCATAAAATAATATAATTCATAGTCAATATTTATTTGATAAGTTATATTTATTTATAAGTTTCAATTACCATATTCATAAAATATCAATTCATAAAATAATATAATTCATAGTCAATATTTATTTTATAAGTTATATTTATTTATCAATATTTATTTATAAGTTTCAATTATTATATTCATAAAATATCAATTCATAAAATAATATAATTCATAGTCAATATTTATTTCATAAGTTATATTTATTTATAAGTTTCAATTATTATATTCATAAAATATCAATTCATAAAATAATATAATTCATAGTCAATATTTATTTGATAAGTTATATTTATTTATAAGTTTCAATTATTATATTCATAAAATATCAATTCATAAAATAATATAATTCATAGTCAATATTTATTTGATAAGTTATATTTATTTATAAGTTTCAATTATTATATTCATAAAATATCAATTCATAAAATAATATAATTCATAGTCAATATTTATTTGATAAGTTATATTTATTTATCAATATTTATTTATAAGTTTCAATTATTATATTCATAAAATATCAATTCATAAAATAATATAATTCATAGTCAATATTTATTTCATAAGTTATATTTATTTATAAGTTTCAATTATTATATTCATAAAATATCAATTCATAAAATAATATAATTCATAGTCAATATTTATTTCATAAGTTATATTTATTTATAAGTTCCAATTATTATATTCATAAAATATCAATTCATAAAATAATATAATTCATAGTCAATATTTATTTGATAAGTTATATTTATTTATCAATATTTATTTATAAGTTTCAATTATTATATTCATAAAATATCAATTCATAAAATAATATAATTCATAGTCAATATTTATTTGATAAGTTATATTTATTTATTAATATTTATTTATAAGTTTCAATTATTATATTCATAAAATATCAATTCATAAAATAATATAATTCATAGTCAATATTTATTTCATAAGTTATATTTATTTATAAGTTTCAATTATTATATTCATAAAATATCAATTCATAAAATAATATAATTCATAGTCAATATTTATTTGATAAGTTATATTTATTTAAAAGTTTCAATTATTATATTCATAAAATATCAATTCATAAAATAATATAATTCATAGTCAATATTTATTTCATAAGTTATATTTATTTATAAGTTTCAATTATTATATTCATAAAATATCAATTCATAAAATAATATAATTCATAGTCAATATTTATTTGATAAGTTATATTTATTTAAAAGTTTCAATTATTATATTCATAAAATATCAATTCATAAAATAATATAATTCATAGTCAATATTTATTTGATAAGTTATATTTATTTATAAGTTTCAATTATTATATTCATAAAATATCAATTCATAAAATAATATAATTCATAGTCAATATTTATTTCATAAGTTATATTTATTTATAAGTTTCAATTATTATATTCATAAAATATCAATTCATAAAATAATATAATTCATAGTCAATATTTATTTGATAAGTTATATTTATTTAAAAGTTTCAATTATTATATTCATAAAATATCAATTCATAAAATAATATAATTCATAGTCAATATTTATTTGATAAGTTATATTTATTTATAAGTTTCAATTATTATATTCATAAAATATCAATTCATAAAATAATATAATTCATAGTCAATATTTATTTGATAAGTTATATTTATTTAAAAGTTTCAATTATTATATTCATAAAATATCAATTCATAAAATAATATAATTCATAGTCAATATTTATTTGATAAGTTATATTTATTTATAAGTTTCAATTATTATATTCATAAAATATCAATTCATAAAATAATATAATTCATAGTCAATATTTATTTGATAAGTTATATTTATTTAAAAGTTTCAATTATTATATTCATAAAATATCAATTCATAAAATAATATAATTCATAGTCAATATTTATTTCATAAGTTATATTTATTTATAAGTTTCAATTATTATATTCATAAAATATCAATTCATAAAATAATATAATTCATAGTCAATATTTATTTGATAAGTTATATTTATTTATAAGTTTCAATTATTATATTCATAAAATATCAATTCATAAAATAATATAATTCATAGTCAATATTTATTTCATAAGTTATATTTATTTATAAGTTTCAATTATTATATTCATAAAATATCAATTCATAAAATAATATAATTCATAGTCAATATTTATTTGATAAGTTATATTTATTTAAAAGTTTCAATTATTATATTCATAAAATATCAATTCATAAAATAATATAATTCATAGTCAATATTTATTTGATAAGTTATATTTATTTATAAGTTTCAATTATTATATTCATAAAATAATATAATTCATAGTCAATATTTATTTCATAAGTTATATTTATTTATAAGTTCCAATTATTATATTCATAAAATATCAATTCATAAAATAATATAATTCATAGTCAATATTTATTTGATAAGTTATATTTATTTATCAATATTTATTTATAAGTTTCAATTATTATATTCATAAAATATCAATTCATAAAATAATATAATTCATAGTCAATATTTATTTGATAAGTTATATTTATTTATAAGTTTCAATTATTATATTCATAAAATAATATAATTCATAGTCAATATTTATTTCATAAGTTATATTTATTTATAAGTTTCAATTATTATATTCATAAAATATCAATTCATAAAATAATATGATTCATAGTCAATATTTATTTGATAAGTTATATTTATTTATAAGTTTCAATTATTATATTCATAAAATATCAATTCATAAAATAATATAATTCATAGTCAATATTTATTTGATAAGTTATATTTATTAAAAAGTTTCAATTATTATATTCATAAAATATCAATTCATAAAATAATATGATTCATAGTCAATATTTATTTGATAAGTTATATTTATTTATAAGTTTCAATTATTATATTCATAAAATATCAATTCATAAAATAATATAATTCATAGTCAATATTTATTTCATAAGTTATATTTATTTATAAGTTTCAATTATTATATTCATAAAATATCAATTCATAAAATAATATAATTCATAGTCAATATTTATTTGATAAGTTATATTTATTTATCAATATTTATTTATAAGTTTCAATTATTATATTCATAAAATATCAATTCATAAAATAATATAATTCATAGTCAATATTTATTTGATAAGTTATATTTATTTATCAATATTTATTTATAAGTTTCAATTATTATATTCATAAAATATCAATTCATAAAATTCATAGTCAATATTTATTTGATAAGTTATATTTATTTATAAGTTTCAATTATTATATTCATAAAATATCAATTCATAAAATAATATAATTCATAGTCAATATTTATTTGATAAGTTATATTTATTTATCAATATTTATTTATAAGTTTCAATTATTATATTCATAAAATATCAATTCATAAAATAATATAATTCATAGTCAATATTTATTTGATAAGTTATATTTATTTATCAATATTTATTTATAAGTTTCAATTATTCACCCCTATCGCGGATAAAATTTCCCTCAAAATGTGTTCACTTTTCGCCAAATTCCAATCGGCAATTTTGTTCCCTGAATAATTCGCTTGTTCGAAAAAATTCCCCCTATCGTGAATGATTTTTTTGTGGAAATTTTTTCCCTTTTCACTTCGATTTGTTCACTTTATTTTTGCTAGGGAACACAACGGATTCATCATGTAAGTTGTTATTTTTGTCTTCAAACTTTAAATTAAACTAAAAAATATTTATTTTACAGGAGCAGATCAGTTTCAAAAAAACAAAGCGAGATATTATTAAATAAAATGCAAGCCAATAGAGAAATTGCCTGTGGTTATAACACCATAGCGAAAGAGTCCGTGGCTGAATTTTGGAATACGCTGGCAAACGAAGTGAATAGTGCAGGACGTCCAGTAAAAACCGCAAATGAATGGAAAAAGGTGATATTTGTTTATTCATAAAAAATTCAAACTCAATAAACATACACTTTTAGGTATGGACTGGCCAGAAACGGTATGTGCGTAGGAAGGATGGAAGAAATATGCAAACACAACGGGGAACAGGAGGCGGTCCTAACCAAACACAAAAGCTTACATCAGTTGAAGTACAAGTGCTTATTTGTCTTTGGTGCTACGATATTCACATGTGTACCATCAATACATCCAAGGACACCGGGTATTCCAAAATTAGAGTAGAAATCCTGTGCAATAATTCTCCCTTCCTCTTGCGTTGGATAAGTTATCCACTCGCGACAAATTTTTGATTCTAATGTAATCAAAACTTCGGAGAGTACTTCGCTGAAGGTTGACTGTGCCATTCCGACTTCATGATCTCTTTCTGATATCCACCCTCTGCAAAGAACCGTAGGCAAGCACTGAGTTTAACAATTGGAGGAATCGCAAATGATTTTTTTGTAGGCGGCAGAGAGGTGTCCAGTACATTCAAGAGGTATGTAAAAGCCGCCTTGTTTACTCTGTAATGTTGAATAAATCTAAAAAACGATTTATACAAAAAATATATGCTGCTAAGAATTCTTACAGTATATCAGGCAACTCCAAAGGATTTGATGCATCTCTCAAACTTCGCCGAAGAGCTCGCTGTTCTATACACCCTTCTTGTTCTTCTAATAAAAGAATAATTCCCATTCTAAACATTTAATTTATATTTTAAACCTGAACTTTGAAAAATAAAACACTTTTTAATTCTTCTTCTTGTTTTTTACGTTCACTGTGCACTGATAACTTATTAATTTTGAACAGCTGTTAATTTTCGATTCATTCGAAGTGAACAAACTGTTCCCTTTTATTCACGATAGAATTTTCCACTTCGCGTGAAGTGAACAAATTTAGGGAACAAATATTCCACGTATTATTCGCGATAAGGGTGATTATATTCATAAAATATCAATTCATAAAATTCATAGTCAATATTTATTTGATAAGTTATATTTATTTATAAGTTTCAATTATTATATTCATAAAATATCAATTCATAAAATAATATAATTCATAGTCAATATTTATTTGATAAGTTATATTTATTTATCAATATTTATTTATAAGTTTCAATTATTATATTCATAAAATATCAATTCATAAAATAATATAATTCATAGTCAATATTTATTTCATAAGTTATATTTATTTATAAGTTTCAATTATTATATTCATAAAATATCAATTCATAAAATAATATAATTCATAGTCAATATTTATTTGATAAGTTATATTTATTTATCAATATTTATTTATAAGTTTCAATTATTATATTCATAAAATATCAATTCATAAAATAATATAATTCATAGTCAATATTTATTTGATAAGTTATATTTATTTATCAATATTTATTTATAAGTTTCAATTATTATATTCATAAAATATCAATTCATAAAATTCATAGTCAATATTTATTTGATAAGTTATATTTATTTATAAGTTTCAATTATTATATTCATAAAATATCAATTCATAAAATAATATAATTCATAGTCAATATTTATTTGATAAGTTATATTTATTTATCAATATTTATTTATAAGTTTCAATTATTATATTCATAAAATATCAATTCATAAAATAATATAATTCATAGTCAATATTTATTTCATAAGTTATATTTATTTATAAGTTCCAATTATTATATTCATAAAATATCAATTCATAAAATAATATAATTCATAGTCAATATTTATTTGATAAGTTATATTTATTTATCAATATTTATTTATAAGTTTCAATTATTATATTCATAAAATATCAATTCATAAAATAATATAATTCATAGTCAATATTTATTTGATAAGTTATATTTATTTATAAGTTTCAATTATTATATTCATAAAATATCAATTCATAAAATAATATAATTCATAGTCAATATTTATTTGATAAGTTATATTTATTTATAAGTTTCAATTATTATATTCATAAAATATCAATTCATAAAATAATATAATTCATAGTCAATATTTATTTGATAAGTTATATTTATTTATAAGTTTCAATTATTATATTCATAAAATAATATAATTCATAGTCAATATTTAGTTCATAAGTTATATTTATTTATAAGTTTCAATTATTATATTCATAAAATATCAATTCATAAAATAATATAAATCATAGTCAATATTTATTTGATATGTTATATTTATTTATAAGTTTCAATTATTATATTCATAAAATATCAATTCATAGTCAATATTTATTTGATAAGTTATATTTATTTATAAGTTTCAATTATTATATTCAAAAAATATCAATTCATAAAATAATATAATTCATAGTCAATATTTATTTGATAAGTTATATTTATTTATAAGTTTCAATTATTATATTCATAAAATATCAATTCATAAAATAATATAATTCATAGTCAATATTTATTTGATAAGTTATATTTATTTACAAGTTTCAATTATTATATTCAAAAAATATCAATTCATAAAATAATATAATTAATAGTCAATATTTATTTGATAAGTTATATTTATTTATAAGTTTCAATTATTATATTCATAAAATATCAATTCATAAAATAATAAAATTCATAGTCAATATTTATTTGATAAGTTATATTTATTTATAAGTTTCAATTATTATATTCATAAAATAATATAATTCATAGTCAATATTTAGTTCATAAGTTATATTTATTTATAAGTTTCAATTATTATATTCATAAAATATCAATTCATAAAATAATATAAATCATAGTCAATATTTATTTGATAAGTTATATTTATTTATAAGTTTCAATTATTATATTCATAAAATATCA
This sequence comes from Polietes domitor, assembly GCA_947397865.1. Lineage (NCBI taxonomy): Eukaryota > Metazoa > Arthropoda > Insecta > Diptera > Muscidae > Polietes > Polietes domitor. The sequence goes on from OX377618.1 coordinate 274,323,585, forward strand.
ATTCATAGTCAATATTTATTTGATAAGTTATATTTATTTATAAGTTTCAATTATTATATTCAAAAAATATCAATTCATAAAATAATATAATTCATAGTCAATATTTATTTGATAAGTTATATTTATTTATAAGTTTCAATTATTATATTCATAAAATATCAATTCATAAAATAATATAATTCATAGTCAATATTTATTTGATAAGTTATATTTATTTACAAGTTTCAATTATTATATTCAAAAAATATCAATTCATAAAATAATATAATTAATAGTCAATATTTATTTGATAAGTTATATTTATTTATTAGTTTCAATTATTATATTCATAAAATATCAATTCATAAAATAATATAATTCATAGTCAATATTTATTTCATAAGTTATATTTATTTATAAGTTTCAATTATTATATTCATAAAATAATATAATTCATAGTCAATATTTATTTGATAAGTTATATTTATTTATAAGTTTCAATTATTATATTCATAAAATATCAATTCATAAAATAATATAATTCATAGTCAATATTTATTTGATAAGTTATATTTATTTATAAGTTTCAATTATTATATTCATAAAATATCAATTCATAAAATAATATAATTCATAGTCAATATTTATTTGATAAGTTATATTTATTTATAAGTTTCAATTATTATATTCAAAAAATATCAATTCATAAAATAATATAATTCATAGTCAATATTTATTTGATAAGTTATATTTATTTATAAGTTTCAATTATTATATTCATAAAATACCAATTCATAGTCAATATTTAGTTCATAAGTTATATTTATTTATAAGTTTCAATTATTATATTCATAAAATATCAATTCATAAAATAATATAATTCATAGTCAATATTTATTTGATAAGTTATATTTATTTATAAGTTTCAATTATTATATTCATAAAATAATATAATTCATAGTCAATATTTAGTTCATAAGTTATATTTATTTATAAGTTTCAATTATTATATTCATAAAATATCAATTCATAAAATAATATAAATCATAGTCAATATTTATTTGATAAGTTATAAAGGGTGATTTTTTAAGAGCTTGATAACTTTTTTTTTAAAAAAAACGCATAAAATTTGCAAAATCTCATCGGTTCTTTATTTGAAACGTTAGATTGGTCCATGACATTAACTTTTTGAAGATAATTTCATTTAAATGTTGACCGCGGCTGCATCTTAGGTGGTCCATCCGCTTAGTCCAATTTTGGCATTTCCACGTTTTTGAGTAACAGAGACCCAATTGGTGCGAACGGCGACGAATCGAAAATTGGTGGTCATCATTAACACTGGCCGATACAGCTGCGATATTTTCTTCAGTTCGCACTCTACGTAAGCGTGATGGTGGTTTAATGTCCAACAATGTAAATTTGGTGCGAAATTTAGTCACAATAGCCCGAATAGCCGCTTCAGTGGGTCGATTAAACTGACCATAAAATGGAAGCGCGCAATGGACTTTCTTAACAGAGCACGCATTTTGATAATAAAATTCAATAATTTGCAAGCGTTGTTCGTTTGTAAGACGATTCATGATGAAATGTCAAAGCATACTGAGCATCTTTCTCTTTGACACCATGTCTGAAATCCCACGTGATCTGTCAAATACTAATGCATGAAAATCCTAACCTCAAAAAAATCACTCTTTATTTATTTATAAGTTTGAATTATTATATTCATAAAATATCAATTCATAAAATAATATAATTCATAGTCAATATTTATTTGATAAGTTATATTTATTTATAAGTTTCAATTATTATATTCAAAAAATATAAATTCATAAAATAATATAATTCATAGTCAATATTTATTTGATAAGTTATATTTATTTATAAGTTTCAATTATTATATTCATAAAATATCAATTCATAAAATAATATAATTCATAGTCAATATTTATTTGATAAGTTATATTTATTTACAAGTTTCAATTATTATATTCAAAAAATATCAATTCATAAAATAATATAATTAATAGTCAATATTTATTTGATAAGTTATATTTATTTATTAGTTTCAATTATTATATTCATAAAATATCAATTCATAAAATAATATAATTCATAGTCAATATTTATTTCATAAGTTATATTTATTTATAAGTTTCAATTATTATATTCATAAAATAATATAATTCATAGTCAATATTTATTTGATAAGTTATATTTATTTATAAGTTTCAATTATTATATTCATAAAATATCAATTCATAAAAAATAGTCAATATTTATTTGATAAGTTACATTTATTTATAAGTTTCAATTATTATATTCATAAAATATCAATTCATAAAATAATGAATTAAATAAATAATAAATCAATATTTATTTGATAAGTTCTATTTATTTATAAGTTTCAATTATTATATTCATAAAATATCAATTCATAAAATAATTTAATTCATAGTCAATATTTATTTGATAAGTTATATTTATTTATACGTTTCAATTATTATATTCATCAAATATAAATTCATAAAATAATATAATTCATAGTCAATATTTATTTCATATATATATTTATTTATAAGTTTCAATTATTATATTCATAAAATATCAATTCATAAAATAATATTATTCATAGTCAATATTTATTTATTATATATTTTCCAAATATTTCATAAGTTATATTTATTTATAAGTTTCAATTATTATATTCATAAAATATCAATTCATAAAATAATTTAATTCATAGTCAATATTTATTTGATAAGTTATATTTATTTATACGTTTCAATTATTATATTCATCAAATATAAATTCATAAAATAATATAATTCATAGTCAATATTTATTTCATATATATATTTATTTATAAGTTTCAATTATTATATTCATAAAATATCAATTCATAAAATAATATTATTCATAGTCAATATTTATTTATTATATATTTTCCAAATATTTCATAAGTTATATTTATTTATAAGTTTCAATTATTATATTCATAAAATATCAATTCATAAAATAATATAATTCATAGTCAATATTTATTTGATAAGTTATATTTATTTATAAGTTTCAATTGTTATATTCATAGTATCAATTCATAAAATAATTTAATTCATAGTCAATATTTATTTGATAAGTTATATTTATTTATAAGTTTCAATTATTATATTCATAAAATATCAATTCATAGTCAATATTTATTTGATAAGTTATATTTATTTATAAGTTTCAATTGTTATATTCATAGTATCAATTCATAAAATAATATAATTCATAGTCAATATTTATTTGATAAGTTATATTTATTTATAAGTTTCAATTGTTATATTCATAGTATCAATTCATAAAATAATATAATTCATAGTCAATATTTATTTCATAAGATATATTTATTTATAAGTTTCAATTATTATATTCATAAAATATAAATTCATAAAATAAGGTAATTCATAGTCAATATTTATTTCATAAATTATATTTATTTATAAATTTCAATTATTATATTCATAAAATAGTATAATTAGTTAGATTTATTTATTATTATATTTATTTTATTATTTATTTATTATATATTTATATAATATACATACCTGGGAAATAATATTAATTGATAAAGTAATTATTATTTTAAAAATCATATAAAATAAATAAATCATAGACATATAAATATATGAATATTAATAAATACATTTATTGTTTTCCAATTAATTTTTAATAAATTCATAACGTGTAATATATGCCTGTAAAACATTAATGGAAGGGCTGAAGAAAATGAGCTCGGAGAGTGATTCATTCCATCATTTAACAAATTAAAGTTTTGTATCGTGGTTTATGTTTGCAGTACCAGTTAATAGAGAATTTATATAATTCAAATCGGAATTTATAATTCTGAAAATAATGTCGAAGATAAGTAACGGTGTCATTTACTGGCATGTTGACACTCCAAATATTGACAATAACACATATGTTAGTGCAGTCTCAGCTTATTTTTTTTCTTGGAAAATTATGCTGGCAACACTGTTACACTCAATGGAGATTATAGATATCCATGGACAGCGCAGCCTTAGGATGGCGCAACATGGCACATCACCTGTTTATAAATCGATATTTTGCACATTAAATTGATTAATCAGCCGCAGAGATGTTTTGCGAATAATCTGGAAACGATTTAGCACAACCTGGTTGGAGTTATTCGTGAAGAACATTTCAAAACTATCGAAAATGTACTGACAAATGTCGTCACTTGTCTAGTTTGACAGTAAATATTTGTCTGGACTATACATAAATAACTTTTGAAATGTAACCGATTCGTGTTTAGTATGATGAAATAAACCAACCTTCTATTTGTCTTTAGGGCAAATTTTATCGGAGATACTGTTTTATTGTCAATATTGAATGTATTTCGAAAAAATAAATAATGAAATGAATATATGAATGGTTGCAAATGATACAAAATGGATTCCAAAATAGTTGAAAATTCGACATTTTCAAACATTTAATAATGAAAACATTATGAAAATTGACTCGGAATTAGCATATCGTCAACTTGGAATGTTTTGAGCCTTGCGGCAGGAAGAAAAATCTTTCAGTACCATACTCGTTATCTAAGCGAGTGGCAAGCAAGTTAGACCAATCGAAGAGACCTGCAAGACTTTCGACCCATATCAAATGTGGTTTTAAGAATGTGACTTTATGTTTAGAATGGACCAATATTGGTTTACGTGGGCCAACTTCAAAAAGATCTAAAATATTGCATTCAGAGAGGAAAAGAGCCCATGGGGACTAAAAGTTGATCCACCTAATAAAACGTGGAGTTGGGTACTTTTGCATTAAAAACGGACCAAGTGGATTTTTAAAATTAAAATTATATTATCATATGACATTCTTATTAAAATGTTTAATTTTACTGTAAGTCACTCTGCAGCAAATACAATACTTGATATCTGAGATAGGATATGAGATAAGGAAATTGCAACTATGAAAGTACAAAGAGCACACCTAAGATTTATCGTTTATCTCGAAAAGTATTCGGTTATGGTCTAAGTTTACATTTAAAGTTTGTGCATTCAAAATTCCTATTTTTTCTGAAACTTATGTTGGCCGTCTTGATCATTTGATGTTATGAGGTACGCTCCATTCGCACAGAAATGGTTGGCAAGTCCAAAATATTCCGAGCTGGCCATAGTAAATATTCAAGAACAATGTTTTGTAGGTGTGTGTTCCAGGGGCTATATTGGATTGTGATTTGTGTAAATAAGGTAGACTTGAAACAATGATGCCGTATATAAGTAAAATGTATGTATGGAGACGACTGATTACTTAGACCATCTGATTTATTTTATATTAACTTACGATTTGATTGCATTGAATAAGAAATAAAATAGAAGTTACATATGCATATCCCAAAGTAAAGAAAAATACCAAGACAGTAGAATGAATAATATCACTACGATATGTTTTATATTATATGTCTGTATAGGTAATCAATATTATATTTATATATTTTGTCAATTTTATTTAGGCCTTGTATAACTTACTGATGCTGATCGATGCACTTAAGAAATAAAAACACATAACGTTTAGCATTGACACAATATATTATTATGTTTTTTTATTATATTCATATTTTATTGATCAAAATTATTGAATGTTGTTATCATAAATATTTTGTTATATAATATATATTCAGTTATAATATGTGGAGTATTTAATAAAAAAATATATATATTATTATAGATATGATTTTTATAATATATGTATTTGATAGACATCGTCCTAGAATAAAATATAGAAGAAGAATATTTGATATTTGAATTAATAAACAATAAAATAGTTATGTGTGAATATAAACTGAAACAAAGACAATAAATTAAATATGTGAAGGCTTGAAATATCGATATACAACCAAACGTATATTTTATATATACAAATATATGTAGAAAATCATATAGATATATGTGTACATATATAACTTTGTAATAAGTAACATATGTATATAAGTAAAGGATGATATACTGGAAAGAAAAGACACAATTACGAATAACCTGTACTCACTTAGCGCGGATACCGTAGGTATACCTCAAAAGTATTGTTTTATTAGGAAATAGGAAAATAAAATAAAACTGGAATTTTAAAATAAAGTAATTTCAAATTATTATTAATATTTATATATTCGTGAATATGATGGACGGAATGTATATGTGTTATTCCAAATATAAATAATTATATTTTAATCCAGTTTAAGTAAAACTGGAAACCATGAGTTTATTTTATAATTACTGTCAAAATAAATTCAAATTGATTTAAGTTCGAATATCCCTATATTTTAAATCATATTTCACATTCGAGTGAAATTTATATTTATCCCCGAAGAGAAATTCTTGTTTCTTTTAACCCAGTTTATGTAAAACTGGAAACCTCGAGCTTATTTTATAATTACTGGCAAAATAATTTCAATTTCAGATTTTTGTAGGGCGGTGTAATACGGTCATATTCCACAATCGAGTGAAATTTATATCTATCCCCAATGAGAAATTCTTGTTTCCCTTTTAATAATTTTTAACAAACAAAACTTTGAGAAGTCCTAGCGAAAAAGCCCTAATTTATTTGCCAACCTGCCTAACAATTGTATATCTGATGTCTGGTCGTCAACTTGACAGCATTGTTTAAATTTCAGAAATATAGTGGAGAAATGGGTTCAACGGGTAGATGACTTATTATTACTATGATCACTTTAATTTAAATTAAATTAAATTATTTTTAAATTAATTTTAATATTATTTTTAAATTAATTTTAGTATTAATTTTGAATTAATTTAATTTAAAATTTGAAATTAATTAAAATTAAACTGAGAGAATCAAATTAATTAAAAATTAATATTAAATTTAATTCAAAATTAATTTTGTATTAATTTTAAATTAATTTTAATATTAATTTTAAATTAATTTTAATATTAATTTTGAATTAAATTTAATATTAATTTTTAATTAATTTTATTCTCTTAGTTTAATTTTATAATGAAATGAAATTTTTGTTTGTTTGTGTTAAACTTATACAAATATTACAATATATTTTAGGTTTACAATAAAATTTGATTCCGTTCGAACGTCCCCGCCACACACTAACCCGCCCCAACCGACCGAGGGGGCTCGTCCTCATGACGCAAGGACTTTGCGTACACACCGTAATCCGAATTAAGGTGGTGGAAATAGTTTGGACTAGTCAATTACTTCGGGCACCCGAATAGAGAAATCATACACGAACTTCAGGGAAGTTGAAACGGCGAAGGATTTCTCAAATTTTTACGAATTATAATAATTTTTGTTTGTTGTTTTTTTTGTACTATGGATATTTAAATAAATTATATTTTTGTTTAGATTGTATTGATTTATTTTGGCTTTTTTAAATTTATAGTTGATAATTGTAATTGTTGATTGAAGTATTTATATTTGGGTCTTTTTTGTTATATATAAAATGGTTGATAAAAATTATATTTGAAAATCAGCAAATGCAAGAAAACAAAAGTTTCAAAATAAATGCATCGGAAGATAGTTTAAAGATCTATTTCAATTTGAAAATATATACGTTGGGTTATAGAATCGATGGAGATAAAGTAGTTGATTGAATAATAAGTTGATTTGCGGAAAATAAATAAAACCTTTTTTGAGGTGGTATAGTTTAAGAGACATATGGGGCTCTGCACACATTGAAAGCTACTGTGGATTCTGAAAGAAGTTTTAATTCTAAATCAAACATATTTTCAGGATTTTGCAGATCAATTGATTTAAGCGCTCCAAATGCTAGTTAATGTTTACAATTATTGGAAAAGAACATACTTATAGGGATAACGATGTGATTGGAGTAAATTCCCCATATCAGCCATCATATGACCATATATTTATAAAACTCAACCTGTACATATATAAATATTTATGTACATGTTAAACGATTAAGGGAATTGATACGGAGTTTCTGAAAAATACATATAGATTATAGTTAACCCTTCTTTCACAGAGTATGGGATTTTCTTATGTGTGCAAGCCTTTGTGGTGACTAGGAAAATATATGTCGACGATACATTCAGATAATCGCTATTAATTGCATATTCATTTGTAGAGCATTAAGGGAGAAATTCAGTTGATATTCTATTATATTATGGATTATTATTTGATTTTTTTATAATATTTTGTTGACCAGGTCGCATATTATTTATTATATTAAGTTTTCGCTTAAGGGTATATAGTGGATGTCGCCGTGTTAACGATTCAAAGTTAGATTTCCGAGACATTTCTATTTGTTATAATTTTATGTTTTTTCATTTGATATATATCTAGTAATTGTTCTAAAATATTTGTAGCTGATTATTTTTTAAAATTGTATAATTGTTGATGTTGTTTTTTCGTTCAATTTCTGTAGTGGAATTTTGTTGAAGATAAATAAATCGAAGGGGCGGTGTTGAAGTTGTTGCAGTAAAGATGCTAAGCTAGCTTTTTTGTGTAGCCGCAAGTTCATGGCATTTGTGTTATATTCGAGGTATATTTATGGTTATACTTTTTAGCTGTATTTTTGTTGTATATATTTTAAATAAATTAATAAAATCATTTAGATTAGAAAAAAAAGATATTTTAGGCGCGACCAAGACATGTAGGTTTTTGTGCGCAGGTTTAGACAGACCAATTGTTTAGTGTTATAATTTATTAAAAAATAGTTAAAACGAGAATTCTATTTAATTAGAAATGTTATACTGGAGGCAATTAACGAATACACTAGATAATAATTAATATTTGTAGTGGCGAAAGAATTATAAAATGCATAGTGAAGAGACATAATAAGGACGATTCAAGGAGGACAAATGTAATTCTCGTAGTAAATAAGAGATATTTTCTAAGATATATATTTTAACAAGGACGATTCATGGGGACAAATGTTTAGATATTAGATCTACTTAATTCCCTTAATAAATAAGAGACATTTTCTAAGGTTTACATAAGTTTCGTAATTTCATCCGTTTTTAACAAGGACAAGAAATCAAGGGTACAAATGTTTGGATTTTACGCCTATCTAATTCTCATAATAAATAAGAGACATTTTCTAAGATTAACATAATTTTCGAAATTTCATTATTTTTTAACAAAGACGATTCAAGGAGGACAAATGTTTCCTTTAGATTTTAGATCTATCTAATTCTCATTACAAATAAGAGAAATTGTCTAAGGTTTACATAAATTTGAAAATTTTATCAGTTTGTTTCTAATACGATATGGTATAGCGTTTGTCATAGTTGTAGTTGTTGCTACATAAATTACTGCCTAAATACATGAAGTTTGTTTATTTCGTATTTTCAATTAAATTTCTAAGGACATTTTTAGATGTAACACGAAAAAGGGTTTAAGGACGTTTTTGTCAATATAATTTAGATTCTAAATGTACAACTATAGCTATTTCTCTATGAGAATATTCCCATCAGGAAATTTAAAAATAGACATTGTCGTGACCAACAATTGTGGGGAAGATGTCTTTACAATAGTAATGGGTTTGTTTGTGAAATAATATTTGAAAAATTAATAAAATAAAATTGCTTATTTTTGTTTAAACATTCATATTCATATATATTGATTTGTTATTTTTTTATACAAAACTTGTTGTTGAGATTGTTTATTAGTAGGTTTAGGTTTTATTTGAAAATAAATATGCAACTCGTCATTTTGAGTTTCTGGCGGTGTTTAATAGTTTCTATTTTGCAATAATAACAATAATAAACATGTTCGAAGAAACAAGAAAACAAATATATTTTTGTTTACATTTTTAGCAAGAACATAGTACATACATATTTAAATTTCGTAAATATGTAGTCAAATTTACACAAATCATCAAATAAGCCGTTCATGGTAAGAATTTCAATTCAAATCAAATGTATGTGAAGCCTCCACCATCATATTGTACTAAACGCATAGAGAGAATATGAACAAATGAAACAAATATTTATAAATAACGTAGAGATCATATCATATACGAGAACAAACCATATTTAAAAGTATTATTTTTATGTGTGTGTGTGTTTTTAAACAAAATCATACCAAATAAAATAACAATAGTTTGGAGTAAAGAAAATATTTGTAAGTGTTTTTCAAAAAAACTGAGTATTACGGGCCACAGTTTGCTATGCTCTTTTGGTAAGTATGTAGTTGAGTACAAACAAAATACTGGTATTAACAAGAAAAGACACCACACACCACACACTTCATTCGAAACAGAGGAATACAACCAAAAATAAATATATTAAGTAAGGTACAGAAAAATTAACAACAATTCAGTAACTTGTGTCAGCAGCGGTAGACTAAATATGAATGCAATTTTTGAAATAAATTTATATGTATGTATATGTGGGTTATTGGCCCCCCGTTCGTTAACTTTTGGTGGCACCCATGACAAATACGAAGTCTGAAGTAGGATTCAAAACTAAAATAAATATCCTCATATCCTTACATTTTCTGGGAACAATTCAAAATTCATCAAATTGCTCTATAAATACTGTCAGGATATGTACAGACATTATCCTTCGTTATCCTTCCCTCATCGACATTTGCCATTGGTGTGCACCAAGTGCTATGTCGATCGTTCGGAGTTTAATAAGATATTCAATATTCGACTAAATACAGAGTAATTGATACAAAGACGTGTATATAAATAGGAAAGGACATCGAATGTGTTAAACGGATAATGAGTAGTATTTCTATTATGATTACAAATTCATATGTATATGTATATATTATATACGAAATTTACAAGATTTTCGGAGACATCTTTGTGATGAATCCTTTGTTGTTTTTGGCTTAGCAATTGTAATAGACATTATTTTGCATATTTGCAGTATAACGAAGTAGTTTAAGCATAAATTCAAAAATATTCAGTGAAGAAAATCGTGGGTGACATGACATATTTTTTACTACTTGACAATATATAAATATATTAAGTATATTATTCAGCTAATTAGTTTAACGAGAGGTACGAGTATCTATATTTATAAAAAAATAACTCTTGACTTTTATACAGACACAGACTGATTTTAATTGCGCTTTGCTAACATGTCAGGTGCATTAAGGTGACAATAGGTCGATGGTGACAATAGTACCTCTTTTGTAATACATACATGTGTCATAGGGGTCTGGAGATGGGCGGTGAATACATTGATAAGTGGGGGATGGGTGGTGGGTCGTCATTGATACAATTTCACATTGATAATTTCATATACATACATGACACTTTAAAGTAAAGTTTTTAACAAAATTTTCATATGAGGGTGGGATGTGGCGGCGATCTAGGTTTAGACATCATAAAGCATTCGATGTTACTGGAAATAGTTTTAAGAGATTAACTCCGACACAACTTGGCACACATGGAAAGATGCAATACCCGCCTAAAGAGAGAGGAAAACTGAAATTCCCAAAACACCAAATTCCTACACATCAATTCGTTTACATATTTAAAAGGCAATTTATATAAATATAATATATTTAATAAAATGAGTACCGGCAATATTAGATATTTGAAATACTCCCAATTATATTATATATGCTCCTATCATTATTTTGTATTTTAAACGTATAAACGAATTGATAGAGAAAAACTGTTCATGATGGTTATTTTATTATCCCTCTATCTTCCAGGATATATTTGATTTCCCCATGTGTGCAAGCCACATCGGTATAAAAACTGATATACATTTCAAATTGTTAATTATAAATAATAGAGAATTTTGTTACATACATAAATAAATTCAAGTTTGAAAATTTGTCGAAATTTTAGCATAAAATATAGAAAATGTTGTTATGTTCATACTGTGTGGAGGAAGCCTCTAAAATACACAAAAAATATTAATGAAACCACCTTATGGAGCACCAGTTGTGAAACCGCTCGGAATCTAACTAACAAAATATTGAAAATTAGCTGACAATGCGGACTTACTTGGCGAGTCCCTCCCATCTCGAGGTAATCAAGATTGCTATATATATGTATATATATTAATATATTAGTTGAAATTATAATTACATATAAGAGAAATAAATATCAAAAAATCAATATCTGTTAGTTATACTCGTACAATATGTATAGGATAAACAAAATGACAACTTCTATACGCAAACATCAGCATCAATTTAGAAACACAAAAAAATATATATGATAAAATATGTCTGTGAGTGAGTAGCTCTCTCTGGTGTCAAAAACAACTTGTCTTGAATATATATACAAAACTGTATAAAAAATGTCGACGACTCTTGAAGTGTTTCAGGGGGAAGAGGGGTGGAGTTGAGGAACAAATTATCGAAATAAAAGTGGTGGAAACAACGCATAATAAATATGTAGGTGGTGGTGTCGTGTTGAGATGGTACTTCGCTGAGGAGATGGTGATCTTGAGATTGTAGAGCTAGATAGATTAATTAATGTTGCTGTAGCACGTGTTGTTGTAGTTAGGATTGTTGGTCTTGATTCATGTTAATTTTGTTTGTAATTGATTGAAATTTTGCAGAGTTTTGATGGTGGCAAGAAGCTCGCTGTCCAAGTGTTGTTGTAGAAAAGTGAAAAGTATTCCTGAAAATGATTGCGATTAGATTGAATGGTGGACACTGGGGTACTTGAGGTTGTAGTCGGGGGTAGTTTGATAGTTTGAGTAGCTGAGCACAAGGTTAGAATAATAATGTCGTTGTGGAAATTGTAGTTTTGTAGTGGGCGAGTGTGGTGAATTCTTGATTGAGAGTAATGTTGGATAAATAATTGCAGTTGTGATGACAAGATGCTGAGGCTATGCGATTGATGTAGAAATCAGGATGGAAGTGGTCAAGGATGTTTGTCAGAGCTTTTGGACAGTTCTTGGGGTAGTGGTCTTCTTTCGCCGACTAGCTAGAAAGGGACATTAACCAATGTTGTAGCAATTGTAGCTTTGTAGTGGTAGGAGAGTGTGGCGAAATCTTGATTGGAGTTAAGAAATAAATCAGAATATTGAGTAGGAGCAGATCTAGGATTGAAGTCGCGAGCTTCCTAAGGTTGTAATAGTAGCTTTGTAGTACAAGTATCTTGTGGTAGGAGTGGTGAAATATTGATTGGAGTTTGTGTTGTGGTACAAATAATTGCAAATTGGGGACAATTGAAGAGTTTTGATGGCAAGAAATAAATTAGAAGTCTGGAGCAGATATATAGATTGAAGTTTTTCTTACGTCGCAGAGCCTGCTAAGGATGTTATTGTAGCTTCGTAGTTGTAGTACAAGTATCTTGTGGGAGGAGAGTGCGGTGAAATCTTGATTGGAGGTTATGTTGTTGAAATTTGGAGACAATTGAATAGTTTTGATGGCCAGAAATAAATAGAATATTGAGTTGACAGAGTAGGAACAGATCTTGAGCAGAGATTGAAGTTTTTCTTTCGTCGCAGAGTTTCCTAAGGATGTGATTGAAGTTGTAGTACAAGTAGTAGTGGTGTGGTGAAATCTTGATTGGAGTTAATGTTGTTGCACAAATAATTGAATTTTGGAGATAATTGAAGTTTTGATGACAAAAAATAAATCAGAATATTGAGAACACAAAATAAGAAGATATCTAGAGTGTGGTGAAATCTTGATTGTAGAGACAATTGAAGAGTTTTCATGGCATATTGAATACACAAAGTAAGAGGAGATCTAGAGATTGAAGTTCGTCTTTCGTCGCAGAGCTTTCTAAGTATGTTCATTGTTTTAGTATTTGTAGCTTGGTAGTTGCAGTAGCAGTTGGTAGTGGTGGGAGAGTGTGGTGAAATCTTGATTGTAGTTAATGTTGTACAAATAATTCAAATTTTGAGACAATTGATGGTATATTGAGTACACAAAGTAAGAGGAGACCTTTAGATTGAAGTTCTTCTTCCGTCGCAGAGCTTTCAAAGGATGTTTGTTGTTTTCGTAATTGTAATTTTGCAGTTGTCTTGGTGGGAGAGTGTGGTGAAATCTTGATTGATGGTAATGTTGTATTAATAATTGAAATTTGGAGACAATTAGGAGGAGATCTAGAGATTGAAGTTCTTCTTTCGTTGCAGAGCTTTCTAAGGAAGTGTATTGTTTTAGTATTTGTAGCTTTATAGTTGTAGTTGCAGTAAGTCGTGGTGGGAGAGTGTGGTGAAATCTTGATTGATGGTAATGTTGTATTAATAATTGCAGTTTGGACACAATTGAAGAGTTGTCATGGCATATTGAGTACACAGATTAAGAGCAGATATAAAGATTGAAGTTATTCTCTCGTCGCAGACCTTTCCAAGGGAATTCATTGTTTTAGTATTGGTAGCTTTGAAGTTGTAGTTGCAGTATGTCGTTGTGGGAGAGTGGGTTGAAATCTTGATTGATGGTAATGTTGTATTAATAATTGCAATTTGGAGACAATTGAAGAAGCGATTGATACCTAAATTAAAGTAAGAGCAGATCTAAAAATTGAAGTCGCAGAATAGATGTTGTAGCAGACATAATAGTTGTAGTAGAGATATGTTGTGGTGGAAGTGTGTAATGAAATCTTGATTGATGGTAAACTTGAAATTTGAAGAACATTGAAGAATTTTGATGGTACGTCGTAGAGATGTCGCCGTAGGAGTTTTGAAAACCAGGTGAAATTGAAATCAAGCTGAAAGTCATGATAAGGAGAATGAGTATACAAAGAAAAAGGAATCTTGAGATCGTAGTTATCTTCCTCGTAGAACTATAAAGGGGTTAAAGTAATACTGTAGCAATTGTAGCTTTGAAGTTGTAGTAGACATGATGTGGTGGAACATTGACGAAATCTTAAATGATGATAATGTTGTATAATTGCACTTACAATTGAAGAATTTTGATGACACGAAATACGATAATATGATGCGGCTTTGAAAACCTGGTGTTATGAAATTACATCGGTTGAAATGGATAAGGGTATCTCTCTCTCTCTATCTGTCAGGCTATATTGAGTGTTCAAAGAAATGGGAATCTTCTTGTCTCCTAGAATACGAAATTGATAACATTGTCGTAGCAATTGTAGTTGTAGTTCTAACATGCTGTGATGGAGGAATGATGATAAGTAAGGATCTTTCAAAGGCTATATTGAGTAAACAGTAATAATGCAGATCTTCTGATTGTAGTCTCTTAAAATTGTTGCAACACTGGTAGCTTTGTAGTAGTAGCTGAAATTCACGTTGTGGTGAAAACTTGATTGGTGTTATCTGGCTGTATAATTGAAATTTTCAGATATTCGAAGAGTTGTGGTGTTCGGAAATTTTAAAATTGTTGAAGGCGCTAGAACTTGAAGTATTGAGTGTATATAAATGATGTTGAAATTGTAGTCGTGTAGCTACGATGACTCTAACCTAAAAAGGAACAATTTATTTGAGAACCCAATTTTAAATAATAAAAACCATTTTGTTGTAGATATTTGCAGTTGAAGTGGTAACCTATAGGGAAATGTTGGCATTTTATTTGTTGAACGATCACAGATGGGCAATGGGGAACGAATCAAGGTACGCTATTGAAATCGTAGTGCTAGGTAGGTGCTGATATTCCGGTTGAATTTGAAATCAAATTGAGAAGGGTCCTTGCTTAATTATATTAAGTATATTGAGGTTGATAAGGTAGTCTTCTTTTCTTAGATGAGCTAGGCTGGGCATAGAGATTGATGTTGACGTAGCACAATTGTAGTGTTGTCGGTGCCGAGTAGAGGATGGTGATAATTGAAGTTTTGAGACAGTTGGTGGTCATGCTGTGGCTGTTCCCATAAAGGATAGGTGAAGAGAACTAACTTGGTAATGGTCGGTTGAAATCAAAATAATGTAGAACAAGGTCCATATTGAATATTGAGAAATTGAAGCTGGTGATGAGGCTGTTGAGCTAACCCAATGACTAATAGACTAGATTTGTAGTTGTAGACTTGTTGTGTTGGGACTAGGGAGTAGAATGGATGGTGATTGATAACGTTGGGACTAGGGAGTAGAATGGATGGTGATTGATAACTTCGTGGTGGTAGGTAATGATGTTGTATTGTATAATTGAATTTGTTTGTGGAAATCCAAGGAATCTGTGGAGGAAGTTCGTGGTCACAGTGCTAGAGATTGTAGATGCAGTTGTTGTTGCTGTTATTGTTGGTTTATGGTGATATTTATAGTTGTATTTGTGTGGTGGTGGGTGCAAGCAAATGAAGTGAAAAGTCGCGATGCAATTGTATTGTATTTTTTGTATTTTTTACCCAGGTTAAGTAGTAGTAGCAGCCGACGAAAATACCTAATTATGAATAATAGTTGACTTTACCTTTTGAAATTTGAAATTAAAAAAAAATGTGATGACAAAAGCTGCCGATCGTTGATTGCTGTGGTCATGGGAACGACGATTCCATTGAAGGGGACATGTGGAAGTTTTCCATCGAAGGCTCAGGAAAAAGATTAAATTTAATTTTTTGAATATTTTTTATATATTTTTAACAAGGGGAAACTGCTAGGAAGAGCGACGAGATGTTGAGTTCGTTACCATATTCACGCAGTATTTTTCTGTAGTTGTTTAATAAAAATTGAAATTTTGAACATTTTAAGATTTACTCGTTTTAGTTGATAAATTAATTAGGGGGAGGAAATATAATTTATGGGGAAAATTGACAGGTTTTCATCGAAGGTATATGTTGTTCAGGAAGAGCGACGAGATGTTGAGTGCGTTACCATAATCACTAGAGACATTTCTATATATTTCTTTGTAGTTGTTTCATAAAAATTGAAATTTTCGATTTCGAAATAAATAAATTTTGAACATTTTAAGATTTACTCGATAAGTGCTAGATTAATTGAGGGGAAGGTAATTTAATTGATGACCTGCTTCTGTCTCTCATTGATGGAAATTATAGGTGAGTTGTTCGCCATATTCACGGTAGACTTGCTATGTACATATATATATGGGTGTGCATTTTTCAATACGATGTTTGAAGATTTACATGTTGACTGATATTCATTTTCTAAAAATTGTAATTGTTAAAGAGTAGATAATAGCATAAAATTCATAGGACAAGGCTCGGTAGAGTAAGTATAGGCAGGCTAAAAATATATAAAGTATGTATATATGGATATGTTTTGTAAGTATGTAAGTTATACTGCGGAGCAATGCTATAGGTCTAGTATACTGTAGTTTTAGATTTAGAATTGTCACGGTGATGGATAGGTGGTGGTGGCTGTTTTGTTGGTCTACGAAGTAGTAGTTTTACCAAACTATACACATACATACATACCTATACATATACGAGTATAATAATAATTATTATTGTTGTTGTTGGTAATGTTAATGTACAGCATACGGACGTATGTATATTTTGCACGCATATCATAAGTACGAGTACAATTACAAGAAGAAAAAATAGAAGAGGTGGTGAGCTGAGACTAGGCTAGGCTACTTATATGTATGTATATAGACTAACAAATTGATAATGATTTGAGTAGATTTAGTAGCTAGCTAACCATCCGTTCAGGGTGTAAGGAGGAGCAGGAGGATGTGGTTAATATATAATATATTGCATTTTGGGCTCGCAAACATACCGATGTTAGAAAATAAATTGACAAACAAAATGTACACAAAATAAAAGGCGGCGAAAGTGGCGGTGGCTTCACACAAACCTAAATGCATTATCATCATCATCATATAGTTATGTATGGTATTGTATTCTATTGTATGTATGTAAGTAAGTAAGTAGAGAGACAGAGTATGGCATAAGTAGTAGTGGTAAGTAGTGGTACTGGTAAGTAGAGTAGTATATTTTAATAAAAAAAATCATACATACAAAATATTATAATTATTGTTGTTGTTATGGTTCCAAACAAATCAATAGAAAACATTGGAGTAACAGAGAAATTATCTCGAGCCAGAAAAAATGCATTTGAAACACAAACCAAAAGAATTAAATAAAAACAATAATAGAATAAGAAACATGGAAAACACAATCGATCTACAACATAAGAGAAATACACAGCTCATAAATCATGGCAATATAAATATATATATATGCGTATGTATATCGATACAAGACGGACTTTATTTGGTACATATCAAAGTAAAGTAAATATTTATATATAGTATATGAATTGGTAAATAAATGGAAATATTGCAAGTACGGCGACTTCAGGGCACAGTCTATAGGGACAATTAAGGACAGAACTTAAGTCAACCCTAGCGAAAGTGAACAGGGAATTTCAATATTTGGTCAATGCCATTGGCAGGTTTGGGTTATAATAAAAAATAGGTTTCGTTTTTTATATTTTATATTTATTTGTATGTTTTTTGATATTTTTAACGGATAATTTTATTAATTAATTTATGATTTATTTGGTTAGATTTTTATTTAACATTTGTGTAGGTCACGCATAGTATTTTTTTGAGGATGCCTTTGTTGATTTATAATTTATTTAAATATCCATGTTTTTGTTAAAAAAGTAATTCTTATGTAAATTGTTTGTTGTTGGAATGTAATTCTCTATTTTTGATTTCTTAAATTAATTTAAATTTTTACTATTTAATAATTTGTATTTTTCGGGCTTTTCAAAATTATATTATTTTTTAATTTAAATCTAATTGTGGTCGATTAAACTCTAACGAAGAGCATGTTTGTTTTCGAGTAGTAAAAATAAACTATTTTCGATTAAAATATCCTTTATTTCTATTATTAAAATTACTTTATTCAACTCAAAACGCATCTAAATAATATTCTTTTGAAGACATAGTGTATTATTATTATTTCAATTTGTATTCAATTCCATCATAAAAATTACCAAATTTTATTCCCAGATTTTTCGTAGTCATATTCTAAATAATATTCTTTCAAAGAAATAGAAATTGTGTGTTTGTATATATTTTTTTAATTTGTATTCAACCCTTTCATAAAAATTACCAAATTCCCAGACTTTTCGTAGTCATGTTTTTTTCCACTGTTTTGTCAAGATTCATTCATCTACTCATAATTTTTAATTCTCGCTATCATTCCCAAATATTCGCAATTTCTCTTTTCATTTCGCAATTCAATGATCATTTACTCAATATCAGCCGTACTTAGGGGTTTTCATAATATTCTTATAATCGCACACTTTTCAAAAGGTGATATAATTTTGTTATAAATTTTACTCATTCGCTCTTTGGAATCATTCTCATCCATATTCAGCTCTTTCCCATTCCCTCAATTTCTCTCAGTCATGCTTCTCGCATTCAGATTCGCAACTTTTAATTTCTATCTCTCTCACAAATTCTCCGAATTTTGTACACTTATTTCATGTTCTATAGAGTCACCGCATACCAATCTATTCGTGTTCTTCATTCCCTTAATTTCCCTTTGGTTTCGTACAATTTATACCATAAGAACTAATCTTCACAAACTCTCATTTTCCTTTAATTTTCGCATAGTCCACTTCATAGTGTTGATGTTACGACATGTCCATTTCAGACAAAATATTTCTACAACAGTTTTAATATTCCTAAAATACATACATTTCCACATCAAACCCCATTCAATTCATATAGTCTGTATTCAAAACTTATTTATAATCTTCGATGTCTATATAACTTTACTTCACACTTAATTATATTGTCATTCATTTGGATTCCCTTATGTTGTCGTTATTATGCAATGTAATTTACGCTCAATATATCTATACACAAATTGTTTAAAACAGACAAGGTGACATATGATAATTTCACGCAATTTACATTCACAATATTAAACTTTTCATACACATACGCCTCAAACACATCCCAATTTTCTCTTTTTAAATCACACATTTCTTTCAGTATTCGCTCTTTTCTATTTTTTCATTAGTTTCTCTTTACATTTCATTCTTACTCATTCTATTTATTCTCTTTCTCTGGACTCATCACTTTTTATAATGTTCAAAATCTTCCTCATCTCATCAGTCTTATGTCTTATTTGTTCTCATTTTCGCTTATCTTTTACATAACAACCACGATTTTACGTTCTCTCAGACTACCACATCTTTCTCATACCCATTTCACTAGTTACTCATTACATTTACTTCTTATCCATATTATGTATTTCCTTTCTCGATCTCTCTCTTTTTCATGGTCACAATTCTTTCTTGCCTAGTTACACTTGACGTTTTTTCATTTTTCTTTCACATTATCTTCTCGATTATATATATTTTTGTTCTCAGACTCACACATCTTTCGCTTACGGATTTTACTTTTTCATATTTTGTATTATCTTTTATATATTTCTCAATCTCACTCTTATTCACGATTCTTTAAATACTCACGTTTATTATTATAAATAAATAAACCTTTGCATGTTCTCTTAAGAAATATCGCTCTAATTTTATCACTCATCATATTCTCTTGAAAATTCTTCGCATACCAAAATTATTTTTTATATTCATTCTCATTCTCAACCAATCTATTGGATTGCCTTTTTATTCTTTTTCAGTTAATGTTTCTTTAAATACTCATATATTAGATAATTGTTCTCATTCTCATGGTTCTCAATTTTTCAAATAATCTCTCATTAATATCATATTTTCCAAGCTTATGGATTCCCGTTTGCTTACATTCTCACTGATCGTTTTAGTTCTCATCATTCTCTCATTCAAAGTACTCTTCGCAGATTTAAATTTATTCAGTTGTTCTTTTTTCTACACAAATCTCACTATCATTTGACGCACATTCTTACTCATTTTGTGTTAATACTCGCATACTACAATTATATTATTCTTATTTGCTCATGCTCGCTACTCTCTTTCATTCTCAGTACACTTATATAGACTTATGAAGTCTCCATTGCTCTCAATCTCGCTATTAACATCGCTCATGTTTCTCTATACCAGTTTTTCATTTTCATTCTCACAATGCATGTTCTTATTTTCTCATTCTCGCTGTGAACGTTCATATATTTAGTTCTCACTACGCTTATGAATTCTCCTTTGTTCTCATTCTCGCTATTAACATCGCTCATGTTTCTCAATACGAATTTTTTACTTACATTCTTACTCATTTTAAGTTAATACTTGCATACAACAATTTCCTTATCGTTCTCACAATTCAATTTCTTATTTCCTCATTCTCGCTACTGTCTTTCGTTCTCAACTTCACTACAATTATCTGTTTCGTTCTCATAACGCATTCTCCTTTTTCTCAATATCGCTACTGTCTTCTCATTCTCACTATTAACATCGCTCATGTTTCTCAATACTATTTTTTTATTTTCATTCTTATTAATTGTATTCTTATTATTATCCTTTGAATTCTCACACTGCATTTTAGTTGCTACCCATTTGTTCTTATGAATTCTCTCTTGTTCTCATTCTCGCTATAAACTTCAATCATGTTTCTCAATACGAATTTCTATTTTCTGCTTTCATTCTTATTCATTTTATGATAATACTCGCATACTACAATTTCTTTTCCGTTCTCACAATTCAATCTCTTATTTTCTCATTTTCGCTGCTATTATCTTTCGTTCTCATAATATTCATGTATGTTCTCAATCTCGCTATTAGCATCACTCAGTACGAATTTATATTTTTCACTTGTTATTTACTTCTAGTATCTCACATCGCTTACGTTGACTCTCATTGCTACACTTTATCATTTTCATTACAAATTCATTTCTTTTTCTCAATCTTCAACTTATTTTCGCTTCCAAACATATCATCTATACGCTCATATTCATTTCTTCATTCTTACTAATCGCTTTACTACTCAACACACTTATCGCAGAAGAAAAAAACGCAAATACTTTCAATAACATATTCTTTTTGTCATCCAAAATTCACTAAAATATCATTCATTTGTCTTTTGATCATGATTCAAATTTACTAACATTCTTAAAGTTAAATTTCATTCTCAATTAAATTTCATATCTTTGCTCTCAATCTCAGTCCTCTCATGACACTTATCATTACACATCTCAGTCATTCTCAACCATAACTCAAACTATCACTTCCATTCATTGATTTTTCTACTAATCTCACTCTCAAAATAAACACTCAACATTTTTTTATTTCTCAATCATATGGATTCCCTTTTGTAGTCGCACTCTCATATGTATCTCCAATCATTTGATTCTTCTAACATTCTCACCATATTCTCTTCGAAACATTTTTACCTTTTCTCAGTCATATGGATTCCCTTTTGTTTCTCATTTTCATGGTCACAAATTCTCTTTGTTAAAGAAGTACTCAACATTTTTGTTCTCAGTCATATTGATTCCCTTTGTATTCGCATTCTCTCTAGTTTCTCAGATATTTTATTTTTTTTCTCAGTCAAATTGATTTCCTTTTGTATTCGCATTCTCTCTAGTTTCTCTGATTTATGAAAACGTCAAACAGCGACCTATTCCAAAGTTTGATTTAATTCTCGGTGTGAACAACCTAACAAAACTTCATCAATTACACAGTTGCCGATGATTCTCATTCAGTTGGATTCCCTTTAGTACTCATTCTTTAAAATTGCAGTCTCATTAACTTCTCATATAATTTCCATTTTCACTTCTCACCAAAAGCCCTTTTATTCTCACTCGACAATACTTTGCACAACTCTGACCGACAACTCCATTCTATTCACATATTTTCAATATTTTATTCAAACTTCGTTCAATTGCGCCAAATTTTAGATCCTGAACAGGCATATACTTGTGTTTTGTAGAGTTTATCTTGAAATTGCTCGCAGACGTAGTGCTGTCTTACATTCTAAATTAAGGCAAGACTGTCGCAACAATGGCTTCGGGCCGATTGTGGATTTAACCTGGAATTTGCAAAATAAAAAGCTCGGATAATTATTATTTAAAAAAGATTTATAACTACTTTACGTTTGAGGTAGAGGAATTATTCCTTCCTATAATAAATTCATGTAGATAAAGTCGACAAATCACAGGCGTTATGGTACTGTTTAGGATCTAAAATTATCATTTTCAATCTCAATCCCACTCAGGTCTCTCGCTCTCTGTTCACATACATTCTACATCATAACATATCTGTCTCTCTATCACTCGTAATCGCTTGTCTTCTCAGTACATTTCATCTACACAGTTGTCTTCAACTTGATCTCACGCATTATTCATTTGGTCCACACTTCATTGAAATATTTGTGATTTACTCTCTTTCTCTTTAAAATCGGACTTTTGTTTGCATTCAATTTTATGATTATTCTTTCGATTTATGCAGAATTATTTTGAAATACTCACATATACCTCAGAAAAGGACAAAATCGATTACAAATTAAGGCAAATTTGGACTACCATTTATATTACTACTCCACGCATTTTTTAAATAAACTCGCTTTTTTAACCAACTAATTTCAATATTCTTTGTCATTTCATTCATTATTCTATCCTCTTTCTCTCTCGTTCCTCAAGTTGTCAAATTTTACTGCATCGTTTTCGCTCTCGCACATCACTTATATTTATTTTGAATTATTTTGAGCTTATTCTTTCGTATTATTGTTTAGAAAACATATATCAAAAGAAAATGACAAAATTGATTACAAATTAACACAAACTCTGCCCAGCATTACAGGCAAAATCGATAATTCGAGTATTCTCAAATAGTCCGCATTCTGAAAAAATCCATTCCCCTTGCGTTACATCTAACTCACAAGCTCAAATAATACATTCTCATTTTTCTCTCGTATTCAATACCATTTATTTTCTTACTCAACGTTTTTTTTTTTCAACCAAACTCGCATTTTCTCTTGTATTCGCGCATTTTCAACGTCTCAAATATTCGCATACTGTACTTGCTCATGTAAACTATTTTTAATTTTCTGATTCAGGAAAAGCATTTTCATAACGCATTAATCTCATCCAACTCATAACTCTCTCATGTCCACGCAAAACTCTCTCTCCCTCCAAACGGAGCAATTTCTACTATCCTTAAGATGTCAAATTTTACCGCATCATTTTCGCTCTCGCACATCATTTATATTTATTTTAAATTATTTTGGGCTTATTCTTTCGTATTATTGTTCATAAAAAACATATATCAAAAGAAAATGACAAAATTGATTAAAAATTAACACAAACTCTGCACAGCAATACAACAAAATCGATAACTCGAGTATAATCAAATAGTCCGCATTCTGAAAAACTTCCATTCTCCTTGTGTTACATCTAACTCACAAGCTCAAATAATACATTTTCATTTTCTCTCGTATTCAATACCATTTATTTTCTTACTCAACTTTTTTTTTCAACCAAACTCGTATATTATCTTGTATTCGCGTTTTTCAACTCTCAAATATTCGCATACTGTACTTGCTCATGTAAACTATTTTTAATTTTCTCATTCAGGAAAAACATTTTCATAACGCATTACTCTCATCCAACTCATAACTCTCTCATGTCCACGCAAAACTTTCTCTCCCTCCAAACGGAGCAATTTCTACTATCCTTAAGATGTCAAATTTTATCGCATCATTTTCGCTCTCGCACATCATTTATATTTATTTTAAATTATTTTGGGCTTATTCTTTCGTATTATTGTTCACAAAAAACATATATCAAAAGAAAATTACAAAATTGATTAAAAATTAACACAAACTCTGCACAGCAATACAACAAAATCGATAACTCGAGTATACTCAAATAGTCCGCATTCTGAAAAACTTTTATTCCCCTTGTATTACACAAGCTCAATTAATATATTCTCAATTATCTCCCGCCTTTTCAACCAAGCTCGCATTTTCTCTTGTATTCGTGTATTTTCGACGACTCAAATATTCGCATACTGTACTTGCTCATGTAAACTATTTATAATTTTCTCATAACTCTCTCACAACTCTTTATCTCTCTCCAAACTGTCCAATTTCTACTGTCCTTAAGTTGTCACATTTGATTGCATGATTTTCGCTCTGGTACATCATTTCTATTTATTTTAAATTATTTTGCGCTTAATCTTTTGTATTATTGTTCACAAAACATATATCAAAGGAAAGGACAAAATTAATTATAAATTAACACAAATGCTGTACAGCAATACAACAAATCCGCAAACTCAAGTATTCGCAAATATTACACATTCTGTTAAAATGTCCATTCATATTCTCGCTAATACAATAAAAAATCTCTCTCGCTCGTCCCACAATTATAAAATAAATTATATATATCATAAACGCCGCTTACTTTCAGAATCTAATCTCCAATATCACATCATCGAACTTAATTCATTCTCATCACTCATTTCGCATATTACTCTCTCTCTCTGTTTCATAAATATTTTTCAAGTAGCCAAGATGAATGTACAGATTTCTCTCTTTACATTTACATTAATGTATTTTGCACTTAATCGTTTGTATAACATTTCACAACATACATCAAATAAAAAGGACAACATATATTAAAATTAACGTAAATTTTGCATATCAATACATGAAACTCAAACACTCAAGTAAAATATATAAAATATTCTCAATTGTCTTTCGAATTGTTTCTAGATCCATTCACATAATTTCTCTCAAAAATCATAATTTAAGTTTCATTTTAAAACTCATTCGCATATTAGCATGTGATCACCGCTCGTTTCACAGAGGCTCTCTCTCTCTTTATAGTTTATCACGTCTTCGACATCTTTCTTTACCAGACTTCGTGCTCTCGCATCATTGACATTCATTTCAGATTAATTTTGCTCGTATTCTTTCGTATTATTGTTCACAGAACATATATCAAAGGAAAATGACAAAAAGGATTAGAAATTAACGCAAACTCTGCTCGACAATACACCATTCCTAACTCTTGTAAAGACAGGATATTCGACAAACATTCATATTAATTTTAATTCAATATTTCTGATTACAGCAAAATTGTATTTGTTAAAAAATTTCGTAAAACACCCAAAATTCATAATAACTTTGTATTATCTCATATCTATCTTTTGCATCAGTTTTCCATTAAAAGTATCGAAATTGTATCCATTACAGAACTTTCGCATTAATTTCTCTTCAAAAAAATCCGCAAATTACTAATCTCATTCTCAAATTTGTTAAATATTTACTTTTGATGATCATTTAAATTTTTTGGAACGCAATTTTATGATATAAAAATGTAACAGAAAAACAACAACATAGATTACAAATACAAACGAAACAATTCAAATCAATCAAATAATATCATTCTTAAACACGCATTCATTTTCGCAAATTGTACTACGATAACGATGATTCTGGGTTTGAGTGATGACTTCCTGTGCACCTTCTGATAATTATTTTTTGTAGACTGATGTTAGAAAACTTTGAATTTTTGAAAGTATTACTTGTATTTCATTAGTTGTGCCTGGCTTATATATATCATTAATGTTATCTTAGGATCCCAACTTCAGGACTTGTTTTATGTATTTATTTGACTTGCGGTAAAATAATTCACGTCGCGCATTTGGATTCCCTTTTGTTTTAATATTTGCGGTTAAAAGTTTCAATATCTTGATACGAATTTAAAAGATTAAATATATTTTACACATCATACTACAATGTCTTTCTCTCCCTTTGTAAATTCTGTACTCTCCATTCTTTTGCATTCGCGTTATCATTCCCAATTATTTTTCTCATTTCATATTCTCAACTATGTTATCGCATTCGCTATTCTCAATTTTATTCCCATTTCATATTCTCAACTATGTTCTCGCATTCGCTATTCTCAATTACCATTCGCTATTCTCAATTAACTTCTCTCATTCACTATTTTGCCATTTTCACTTTCAATTTCATTGTTCACTATTTAATCTCAATAACATTTCTCTTGCGCTATTAATAATTGTATTTCTTATTCAATATTCTCTCTTATATTTCTCGCTTGCATATGTCTCACTCCAATATCATTTTCACAGACTATTCTCAATTGCCTTTCTCATTCATTACACTCACTTATCTTTCTCACTCAATGTTCTCAATTATCATTTCGTATTAAAAATTCTTAATTGTCGTATGCATACACTCCTCTCACTTATCTGACTCATTAACTTTTCTCTGGTATATTTTTCATACACTATTCTCACGTTATTCTCAATAATCTTTCTCTTTCACTATTTGCAATTCTCAATCTTTATTCTCAACTAACTTTCACACACGCAATTCAAAATTTTATTCTCATTCACTACTCTCAATTACCATTCTCATTTACTATTTTTAGTCTACACTCTCAATTATCTTTCTCATTCATCGCACTCAATTGTCTTTCTCACACAATATTCTTAATTAATTTTCTCGCTCATTGTTATTTCTCTCACTCCTTGCTTTCTTTTTCACTATTCCTAAGTTAAATTATCATTCACATACCTTCTCATTCACATTCATCTTTCCCAATGCTCATAGATCTTTCTCACCATTTTTAGTTTTCTTTCTCGCCCATTATTCTCAATCCTTGCAATACTCATAGATTATCCTTCGCATTTGATATACTCATCTACCATTCTCACTGACTATTCTCAATTTTATTTCTCATTCACTATTTTCAATCTCTCTCTTGCTATACTCTCAATTATCATTTTTACAATTTTTTACGCTCATTATTAACATTATTTTTCATTAATCTCAATCGTCTTTCTCATTCATTTTTCACAATCTTCCGCATTAACTATTCCAAATTACACTCTCTTTCACTATTTATATGTTTCATTCATTTTTCTCAATCTTTCGCATTAACTATTCCAAATTACACTCTCTTTCACTATTCATATGTTTCATTCTCTTTTAAGTTTGTAATTCTTTTTCGCTCAAATGTATTTTATTCTCGATTGTTCATCTCATTCAATATACTCCATTATCATCATTTTTTCGATTACCATTCTCAATCAATATTCTCAATTATAATTTGCCGTTAGCTTTTCTCATTCTTGTTCATTATTCTCAATTATTTTCTCTTCATTATTTTCAACTATTCCCATTTACATTCTCATTAACTTTTCTTAGATGTTCAAGTGTCTTTAGTGCTCGATGATCTCTATTATCTCTGTTCTCAATTATCTTTCGCAATTATCATATTCTCAATTATAATTTCTTTTTAACTATTCGCAATTCATTATTCCCCATAATCCTTCTCATTCAATATTCAAAATTGTATTTTTTTCAAATTTTCACTCTCTTTCAATATTTTTAGTTATCTCTCTTTTTCGCTATTCTCAATTTTCCTTTTCATTCTCTTCTGCTTTCATTACCGCTATTACCAACATTAACGCAAAAATTCCGCATAAAAATTTACCATTCCCATTTACAAGCTCATATATATAAAGTTCGCATAGATTTACATCTTCAATTTCAAAATATTTTTATTGTCGCAACTCCAAATATGATTTAATTAAATTTTTTCAACTCCACTCAGAATAGTTACATCTGTATACTTTTAAGATTTCATACACTTTAATTACTTCAATGTTAAACGCATTAGCAGGCAGACCCGTAATATCATCTCATTTCACCATGTCATAACGTTTCGCATTCAAAATTAGAAAATTCTCATTTCGGCGTTTGCTTTCAAATCATACACAATGACAAATTATAAACGAAAAACAATAAGTGGGGCGTGTTATACTCAAACTAATTATCGTGTAGCAAATTATTTCATTCAACATTTGCTTCTCGCCTGCATTATAACTTTTACGATTTTCTCAGTGGGACACAATACATAAATCATAAAATACCATCATAGGCCAGAACAAATACGAATACTTTTCAATACGCATTTCATAAGTTATCGAATAAATATGTTCATAATGTGAAAATTAGTACAAGTATAACATCAATTTAGTAATAAAATAAGAAATTAATATCAAAAAAGGGTAATCGTATTAAATTTTGAACCAAAAAAAAATAAAAAGGGGGAACTTCCTTCCTAACCACACTCATTTTCAGAACAGATCTAGGCATCATACGCATTAATTATTCCTCTCCCACATTTTCGCATCAATAAATAGTTTATCATTCGTTTAATCTTTCTTGCTAAGATGACATTTTAATATCAACATTCCATCATACTTTCTTTCGAAGAATTTATTTTAATATCGCAGTTCTTTATTATATTGTTATTATTTTAAAATCTTAATTATCTGTTATATTTTCGCATTATTGATTTCTTAAACATATCTAATCATTTCTAAAAAATTATTATTATTATTTGTTCTGTTATTTATTGTTTGTTTTAATATTTAGCAGTTATTTATTGTCATATATTTTCAGTTTTCTCGCATAAAAATTGTTCTTTTAACTCGGTGTTATCCATTATATTCGCAATGTTTTCTGAATTACCTTATTTACTTTTTTTTCAATATCGTTATTATATATTTTATAGTTTCAATGTTTTCGCATCATTCTATCTTAAATTCATGACCAGTATTTTGGCATTGAATTATTATTTCTTTCTAATATAATTTTCCAAATCTCTATTTGTGATCTAATCTTTTTAGTATTGCTGTTATTCATATTATCATATTCATATTATTGATATATTATTCCGTTTAATTCTTGTATAACACTTAGAATATCGCTCACATTCGCTCAGTAATTTATACCTACTGATCTAATCTATTCGAAATCGATTTCGCATTTCTTTAAAAATTTAATCGCATATTTCGTTCGTTTCGCTTCGTTCACTATCGGTTTTTATAGCTTATAATTTAATTTGTGTGTGTAATAATCCAACTTATAATCAGTTGATATACTTGAAAATAGATAACGCATTTGAGTCCCGAATTGGGACTTGCATATAATAATATATATCTAGATTTATAAAGAAAATACTTATGTATACATATACGTATATGCATTCAAAAATATGTAATTGTCTGCAACAAATGAGTCGTCATATAGTACTTCGGCTCAGAAATATCTAGTCGTTTGTTATATATTTAACTAAATTAAAATTTTCCTAACTAATCTCTTATATTTATTCTTAGAAAAGGGGCTGTATTTTGGAAGGGATTCGTGGGAATATTTTCTAAATTCCAACCAGTTTGTTTGTGCGTCAGTTGCTAGTAAAAAGACAAACATATTTTCGGTATTTTTACAGTTTGTTAGTCGACTCCTCATCATTCTCATTAAATTAAGTTTTTTTCGCTCTCTCTCGCATTCGCAGCTATCGCATTTGATTTGGAAGGTTGTTTTCTCTAATATACATTATTAAGAACGCATTAGTCGCCGATATAGATTATTATATATAATTTATATAGTCGATTGGATTGTAGTAGCCTTTTGCTAGTTCTGGTACAACGCTTGTGTTATGATTTGGTCCCTGGTCTGGATCTGGTTCTGGTCGCAGAAAGTACCTACAGCAGTACTATAAATGTAACAGGTATTCTAACGCATAAATTATTGAGTATAGTTATACTTAAAAACTGGTATATTTCTTTCGGTCTATCTAGGGTTCCTTTTAGTTGTTCTTCAGAAGTTATGCTTTATATGGAATTCCTCCAGGTCCCTTTCGTTTTAGTCTTGACGCAGCAGTAGTCATAAAAAACAAGGTGATTGTTTGGAGTCGCTTTCTATTCACAGATTATTATTTCGTAATCGATTCTTGGGAATTTAGATTAGTTGTTTAGTCTCGAATGTCAGCAGGATTCCCTGTACGTGATACTTGAAAATGTTGTATTTCTATCGGTTTCGTTTTAGTACTTCTTCTTTTCTTTCTTTGTCCTTTCCTTTCAGGTCCCTCTTGGTTTAGTTTTGGCCGCGCCACTAACTATTCGCAGAAAATATAGAATCAAATAAGTATTCAAAGTTCGAAGACTATTATTTGGTTATCGTTTTTTTTTGTTTGCCGCAAAGCAAATGAAAATTAGGATTATTAGTTTAGACTAGAGTCCCAGCACGTCGCCCTATATTTGAAGCTACATCGGTCTCTCTAGGGTTTGTTTTAGTCCTTCTTCAGAAGTTTCGCTTTCTTTGGAATCCTTTCACAACAGCGGTAGTGTTAAAAAATACAGGACTCCCTATATGTGATGCTTGGGGTTCTCTCTCTTCTCTTTCTTAGGAATCATTTCAGATCTCCTTTGATAGTTTTGGTCGTGTCATTAACTATTCGCAGAAAGTATGCTATCAAATAAGTATTCAACGTTCGAAGTTTACTATTTGGTTATCGCTCTTTGGAAGAGGGCTTATAGCTGTTTGGAAGAGATTTGGTTTATCCTCGAGTCTCAGCACGGCTCCCTAGGGATACTTGAAAGTACTTTTATAGAAGTTACTCATTCGTTGAAGTCCTAACAGGTTCTTTTCGCAGAAAGTATAGAATTAAATATTCAATATTCGAAGATTATTATATGTTAATAGCTTTTTAGAAGTGATTCCGGTTGTTTGCCGCAACGCAAATGAAAATTGAGATTAGTAGTTTAGTCTCGAATCCCAGCAGGACACCCTAGAAGTGAAGCTGGTGAATTTATATCGGTCTACCTATGGTTCGCTTTACACCTTCATCAGAGCTTACGCATTCCTTGGAGTTATTTCACGGCCCTTTTGTTTTTGGTTTGATCCTGTCACTAACTGTTCGCATCGTATCAAATAAAATAATTATTCAAATTTCGAAAATAATTATTTGGTATTCGTTTTTTTTGGAAATGTGTTCCGCAGATTACTTGTTTATCCTCGAATCCCAGCAGGACTCCCTAGAAGTGATGCTGGTGTAATATATCGGTCTACTTAGGGTTCGCTTTAGTCCTTCATCAGAAGATACGCATTATTCCTTTGAGTTCTTTTGATTTAGTTTTGGTCCTGTCACTAATCGAATTACATGAATATTTAAATTTCGAAAATTATTATCGTTTTTTGGAAATGTGTTCCGCCGCAACGCAAATGGAAATTCAGATTAGTAGTGTAAGCTCGAGTCTCAGAACGCCTCTCTTGGGATACTTGAACATGGTGTATTACTATCGGTCTCTCTAGGGTTAGATCGCATCGACTCAAATTAAATACATATCGCTTTTTGGAAAGGTGATCCGCCGCAACGCATATGAAAATTCAGATTAGTAGTTTAGGCTCGGGACTCAGAACGCCTTCCTATACGCAGCAATCAATGAAATATTCAGATCGATCTTTTAGATCATTCTATTATCATGTATTCTCGAATAGTTATATTCGAAAGACTGCAATTGTAGATAATCCTGACATGCGTAACTGCTGTACGCTATAGTTTGGGATGCCCTATTCGTTAAATGTCCTCTTCTCCGTATGGATATTTCACGGCCGATGTCTTTGGGAGTTTATTTTGTTTGGTACACTGTTTCCTATCTAATTATAGATGTTCTGTTTCGTGACAATTTCGTTTGGCACAATGGATGTAGTGCCCGTTGAGTGTTCTACCCGGGCAGCAGCGCAAGAAAAATAATGTTTGCCTTGTCATATCGAACGCGCAACTTATATAGGAATTTAGAAAATAACGCAGTGAATTTATATTCGTAGGAAGTTGTATAGTTGTGTTTTGTTTGGTATTGGGTATTATTCGAAAATTAAATTAATTAAAATTAATTAGATCATTTTTCGAAATTAATAACCCTTGGGATTACCAGGATGACTTGTTTATGAATACACCAGGAAAAATCTTGATTTCTCTAATAATTGCATAGAAATAAAATATACTTGGAACAAGCTCCAAGAACATTATTTATTTAGAAATAAAGTTAACGAAATATAAAAATATATTTCCATGAAAGTATTAAATATTTGGAAATCTTTGTTTCTAATTAATAATGTTTAAGAGTGTCTTCCAAATATAATGTGATTTCAGCACTATGTTAGAGAGTGATCATTATCTCTCAAAGTGTATAAACTCGTCGAAAGAACGTAGAAAAATTCGTCGTAGTTTTTTTTTTGTTTGTGTGTGTCTTTTTTTCTTAAATGCATTTTCGCCTATATAAACACAGCATATACGAAAAGGATAACGTTAATTCCGAAATATGCCATGTCATATAAACATGCTTGTATGTATTCCGAAGACAAATAAGAAATTGTTTTCTAAATATGTTAACATTTAAATGTTAGAAACTAATGTGCACACATGGACAAATATAATATATTCAGAAAGAAGGTTTAAAAATTGGTACATCCCAGTTTTTTTCAAATCAATTCGTTTACTCATTTCAAAATGTAAATTAATAATTTTACTGGTATATTATAATATGAAATACGATTCCACCTCTTTATATTAATTTAATTTGTAATTTAAATGATTGAAAGAATTGATCTAGCAAAACTGTATAAATATAAGTATTCCATTTTAACCATTCTTCTCAACTAGTCAGGAATTTGTTATGTGTGCAACCAAAGAATAAATTCCTGGACATATCAAATATGTTTGAAAATGGTTCATTATTATAAAGCACTAGTATAGTTGCTATAGCGATTAGGATAGGGTATGTTCAAGGATTTTTTATTAAAATTCATTATCGGGGCTGCCCAGTTAATTTCTGGGGCTACATGAGTCTATTTTCGGAAATATTTCCAAGTTTCGCATTAAGCTATTTTGAAATAAACTACTCGTAAATAATTATACTTGTACGTGAGACTCACAAATAGTATACAGATACTCTAAATTATTAATATATATTTAACGCACATATATTATACTTAACGCATAAGTTATGTATTTCATAGACATATGATCGCAGTTATTATTGTTATTATTATTATTTATTCATTTTCGATCCATCGCGGATCATCGCATAGTTTTGCAAGGTTTGATTGTCAAAATATAATGTTTTTATTAATGTTTCGTTATAGACGTTTTTTGAAAGTCATCGCAAATAAGTACGTTTCCTTTGGTGTCCTCTCGGGACTTTTTAATTTTTGCTTTCGTACAACGTTAGGTGGTCGCAGATTGATTTCATTCCCTATTCGCTGAAAGTATCGCATCAAATATTCGGTTTCGATGATTATTATGTAGTTATCGCATTCTCTTTGTTTGTCGCAACGCAAGTGAAATTTCACATTTATAGCTTAGGATTGTGTCCTCGCAGGACTTTCATGTAAATAATTATACTTGTACGAAAAAACGTAGTTCTATGTGCGGAAATATGAAGCCAATATTAAATTTACTTCTATTAAAGGACAAATGATTTCGAAAATAAGGGTCGCTTATTATACTTGTAGTAGTTACTTATATCAATATCCTAATCTTTTCAACGATAATTTATAAGAGGTATGTATGTACTTGAACTTTGGAAATATGTGTGTACTTGAATACTTTTAATTCGCAATATCGTCGAAGGTTCGAAGGATTTTAAACTTGCCTTTACAAATATATAATAGTTCGAAGACATATTCAATTTATATATTGTCGCAGTTTTCGGTCATTTCATGTTGAAATTCCATTTCTAATTCATCAAATTTCCAATTTATAAATACATCAAATTTGGATCGAAGTATATATTCGCACTTGAAAATACATATATTAGTTCGAAGACATATTTAGTTTTTATATATTCGCATTAATTTTCTGGTCTTAACCATTTTTGTATAATTTTCATTATAAATATAGTGAAATATAGATCGAAGATATATAAATTCGGGCCTAATATCTGCCTGCACTTTAAACTGTATATTCTATATATATAATTTCAGTATTTTTCGCAGTTTTCGGTCATTTAACCTACTATGTGATAATGTACTTATTTTTTAAGTTTCAAATATCGCCACGCAATTGGTCGAAGTCATTTACCAGGACGTTATTTGTTATCATTTTACAAAATATATTAGTACGAAGACGCATTATATTTTAATATTTTTCGCATTTTCGAGCGTTTGTCATTCGTCAGCAGAATATATGAATATTTTTCGCATTACGTTGGTAGTCTTTTTATCGCAGATTATTTAAATATTTACAACATAAACATAACCTTAATAAAGTAACGAATATTTGCATAAAGTACTTGACGATTTCAGTATATAAGTCGTTGTAAATCGGGGTAGATTCAAATACGAATTTATATAAAAGTAAACATTAGTAGATAATAAATCGCAGGACAATACGTGTTTAGGAGAAAGAATGTACCACTTGAAATCGGGCATGGCTTATTTTTCGCATACTCTTAGAAATTATATACATTACAACACGGTTTATTTATCCTTATACTGCTCAGTTATCAGCGTTTTTCGCAAGTGTTCGTTTGAATTGTATAATTTCGCCAAATATTTCATTCATAGATATTTGCCAGGGATTTTGTAATATTTTTCTACTACTTTTTCTTCTTGGACTTTCACAATATGAATTTGAATGTATTGTAGTGGATACAGTGCAAATTATTAAACTTCAATTTACGCAAATCACCCAAAGGACTCATTGTTTTATATTCGAAAGAATTTCGAAAATCATTGAAGAGATAAAATTAGTTCTATCTTTGCAGACAAGTCATAAGGCTTCGCGGGATTAGTAATACAAATGAATTGTTACTAATTTAATTGAACAGGTGTGTATACTCATTTTACTACGGCACCATGGTAGTGTGAGTGGATACCATACAAAAGACCCCAGATTAAAATCTGGATAAAACTATACGAATTTATCAATTCAGAGATGCGGTGGTTTCACCTCATTTCTGGAGGTTGCGATTACAATGAGTAAAATTCTAGGAAAAACTTCTCTTAAAATTGGATTAGTTAACTCAGAGTTAGCTTTTGTGGGTCGCTTTATGTGAATATAAAATTATATTGCGCCTAACTGAATGATCAGGGAAAGTGACCATAAGAAAAGTATCGATAAGGCGATTAATATTCGAGGGTATTGTTTTTAGTTGTTGTTCAGCGAAAATTTTATTTCATTATACTAATATACACTGATAGTGTATTTTTATACGATTGCAAATAGTCCAATGCCTAATATAATTTATACTCGAATACTCTCAATTTATGGAAAGGATACGTATATTATTTTGAATATTTCGTTGTACGATTAATTAGATTAATCAATAATATAATATAATATTTTAATACTTCTTCGAAAATGCATAGTTTCATTCGTGAAATTGTGTATCGGATATTCTCGCCACGCAAAAGTAAAGGTTTTATCGGTGGTTCGGATCGTTTTAGTCGATATTGGTTACAATAATATTATGAAAATTTTCAAAAAATATTCTCGTCGTATCGAAGAGGTTTATCAGACGCAGTAGTAGTTCTAATATTTCGAAATGTTTTTTAATTTTATTATCAAAATTGAATTGCTCTTTTACTGGGAGGAAGATTTGAATTTAAGTACTTGAATTATATTTGAGAAATATGCACTTGAAAAGTATCCTCCCTATACATTTGAATACTTGATTGTTAATATAAATAAACTTCAAATATTGCACAATGCAAGTATGTACAAATGTATGTGTTATAATGAAATTTTATGTGGGGAAAACTATAATCGAAAGTTTTACTCCAGATAATTGAGAAATGGCTAATTATTCGAAAATAGGGATAGCCTGAACTACAGTTGGGCTATAGCTATAAATACTCATGTCATCATGAGGTCAAGGTTTATTCGAAAACATTTCAAAACTGTTTAATATTTACTATGTTCGAAAATCGTCGTTTTTTATTCGTGTTATTTGATGTGGGAAATGTTTTATTTTTATGTTTATTCTCATTTTCGAATACATGAATTAATATTTTTGAATGATTTTTAATATCGTTAATGGCTATAAAAACGTAAGTACTTGAAGTCTTGTGTAAAGATGTACTACTCTACTGGAAGATGCCATTAAATATTTATTTTTTTTTTTCGAAATTATCACATTTTGCGATTGATTGTTTGATTTAATGTATGGTAAAAGTAATATACATACATTCATAAAGCTAACTAATCGAATTAGGTATTTTTAGTTTCAAATCCTACATAGACATGTATGACAACAGGGTGATGCTTCGATAAATTTATATATCATACAATTTTAAATCAAATCAATGTTTTATGTAAATCATGGATCTTCTTTTACATAAGTATAATTGATCCTCTGGTACCCTATATTCGAATGGTGTTTGCATTACTTCGAAAAAGTTTGTTTTCATCATACTTTCGGAAATGATTTTAAATTGTTACCCATAATCGATATTGTTATCTAAGGCCGCCTTTGATATCAATTTGATATTTAAACGAACATTAGTTTTTTTTTACAAATTGCGATGTACTTTGTATACGCCGTTACTTATTCGAATATTTAAAAATACGAAATTCGGACACAAATCGAAGTCGATCCAGAATATCTTCAAAAATACGTCGGCTGTAAAGTTTTTACGCTCGAAAATAAATTTAGACGTTCGCACAATCTGATCATACTTTTTAAATTTATAATATTTCGCAGGAGGTATTTCAATGGTATTTACGTCGTTATTTATTCGAATATTTAACAATACGAAAATCGGACATATGTCGAAGTCGATTCAAAATATCTTCAAAAATACGTCGGCTGTAAAGTTTTTAAACTCGAAAATAAATGTAGACGTTATTATTTCGCATAATCTGATCATACTTTTTAAATATATACGATTTTGCAGTAAATATATCTTTCTTACACCCTTCATTTGCTATTTCTATCTGCCTTTACAAATATATAGTAGTTCGAAGACATTTTCAATTTATATATTGTCGCAGTTTTCGGCCATTTCATGTTGAAATTCCATCTTTATAAATACATCAAATTTAGATCGAAGTATATATTCGCACTTGAAAATACATATATTAGTTCGAAGACATATTTAGTATTTATATAATCGCATTTCAAATTGATTTTCTGGTCTTAACCATTTTTGTATAATTTTCATTATAAATATATTGAAATATAGATCGAAGTGTGATATATATTAGGGCCTAATATCAGCCTGCACTTTAATCTGTATATTCGTGCGAAGACGTATTATAATTTCAGTATTATTCGCAGTTTTCGGTCATTTAACCTACTATGTGATAATGTACTTATTTTTTAAGTTTCAAATATCGCCACGTAATTGGTCGAAGTTATTTACCAGGACGTTATTTATTATCATTTTACAATTCTATCGATTTTCTTGACTTTATCATTGTGCAACCCTCCATTTGTAATGACAATGAATACAGATCGATCATTAAATGGATTGCGATTTGGAATTTATGTCATGTCAGTGAGAAATATTTTGATATTTCAGATAATAAACAAATTGTAAATGGATCCGTAGAAAATGATAATATTTTATATTTATATAGTAACATCAAATAATTTTGTTAAATTGGACGCTTCGTAAATTTAGGGGATTACACGAGTGATATGTTTTATCCATACGCAGATATATGAAAAATGCGAATATGCTACGTAAATGGTCGGTTAGTCTGGCGGGGTTTTTAAATAAATACCATGCATTTCTAAAAAATATAAAAATATCGAATATTTTTGGCAATAATTATGGCAGTTCATGTACTAGAGTATGGGGAACTGTGTCCTGAATAAACTAGGATATTTTGTTCGCAGTAATTATGAATCAGAAAAATGCATATGAACGATGGAATTATTGTCATCTCGTTGCTCAATTTAACGCCCTGATTGTTCATAATTTCCACAGAAGAACAGCAACATTTTTGAAAATATTTCCCCGTAAAGGGGCATAAGTGTCATAATATCTTATGGTATACTCTAAATCTTTTCACAGTGGGCTCTTGTCTTCGAAATTTACGAAATTACAATTTTATTGCATAAATATGTACGCATTGTCAACGATATGTAACGGATAAAATGGATACGCAAATTACGCATTAAAACACCGCAGAAAACATTCGAAAACAGGATAGTAATTAATGGTAACTCATATTCGAAGATCGCCAATGCTTCAGAATCATTCAATACTTCTTCGTGCAGACATTTTAAAAAACCAATTTTATACTTTCGTTGTCATTTAAAAACCAAAATTTATAAACCTTGAACTTGGAATATCTCTAAAATACATGTTTTACTTGGCAGACAAGAAGTAGGTTTACTTGTTTACCGCAAACCATCATATAGGAGGGACTCTATACTATACGCTTGTATAAGAAATTTTGTACTTATCCCTAGGTGGTATGTTTGGAAATATCTGCGTAGAAATATATTTAAATAATTTTATTCGTATCCTTTTGTGCATTCGAATCGAAAGTAAGAGCTTTTATATCGACTTGAAATTTTGGTATTTTTTCTATATTTCTATATTCATGGCCTTGCAATTTCATATTAAAATAAACGATGTTTTGTCCTCGTGGTGTGAAAGCTAGTGCGTGAGCAGCGCTTACACAATTCAGTTTCAACTCTGGACCATCTGACATCTCACGTTTTTAGGGGGTGGTGATTTCAGCATATTTATAATGAAACAGCTTCTAATGGCAACTAACTAACTGAATATTTCGCCTAGCCTGTCTTCCATAGTTTTTTGCATTTTGATTTGTTGTTAACTTGGTAAGTGGGAAACAGTAGGCGTTTCATTTTAGGTATAATAATCCGCATTGCACTTAAATTTTTCTAAATCGTATCCTATTTCTGGATCAGAACGTAGAGAGGGGTTTCAACTTGATGAAATATATTTTATTGTAATTGCCGTTTGAAATCAATAAAAGTGCCCTTGATAAATAATATTTAATTTGTATGTTAAAGCTTAGCACATGGAATTCTTGAAAAACATTTATAAATAATTTAAAAAATTTTCGTAGAACATGTTCGAAATTTTACAAATTAATATACAGTTATTGGCATTGTTATACTCGTTTCTTTTAATGGA
This sequence comes from Polietes domitor, assembly GCA_947397865.1. Classification (NCBI taxonomy): domain Eukaryota; kingdom Metazoa; phylum Arthropoda; class Insecta; order Diptera; family Muscidae; genus Polietes; species Polietes domitor. Next base: position 274,363,224 of record OX377618.1, read on the forward strand.
ACCTTTTTGCATTATCTCGTAGTTAGTAAGCTTCTTTCGAACGCACTCAGGACGTTTGCAGTACTAGATACTATAAATACTCATACCTATTTAGCACTGTACTAAGGGTCGTTTGACGTCGTACTTGATTCGGAAAATCGTTAGTATTTTTATTAGTAAATAGTTTCATTGAAAATATAAGTTTTCTTGCAAACGTCAATGCAATGAATGGAATAATTTAACTACTTGTCTGGTTAATACAAATGTACTGGGTTAGAAGGAAAATGTTTGTGTTAATATCTCAATCAGGACTGATAAAAGGACATCGTAAAAATGGCAGGTACTAGATATATTCGCAACTTTAACCAACGTATACGCATGGAATACTTAAGAGTTTTTTTCTCAGATACAATGTTTTCGAAGGTTACGATTTTCTAAGCCGCAGGATAAGAACAAGACTTGTATCGCAGTTTAATCGAATGTGGTGGATATCATTATGATAAATATATGAACTTGAATATTTGTACTTGTTTGCATATGATATGTTAAAATAGTACTTATGTAAAGAACGATGTATTTTCGACGTATTTATAAAAAAATAGAGGTAGATTATATCGCACGGCTTTAATTTCGACACTTAATACTAGTTTCTACGTGAATAGGGTTTTTTCGATAATCTCGCTATAATTTCAGAATACATTAATATGTACCTTTCTAATCGATTTAATATAATATTACTTCAAGACTTATTGGATACCCATAAATAAATATTTATTATTTTGGAATTGTCGTTGAGATATAAATTTAATCTCTACTTTCTTCGATATAAAATTCCTGGTAATGGAAAACATGAACATTAATTTCTATTACTTCAAGGAATTCACAATATTTCGACGATGTAGATTTAAACGTCATTCTCCGTATATTGAATGGGGGGGAAATGGCAAGACGCTTCGGCCAAATTTAAAAATTTTCGTTGTTTCCGATAAACGAACTATTTTTGAATGAATAGGCAAATGCTTTCATTGATTGAAATATTTATTCATTTTTAATAGAATTTATTTGTACTTCATGACCTGTCATATTATACGGCAATAATAAGTCGTGTGGAATACAAAGACTCGGATGTCGAAAATATCCTCAACTTTGAACATGAATACGTCCGAACAAACGATTTGCAGGTAGGTATATGAAATAAAATGCTCGGGCAAGTTATTTGAAGTTTCTTTGTAGAGCGCGCTCGTTTGTTATTATATTATTATATTATTATTCGAATGCCCGAATTTGATTTTCGTATACGAATTTAGACTGAAATATATGTATTTTGCAATCTGTTTTTTGAAAGATATTTTTTATATATTGTTTACATGAAACATTGAATTTGCATATTTTGTGGCAATCATTTTGAACGTTTTGACAGCACGTAAAAGTGTTGCAATGAAAATGTGTAAACGTTTTGAATACCTTACAAAAGCACGTAAAACTGTTATACTCTCACAATTTTTCCAAAGTGTAAACATATTTAAATCAAATATTTAATTTGTTTGTTACGAAATTGTTGGAATTCCTTAAAAATGTGGTAAGTATAGTTTCATAAATCAAGAAGACATATTGGAAACCAATAAAATGTCTATCGTTTAACAGCACGTAAAGTGTTATACTAATACAACTTTTCTAAAGTATGAACTTTATCAAATATTGTCTTAGATTTGAGTACGAATTTGTAGAACGTGGTTCAAAAGCAAAATTAATCAGAACCAATAAATAGTCTAATATATCATAAGCTAGTAATATTGATAGATATTATAATTAAGATTGATAAACTTGAATATTAGAGCCCTTAAATACTTTCGAACTGGTTGGTTATATATACGAATATTAACTTAAGCGCATCATAGAATATGTATTATATCAGAGAGGCAATTTCATAGTTAAAAATACAAGACTTGATCGAAATAAAATACACATGGTGCCTACAATAGTGAATATTGTATAGTAAATTACTATAGAACTTCTATTTAATAGGTACATGTACCAATATACATATATGTGTATATATAGAAGTTACTATTCTTAAAATATTTTACGAAAATGCATCATACTGTGTACGATATTGCTGGGGGCTCAAGAATATGCCCGATAAAGCACTCAATTCATTCCATTGATAATTAAATAATACTATTATTTATACTCGTGAAAGAGAAACAAGTTAATATCTGCCGTTTTATTTTTGAATGAATAATATTTCAAAATTACTTTTAAAATCCATTAAGCCGGAAATATACTAAACATTTTTGAATATCTAGTTGGCTTAGTTAGCAAGGAAATGTTGAAATATTTCCTTGGAATCCTCCTTAATTGAAGTATAATAGATTTTATACTATTTTAATAGAATAATTCTGTAGTTTCATATTGAAGAAATACGCCTCGGTGGTGGTATATACGAAAATTTAAAATTGTATATTTGAAAAGGCCTATCTCTCCTGAATATCTTGTATATAAAGTTACAAGTTATAAAGTTTCATATTTAGCAAGATATGATAGTTCTCTAATATTTCTTTAGATTAATATATTTCTATTTCTAATTATAATATATTTCTTCACTTCTAAATAAAATATATTTTTCTAAGTAAAATATATTTCTTCACCGCAACACTTGATATTGTTATACTCGCTATTGTGAACGCAATTCTTAAAATTACATACTAAGGTATGAACATTTTTCAGATTATCCTAAAGAGTTTTTAGTTCGTAGGATATTACACTCTAAAATATGTAAAGTTTCATAAATATAACATCAATATCGCATGGATATAGCCAAATGTCGAAATTGGTTATATATACTTTATAAAATCTCATGTCGTGAATATTTTCAAATGTGCTCGAATTGTGGAAAATACCCGTACTTGAATAACGTCTCAGTATAGATTCAACATCTCTATGTTAGGCATTTGCAATTAGCTATGCAAATCGCAGCTTTATACACATCTCTACGTGACATTTGTTTTGAGCATTACGGCTCTATTTAGTACGTTTTTGTCTCACTTGAATACGCTTATATTTGAATAATTCTCGGCACGTTCGTTGATGATTTTAGAAAACATGATTTACTTTAAATCGATAACGAATAAATGACATGCTAATGATAATTCAACAATGTACTTGAAGGTATTAGAAGATATACGGTGTCTTAAGGCACTACTTGTAAGTGAGCGGCGGGCTGGGTATATAAGAAAAATATTAATTTTCAGTTCATAATTAAATCGGCAGATAGTTAAAGGTACATTAGGAAAATGTCTATATTAATTTCATATTTTTTTATTAATTATTTGATTAATTCATTTCATTCAATACTTGTTTGTAATATAAATCTTTCAAAGGTATGAGCAATTTATACTCGCATTTTGAAATTTATGGATTTATATACACACTTGATACTTGATGATGTGGAATACATCGAATATTTTTTGGATATAATGTCCGCAAAAGTACTCAAATATTTTGTATTGGAAACGGAAATGGGGAACTCATATGTCATAGTTGGATTTCATTTGAATTTTGGCCGCATTCTAATCAATATGAGGAACTAAAGTATAGGATATTAACTCGATATTTAGTCACTGGTCTATAGCTATAAACTATGATGTTTTGCCATCGAATCAATAACTTGAATATAAATTTACTTTTTGTTGTAATTCATAATAACTTTTCGCAATAAATACGTTTTTTATGATCGATAAAATGTATATAATACTGAATTGGCAATTGACGCATATTTTTTATTAAACTTCATTAAAGTTGAAGAATACGGAGTGTGATTTATATATTTTGAAAGAACTTTGTGTTTCGTATATAAATATATATAAAATATGGATATAAGACGCTCTAAATCTTACAAATATTAAATAGTAAAATAACTACAAAATACAAGATTTTATAGATAATAATATTTAAAATATTTTATCATTTGTCAATAATATGTATTGAGTAGTAAATACGTTGATATTTGTAGACATAGGTTTTTAGACAGTATATTCGCAAATTTTATAATTTGATTTTTATATATGAGAAATATAAACAATTATATTAGTTTATTAGAAAACGTTGCTCTTGTACGCTCTTATATACGAGATTTAACGATATTGAACTATTACCTGGCCGAAGTTGGCGTAAAAAGTCTAGCAATTTTCTACAATAAATAGTATTTATCTTTCTAAGCCGGATTTGACCAGCAGGTCCCTTTCAGTGAATATAATCATTGATGGCTATCTCATCGATTGAAATAAAGCTTTGAGTTGGCGATGTTTCTTGGATGTTTCTTTTTGTTATACAGAAATTTGAAATTGTATATTTGAATAGATCAAACTGAACTTCGTCGTTACTCGTACAGACTTAGTAGCCAGAATATTTTGTTTCTAGACTTTTAGCATTTTTCGCAGGATATGGGAATAGTTCTTCGCAAACTTTTAATATATATCGTCATCACAACATTTGTGAACGCAATTGCTTTAAATTACACGCAAAGTTTTCGGATCATACCAAGAAGCTGTTGCTATGATTTCATTGATGTACTCAACATTACCAATATGCTTAGGACTTGTTATTGCTATACAGAAATTTACAAATGTATATTTTTGAAAATGCCTAATTCATATCAATCTTCATGAATGATTTGCTATAGAATGGGCGTATTTATGCGTTAATGGTCGAATTTAAAAGTATAATTCGGTTGAATGTCATGGTAATGTAAAAGTGGCAGCACATAAAAGTGTTATACTAATAAATATTATAAAAATTCAAAAGTGTAAACCGTGTTAATAGTCACATAAAAGTGGTTTTATTTTAAATAGCATTTGTCGTATACCGAAGCACGCAAAAATAAGTATAAACAAATTTCGAAAACGTGACTTTTTGATATACAACATTGGTTTTGCGGGGAATTCCCATAAATGCGTTTAAAATGGGAATATACTGATATATATTTATATATACGGGATGCACTTGCATATCACAAATACTTTCAGATTATATCATAATGATAATATTTCGATATTTAAATAATATTTTCGATTTATTAATATATTTCATAAATTATAAATATTTATACGACGACGATTTGATACATTATCAATATCATATTTTTATTTTTAATATTTTATTATATTGTTATAGTGTTTTTCATATCGCAATAGATTCGCTTACTTGGAAATGTGTACCTGAATGTAGTTTAGAAAAGTAATCCTTTGTTTTGTTCGATAAATGTGTTTCTTTAGTATTTTTTGAAAATATATTGTCTTATTACACCACAATTTTACTTAATTCGTTCGGAATATCATTCATTCGCTAAAACGCAATTATTATTCATTTAAATTATTCGTTGTATAGAATATCTCATATTTCGCATATTATTTTAATTTCACCTCATTTTTTTCACCGCCGCTTTCAATTATTTGTAAATTTTATTTTATACCATTTTTTCTATTTTCAACTACTTGTTCCTGCCATTTCTTTTAACATTTTTCATTCATCAAGAAATTGTACTAACACGTTTTTTTAATTTTCATTAACATATACCCACACACATTTTTTCAAATAACTTTTCATTCATTTCACAAAATTTTTTTATTTACCTTCATTTTTTTTTAAATCGAATTTCTTTTATTTCATAAACATATGACCGTCCGCATTTAAGCATTATTTTGAATCATTTCATAAATATTTATTCGCTCTCAGAAACATTCTGCATTTACATATCATTTACGCAAAAGAAAACTCATATTTAAGACAACATTAACAAATTATATTCATTTACACGTCTGCCTACTATCCATTTGAGGATTTTTGTATTACGTTCCCATAAATAAGTTTATATGAAATTAACATTTTTTTAACAAAAATTCCTTTTCGTAAAAAAACATTTAATTTTTTTACATTGACTTTTTAATCGGTGCTTTGTACTAATTTGTTCGCAAACTTCATTAAATTTTCATTCTAATAAAATATTTCAAAACTTCGGATTTCATAAATGAAGAGGTTTGGATCCAGTAAGAGACATGGGCAATGAAGAACCTTAAAGTTGTTTATTTCGAACCATTAAAAACGTTATTCATTCGAGTTCCATGAGAAAATCGCATGTATTACGAGTCAAGGTTTACAAATATACAACCCTTTGTGTCAAACTGTGGGAATATTAGGATATTATGTTTAAACTCGCTTTTTAATATTATAGGACATTTATACATCTCTCTATACAACACACTTCGCAAAAGCATAAAACATAAAACATAAACCGCATTCATTTATAACCCTCTTTCATTCAGATCATTGACATAATTTCAGCATTTGGACCATCGAATATTCCGCAAATCACAACATTTCAAATATTCAATAAAAAAAAAACGTCATCATACATTCGCCGTCATTCATTTTAGATACACAACTCGTGTTGAACGCACGCTATTTATTTGAATAATAATTTTTATTATTTTATTGTCATGGACATATGTCAATGTACGAAGAACTTTTTAGTTTCGAATTCTTTGAATGTTTCCTAAGCCTCTAGGTCAACTAGTGCGATACTACTGAGGTACTATCAAATGATTGTAACATTATTAATTTTCTCTAGTTGGTAGAGTGGGGATTGTGGATTCGATTCCCAGCAGAGGGTCGGTCACGGCAGAAACTAGCTATAATGGTCTTTGTCATCCGGCTCAATATCCCTGTATCAACAATTTTAATATAACTTAGTTTGTATTGTAATTCATTAAAGTTTTGTTAATCGAAAGCTTTTTTATTCTAGAATTTGCAGTCGCAGAAATAATTTCATAATTTTTCATTTCAAGATACGATGGATGGGGTCTTTTTTCTAAGTGTTCTAACATAAAATTGTTTCCAAATTTTTGTATCTTAGTTCTTAGTTTTTTGTAAATAATATTTTTGTAAAAAAAGAATAGAAACTTCAAAAAACAATACGTAAAAGTAAAAAAATTGATTTTTGAAGCTTAATTTTATATATAAGGGTCTGATTTATACTTAAGAGTCTGGATAAGATAGTCTAAATTAATTAAATTAATCTGACTTAAGCCCACAAATATATGGTACATATACGACGTACAGATATTGACAAAATTGGTCACTTGTCCATCCTCCTTTGTGAGGATTTTCAAACGAAATCATAAAAGACATGTATTATCAGGAAGAAAAATTGGAAAGTTTTAATTTGACATATAAACAATGAACATGCTAACAGTCGTTTGGAGCTTTTCTACAGGCGTATAAAATTGCAAAAACATATATATTGAAAATAAGCCGGTTGTGATAACGACGGATGACACAGAGATAGATCAATGTGGTACAGAATTTGTATTTGAAGCATTATCCGAAACATGAAGTAAACTTAAGAAAGAAACATGAAGTAAACTTAAAGAATCAGACAATATAATTTCAATATTTTTGTTTGCAAATTGAAGTAACAGATCAGAAGGAGGGAATAATGCCTTCTTTGTGTGGCTTAGAGGACCTAATATGAGGATCTGTCTAGACGTATAGTCATAATCTATTTGCCACATTTATGCTAAGCTATTCTTATGTTTATGTGAATATTCATAATTATATATGTATATATAATGCTTTAAAATCTAACCTTAATGAGAGTCCACGGAGATCCCTCAGCATTTCAGTTATTTGGCTGGCTTGAAATCTATACTAGGTATAGGTATTAAGAAATTTAAAACTAACTAAGCCTTACAATGAAGTTAATAGTATAACTGGTCTTGATCATTTTAAACGTAATCTCAACATTTGTATTTGCTATTCACTCATGACTCATTCATGGTTTATTTGTTTAATTATTTGATTTAGGGTTCGCATATAAGGTGTTCTCTATTAAAACTACCTTAGCCTTAAAGTGATGTAAATATTAAATCAGGTCTTCTATTAATTTTCTTTGTAAAAGTAATTTTCGAATTACGATAAATAATATTTGGTATTTTTTCATTCATAATATTCGTCTATTCTTAATTGATATTTTACTTCTTATATTTTTTTATTTATGTATTCTTATATTCTTTTATTTATAAATAATTCATATGCCTCATAGGTGATAATTTTAAAATTTGTTGCCCGCAATAAATGGAAAATTCAAACGAATATTCATATTTTAACATAAGGGTTGTGAACGTAATCGAACTTATTTTGTTCTTAGATTATCTCTTAAATTTTCTCATATATTATGATACCATTATAATCATTTTCAGACATAATTTCCTTAAACGACCAACTCATAAAATTTATTTTTAAAATAAGAATAAAGAATAAATCACTATCATTTTTTATAATCGTCTGTTATTATATTATTTTAATCGTTGACGCTCTATTGAGTATGCTTTTCATACGATACGACTTTTTCATAAATTTAAATTTCTATAACTTCATTTCAATAAATGAGCTCACTTTCTGTTTCTATTGCCGCCTACGATCTATTGAGTATGCTTTTCATAAGTACGATTTTTAAATTCAATATAAGACTTTAAAGTTTCTCCCAATAATTGGCCGCTTATCTTTCCTAGCATTTTTTTTCGTATAGTTGTGTTAAGGTATATTAGGCGCTATCATTGTTTGTTTTTGTTTTCTTTAAATTGTGACAGGACTACCCAGTATAAATTTAGAATGTACGATTCTTTTGAATGATAAAAAGATCTTAGTTTAGACGAATAAATGTAATAGCCTCATTTTCGAATTTGTCTAATAATACTATTTAATACTATAGCTCTTTGTAATAGACGCGTAATGTCTTTTTATTTTAATAAATAATTTTTATAATCGACGTTTTCATTGTGTTGATTTCAATTAAGTATTTTCAAAAACCGTTACTGGTTTTTATTTTTTCACTGATTTTTTATTAACGAAGACTTGATTGAAATGTTTCCAAACTCAGAAAAGTTAAAACTAAAGCATAGGCAAATAATAATACAACATTTCAAATGGAAATTGAGTAATAGAAGTAAAATTGAGAAATAACAAATTAATATTGGGAAATTCGAATAAAATTTCCAATGGAAAAACGAATATTAAAAATTATAAATTGAGAGTTGCTATTGAGAAATTCAAAATTAAATTTTAATTTAATGAAATTCTAAATTATATTTTTTATTTCTTAATTCAAAAATATTCGTTTCCCAATTGAAATTTGATTTTGATAAAATTCAATTGATATTGGAAACTTTCAAGTGTGTTTCTAGTATATCAATATGAATACTTTTCTCAAGATCAATTTTTATTTCGCAATCATAATTTTCATTCCTCAAAATCAATTATTCAATTTGCAGCAGTATTTATATTTTCTTAGACTTGAATTACCATTCGCATTGTGCTGGGAAACACTGTTAATTAATTGTCGTTTACAAAAAAAACGTGATTCGAAACCAATTTGGGGTTTTGAGTACTATAATTTTAATACATTTAATACCTCAAGGCAATATTTCGTTACCAAAATATAAAAAAGACTCAACTAACATTTTTTGCAAATCGATATTTTTCTTTATTATGACCGAACTTGTTGTGTTTTGTTAAAATAACCAAAAATCTCGACTTGCTAAAAAATGTAGTTGAGTCTTTTTTATATTTTGGTAACGATATGGTTTTTGGTCCATGTTTGTTAATATTTTTCTTTACGCATTACTCTGCTGATATTCTTGGAAATTGTAATTGTTGTAAAATTTTAAATATCGATATTGTTGTCAATCTTTTTCATCTCCCATCATATTATTTCTCTTCAGAAAGTATATTTCTGTAGTTTAAATTTTAGTTTCATTAGTGAAAAATACGCATCGCAAATATTTGTTTTGTATGAATCCATCCAGGATTTGATATTTAAATCTTAATTTATATTTTATGTAGAGTAGTTTCGCCGCAAATGAACGCAAATAGTATACACGTTTGTTTAAATTATTAAATGTTTTTTTTTAATCAGTGTTTCTTTTTAAAGTTTTAATTTGATTAGAAGTCCCTCTTGCTCTTAGAATACATCTTAATCTTCGACTTTTATCTAAAATCTTAGTTTTCTTCGTGTTTTATATATGTACCTAGGCCTATGTTGGCTAAATATGTTAGAATTTGGTCACGGGTGGAATCATATTTAATATTTTATATAAATAAATACTTTTGTAACTTTTTCAATACCTCAAGATAATTATTTCAGACATATTGTATACTTTTATACGGATAATGTTGTATGATATTATTAATACGATTTGTTTTTAAAGATTTTTCTTTCAATGGCCTACCTAAAACTGAAACTTCAGTAGCCTCTTGACAGGCAGTTTTATACTTGCATAACGTCATAATGTATGTAGAAGATATCAACAATAGCTAACCTGAGACTGTTGGTTGGACTGGGGGCGTGAGTGAAGGGGTATAATTATATAAGTATATTTTCTTGTAATATAATGTAAAATATTTCATGTGTATATATGTATGTAGGATCTAATATAATTACTCACTTTGTTCGGATACGTGTAAATAACGTAAGTACATACGTAATCGTAATCGACTTTCATACCTCTCTGTAAATTGAAGACTGTAAGAAAAAAATGAAGAATGTGTGGTTCGCTTTGGCTGTGCCCATGTTCGAGAATACCACGAGACATATAAGCAGGCAGCTCAAGGCGTTTTCGGTGTGGTTTTGAAAGGAAAAACAATTTGCAAAGATTTTGGTTTTGTAGAAAAATTATGTTTTATCATATATTTATTTCATTAAAAAATCTTTTGTTGGTACTTTTTTCTCATGTATTCTTTTTTTCGATTTTTTTCTTTTTGAATTATTTTTTCATTTTTTTTTGTTTTCGTATTTGGACAAATAAAGTACGAAATAGAATTTTGTTTTGTTTTATATATTTTTTTTGGGGGGATAACAAGAAATCAAGAGTTATAGGTATAAGCTAATATACGTATATGGATATTGAAGAATGCTTAATAAATATATAAGTGAAGAACAAACGTATGAAGGAAAATCAGAACAATTAAAGCAACTTAAGGCTTACAAGGTAAACTTAATAGATTTAGTTTTAGTTTAGTTTTCTTTTCTTTTTAAGTGCTTCTCAACACGGCTGTGTTTTATTTTTTCGATTAGTAGTAGAGTTGGTGTATAACAGAGTTTGAAATATTCATCTATATATAATCTATAAAACACTAGACCGCCCTCCTTACGTTGGTTGACAGGGGGTGTGTTGTTTGTTTGTTTCTTTATTTCGATTCGAAAACGTTGTCTCGCTTTTCTTAGCTTAGCATTCGCTCTATAATTTCTTTATTACAAAAATATGTCTTAAAGTTGTTGTTATTTTAGATTCATAGTTTCTCTAAACCCATTTTGTCGAATGGGCCCCTTTTCTTTCAGATATCGATAGCGATCGGTTGGACGTACGTGGATCTTACAAGTCTTCTTTCAGATTTTATGTGTGTCGTCTCATAATTAACTGACTCTCTCTCGATTGATTGATTGATTTGTGCCTGACTTGACATTCCTCTCTCTCTCTGATTATATCATTCTCTCTCTCGAACTTTTCTCTTATACGCAGTGCGATTCATTCTCGTTCATTTCTCATTCATTATCACACATCATCATCATCATTCACTCTCAATTATACCACACAATGCATTCATCATCATTTCATTTCGATACATTCGATTCTGATTCAGATTGTGTAGATTTTTGAGATTTGTTTTCATTAAAGAGTCGATCTGTTTATATAAAATAAACATAGGCATCGAGCTGTATATATATGTATATATAGGGAGTATGTTATGTGCATATAAGTAAGTATATAATATACAATACTACAGCATAACCTCTCTGTTTAGTATTTGCCGTCTACAGATGTGATGTTTTTCTATGTATATAATTGCTGAGATTCTTTTTTTTGTTTTATTCAAAAGACGAGAGAACAGACGAGATATAGCAAACTTAGCATAATTATGATAAATTACACGACGCCGCCCAACATAATACACACACACAATTCGCTAAATGGTTTAAAAAAAGAAAGGCATTTTGTAAGTTTCAAAAAATATACTCAATAAGTTAAATAAATTATTTGTATAATAATGTAGGTTTTAAATATTAATATTAAATGCGAATAATTAACGAAACGATGATACCTAAAACATATGTAAATACAAAAAAATATGTACCCCAAGGTGAGGTGGGGCAGGGTGGGGGTCGGGCAAGATCTCGTAAAATTGCCACCCAAGTGTTTGATAATTATAGAAATGAAGGGGTGGGGTGGGGGGCGTGTAGGCAGAGAAAATGCCTTGGCGACGCAATGCACGAGTGCACATTTCTGTTATACATGGTCATATGTATGTGTAGAACAGTTTTGGGATGTATTTTTAATCTAGAAAAAACGATGAGTAACAGTTACAGAAAAATGCTACAGACAGCACGATGTTGACAACATTTACAGAGGGATGTTGTAGAAAACAACTGTTATTGTTAACACTGACAGAGGGATGTTTGAAAGCAAATGTTATGTTAACATTTACAGCACATGCTTACAGAGCAAAAGAAAGGGGGCGAAATGATGTTGTTTAACAACTGTTATTGAACTGTATTTGAGGCCTTGTGTAAGAGGCTTTAACATAACATTTTCTCTATACACGAAAAAGCTTTCAAATGAAAAAACGCGAAATACGTGACGAAGACAAAGCTTCTAGAAACGTTGCTTTCGGAACTATACAATTCCATATGGTTTTTGCAAAACACTTCAATTCTACTTGTTAAAGCTGAATTTTATATACACAAGGCATAGAAATAGGAAATATACATACATAGAATATCGATAAGAATATTTATATATAATAAGTATACATATGTATAGATATACCACAAATATACATGGAAAGGTATTACATGAATTGTTATTTTCACTCGGATGCGTATATACTATGTATATGTGTGTATATAATAAGTATGCATGGATGTATGTAAGTATACATGTTAAATACTCAGATATTCTCGAAAAAAGCCCTGTACGAATACAGACGACAAAAAAGACACGCCATTACAAAATGGCCAGACATTTTCAACTATTTCGCAATTTTGCGAAATCCTACAAATTTGCGCAGTTATAATTTTTTTCGAACAAAATGATGAACACGATTTTTTTTTGTGCAACAAAAATATTAAAATATTTAAACAATGCTTACGGCTTGTCAAGCGACGACAACCAGCTCAACAGTACACACACTGAAGCTAACAACCAGATACACGCCTGAAGATTCCTCAAAACGCTTTTCTTCTCCTATCAGTGTGTGGGGGGGGATGAATGTATGGGGTCAGAATATTCCTTCCTGCCTAGCGTTTCAGGCTGGCAAATTTGTGTCACATTCCGCAATGATACTTTCAGATTCTTCCCAGTAGTATGGAACAGCAAAATTTCTCCTCACTATTTCGGCCTACTCCCAGAACAAAAATATTCTCCTCTCCCAACTGGCTTTACACATTGGCTGATGATCAAGGCCATCATCATCAGAACTCTCTACTATTTCTTTTATTTCAGCTACACCAAATAAAATCACTATTTGTGTAAATAATATTTCACTACTTTTTTTAGATATAAATATATTCCACTTCTTTTTGTCTACCAGACAAGTCAACGTTACAAAATTTAAAACACAACTGATGAAGGTGCTAGCGAAGCAGCTGTATTTATACCCTGTCCGCTGGGTGTATGTGTGCTACGAAAATTCAGGAAATTTCCATTGACCCTTTCTGGCACAATCGATGGCAGCACTGAGCGAACGCACATTTGTGCACACACAAAGTATCGTCGTCTCTTTCTGTTGTTCGAATGAAAACAAACTGTTATAACGTGGAAGGGGAACCAGGGGGGTTGGTTGGTAATACACATTTTATAACGCTGCAATGGGAATTTTCCAAAATATTGTTCGTAAACGAACGAACAAAAGGTCTAATATGGATGCCAAAATAATGGAAATTATTAACAGATTTCGAAATTACTCCTAAGGAAGGAAAATATGTATTATATTTCATTAAAAAGAGGAAAACTTTGGAAATTACGAGATTTTTGGAAATTAAAAATTCATACGTTCATATATATATATGAATGTGCGAATGTGTGTTTAAGAAAGACGCGAAACCGCTACAGTATGTGATTTCAGTGTTATACTAACACAAATCAAGACAGAGATAACTGTAGTGTATGTATAACACTTTGACGCTAAGCGAGACAACTATAGTTCCTGACTGCATTATAACGCTTTCGGAGAATGTAGTGATGCCATGACGATGTTGTGAAAATGGTGTGGGGGAAGGTCAATTGTGTTATCTCGCAAGAACCCTCGTCAGAGTTTCACGTTCGTGGGAAAATTCCAGAAACATTGTAAATTTCCATCGATGAGAAAATGCGAGCGTTTGAAAGCAAACACAGGAAACTCAGTTTTACAATTATATGTATATATATTATATGTATGTAACTATTCGGAGCCATGTGGAGTTTGAAAAGATTGATATTTAAAATATTTATTTTTTGGATTTTTACACATTTCACACTCAAATTACTTTTGCTGGCCTCTACCAGCGCCCCTCAACTTGCCATTGGGGGGTAAATACCTTTTTGGGGTACCATACTTTTCACCTCCAACTCGCCGCCTGCTGTCTTGCTGCGCTGCTACATTCCCTGCTTTGACTCTGAATAACTTGCACTATTAATTTACAGACAACATAATTTTAAAAATAGTATCACACTTTTGTTTTAATGCTATGCAAAGAGAGGTTTTAATAACACTAACGCTGCCCTTAAGATGGACGGTAATATTTATAGAGCAAAGTTCTCACGCAGGCACGCACACACACGCACAGCTCAAACTTGGAAGTAAAGCTGGAAGTCGGGCTCCTTGTGACAGACATTATCAGCATTAGCATCTGCCTGCCTGGGTTTCGTAAAACAACAAAGCTGTTGCCTTATATGCTCTTCTAATTGTTGTATAAGCACTGCCACATCTCTCTCTCATCATCCGTTTTCTTTATGTGCGGCATCCGCTCTGCATTTATTGTTGGTGATTGGCATCGAAACTATCCAATTCCTAATTCCTGTTTTATGCGAAATTTCATTTCATTGTTAGGCACAACAACAAAAACATGTCTGCCGCTTGATATTTACCGACAAATTGTTATAATGACTAGTTTTCCATACTCTGCATAGGGGTTGGAATTGTTAAAAGTACTCTAGAACCTTCCAATGCACACACACAATATACATACAGCTGTACGTACAAATGTTCGCTTTTGTTTCGAAACAGATGTTCCTACGCCCAATGCCGCAGAAAATGCGTGTATGTTCATCTGCCGTTTGTATTGGGCACAGCCGGGTCACAACAAGTACTCACAGGGCCCTAGACGAAAAGCAAACAACTGTTCAACTATTCAACAAGAATGGCTACAATCGTTATATTCCTTATTATATTTGTATTATCAAAGAACTGTGGTCAACATATCTGAACCTAAAAAGATAAATGAAGTTTCGACGTATTATACATATCTTGGTTCAGGTTAAATTTTACTCAAATTAATTATGTTAAATGAAGGGAAATGTGAACCACAAATAAGAAATGCGAAGAAGCCTATGGCTTTGCAGGAATAATGAATTGTAAATGGAATTTATATTGTAATATTGCAAATATTTACTTAAATTAAGGCAAGATTTGGTTCAGTTTAACTAAAATTGAGAAATGTTTATACCCTTCACTAGGTTGTTATATCTTTATGCATTTGGTTGTAACACTCAAAAGGAAGCCAGAATATACGGATCGACTGTGAATAGATTTAGCCATGTCCGTCTGTTCATCAATTCTTGTAATCACAGTGCAGATCCGATAACAAAAACTGGCACAAACACTGACGCAATTGAATTTGCAAAAAACGGTTCAAATTAAAATATAGTCCACATAGAAATCTCGCTCCCGATTTGACTTTTTGCGCTCTAGAAATCCCATTTGTTAAAATTTTTTTCATTAAATTTTCTCTTCAACCAGAAATATCCACGGAGAAGAATCTAGACATTCAATTTTTGACCTGAAAAGTTTTGAAAGTTTGATATTGTTTTGAAAGTTTGTGTATGCTCATAAAAATAGTGTATACGTATTTTTGGAAAAAATATATATTTTTGCGAGATACGATCAATTTATCGGAGATAAAAATAATATTTTGTACAAAAGGTGCGTTGATTCAATCGCCTGAAATACTTGACCGATTTTAATATACTATTCCTTGTGTTGAAGATAATTTCAATTTCTTTTAAAATATTAAAGTGTCAATACCATAGGTCGCGATAGGTTTTTTAAGTTTTTTTCTTTTATTTTAATGTACGAAATTATTGCATTAATCCATTTTTGTAAATTTTAAAGTAGTTTTACAAAAATTCTTGTTTATTTTGCAAAAATAAAATCGTACAAAATAGAACCCATCATTTCACCATTTCCAAATTCACACAATATTATTTTAAAATTAAAAAATGAATGAATCACTTCGTAAATCAAAATAAAATAAATAAAATTGTAAGAATATTATAAATCCTAAAGCGACAATACCAATAATACCTCAATATTTTAAAAGTAATTGAAATTAACTTCAAAACAGTGTAAAACACTTTAAAAAAGGTCAAGTATTTCAGGTGTTACAATTGATTGAATGAACACACCATTAAAAAATATTTTTTGCTCTACTAAATTAGCTATAACTCGTGAAAACATGTTTTTCCAAAAATACGTATTCAATATTTTATGAGAAGAATGCATTAACGAACTTTCAAAACTTACGTACCACTTGACAGCTCCAATACAAATATCGCTCCCAATTTTAATTTTTCGAGGTTTCATTTTTAACGGATTTTCTTTAAATTTCATTTCAGCTATTTTGGGGATATGAAAAACAATAAACTAAGCTCAATCCAACAAATATTTATAATGCATTTTGAAAAATCTATTTTGGTACTTGGACCACATTAATGCACATGAAACATGCATGACGAAATATGCAAATCTAAATCTAGACAGCAACTAATTCCTATTAATGGTTGCCAATTAGATTTCCACTTCAAATACGGGGCCATTTTTAATATTTTGCTGCCAGTGAAAAATTGCTAAATGTAATGTAAGTCAATCATTATCTCTTCATCGATGGTACTTGTGAAATGATAGACAAGTGTCGTTTGTTTAATTTTCTTTCGCAACTCTTGCAACAAGATATGTCAAAAACAGCCCTTTTCAGGAAACCGAGTTTAGAAATGTTCGAAAATTCACAATTTCAAAAATTGTGAATTTTTACATTTTTGCAAAACCAGTGAACCCGTGTTTTTCATATAGTCAAATATTAGTCTATTGAATAAAATTGATATTACTACCCTCTTATGTGACCATGTGCTTCCACCAAAGTGGAAGTTATCTGTCACGGCTTTCGCTTTTTTGTAGCGGAAATTAATTTCGAACGAAAATGTTCGAAAACAAGTAAGGAAAGACTCAAGTCGCGAAATTTGTATAAATCTGAACCTATCTCGCTTCTTTTTGGGTGTTACAAACCCTAGTGGAGGGTATAAAAAGAGAACGATGAGAGCTAACGACCAAAGTGAAAAGAAACTATATATTTTTTTGTGAAATTCACAAAATTTCTAAGCAGTACAACTGAACAATACACAAAAAACTAGATATATGTAAAAAAAACTGTTTACTCAGTTTTTAATTTTATTTTATTTTACAGGACTTTAAAGTTTTATGGATATAAAAATTTCTAAAAAAAAGTAAATATCTCTACCAATCAGTTAATGTCAATGGGTTTCAAATAAAAGAAGACTATCTCTAGAAATGGAATAAAACTTTGCTTCAGTTCTTCAGTACGAAAACTTGTACATAATGTATTTTTAACATGTTTATCCTTGACAATAAACAATATATTTTTCTATAAAACAATATGTTGAAATCTAAGGCATACTTTACCAGTTATTTAAATGATGTTCCTATAGCTTTATTACTTAAGTCTTAACAATTATTATCGTTATTAGTCTAATATTAAAAAATAGTCGGTCAGATTAGAAAAATGCTAGATAGCTGTACTACGTCCAAAACCAAATCCTAAATTAAAGTCCATTTGAGTACTTACATTCAAGTTAAAAATAAACTTGAGTAAAGGCATACTGGGTGCCGAACAGATACCAATTTCCTTAAGTTTACTTAATTTCCACTGGAATTTAGTAAACTTTTTTGAGTGTGGCAAAGGCTTTCACAATCCAGAAACAATGATGGTGGTAGTGTGACGCCAAGTAATATATAAAATATAGATGAAAAATGGTCATGAGCCAGGACAGTATCCCATTTGAAATAAAATATTTAAATTTTAATTATATAAAAATAATATTTTTATGATATAGAAAACAAAATTCGGAAAATATAAAAATATTCAATTCCGTCTAAAAATGTTTTTTGAACAATACAAAATCAATTTATTGTACATACAGATTG
Source organism: Polietes domitor (assembly GCA_947397865.1). Taxonomy (NCBI): domain Eukaryota; kingdom Metazoa; phylum Arthropoda; class Insecta; order Diptera; family Muscidae; genus Polietes; species Polietes domitor. The sequence goes on from OX377618.1 coordinate 274,381,728, forward strand.
CCTGGAGACAAAAAACTATTTATATTAAAACTCTTTGCGAATTTTTCTTTTAAATTTAATACTTGCATGGTCACTACCTTGATCATGATTTCTGGCCTGTGACGGCCTTGTACAGACGGATTTGCTGTGATTTTTCAAGTTCAAACGTATGAGGACCCTAATTCATAGAAAATAATAATTGTTATTTATCCACTGGAAGGAAGGAACACTCTAGACCACACACACATCCATTTTAATTTAGAAAATTTATTAAAAAGAGATTTCTACCTCATTAAAGAAAATACTTTGTTTTTTTTTTTTGTCAGATTTGATTATTAAAATAAACTTGGTTCAAACTCATAGCCTTTGGGGACATTTTATTAGGTGGCAGTACATCCTGCCCTTTCTTCAATCACCGCTGTTGTTGTTGGCACATGTTTTGCTGTTGCTTTTAGTGCAATTTTTTGCTTTCCCATATAAAACTCGTTTTTAGTTTTTAAAACAATTCCAACGAGAGAAATGTGTGCATATGTTCTTCGAATCACGTATACGTATAACAGATATAACAGTTGTGTATATATACTGTACTCTTTCGCACTACTGCCTGAAGAAACAGGACAGAAAAACGAACATTGTATGACAGTCTAACAGCCAACGAACTGTGTCTGTTTCGTGTATATCTTAAAGATACATCCCCACTTCCTATGTAGGTAGACAGTTTTTTTTGCATTTTCTTTCGTTAGGAAATAAATCAGTTAAATTGTTCGCACTCATAAAAATATGTATAACTTAGACATTTTATTAAGAGCTACTGCTACGGCTAGTTTTTCATAGTTACCATCATCAGGCGGAGGTTTCCTCACGCAACACATCATTGTTGCACATCTTGCCGGCGAGCTCAGGGAAACCTCCTATAATGTCCACCATACAACATCCAATTGGTCCAAATAATAATATAATTACAGCATCGAATAACACTGTGGAACAACATGAAACTTTTTCGAAAATAACAAGGTTCAGACAACGGACTCTGATAGAGGGAGTAAAAAAGAATATATCGTTAGCTTATTTCCAAAAGGGCGTAACTGACATTTTTTCCAGATTACGTTTTTTACCTAATCCGATGTATTCCAGAGTTTTCTATCGAAATGTGTAACGAAAAATTCGGAAAAATCAGTTAGGTCCTTTTAGAATTAAGATGACGATATGTACATTAGGCTGGGTCGCGGTCCATACAAGTGGAAAAACATGATCCAGTCACTCCACGAAAATAAAGTTTGGATTGTTTAATGATGATACTTGCAAAATATTTTGTTCCTAGATCAACCCATCTGTGAGCTAAACGCACCTGAAAACACCCCTAAAAATCATGTTTTTTTCCGGTGTATTTTTTTGTGTAAAATTTTTTCCATTTTTTTCTGGATTAATAGACCCTTGAAAGCATTTTAAATATAAATTTTGATTCTTGTCTTAGAGTAACTTATTTGGTCGAATTATTGGACGTTTATAATATTTTTTGTGGATTTTCACAGTGGCAACAGAAAACTTTTTCAATTTGGCGTTAGTATTTTAAAAATAACAAATAGCTGCAGTCAATACCATTCGAATGTTGCCTAAATGATGAACATCGGAATAAAATTGATGCCGCAGCGGTCATTTTTGTAAAAAGAGTTTAAGCATTTTGGATGTGAAAGCCATCGACTGCATTAAATTATTTAACAAAAATGGAGTCAGTGACATCAGTTTTCTTTCGATATTCATCATTTAGGCATAATTCGAAAGGTATTGATACCTCCTATTTGTTTTTCATTACACCTTTTACAAAATGTTCCCAAGAAATATGAGTTATTAGCTGTCACCTTGAAAAACAATAAAAAATCAATCTAAACGTCTAATAATACTACAAATGAGTTATTCTAAGACAAGTATAAAAAATTATATTTAAAGTGCTTCCAAGGGTCTATTAGTTCAGAAGGAAATATTGGCAAAAATGCAACATAAACAATTACCGATTTTTAGAAGTGTTTTCTAGAGCGTTTAGCTCACAGATGGCTTCTTGACCCAGTGACGAAATATTTGGTAGATCATCATTAAATAATCCAATTTTCATTTCTGGGGTTTGACCGCCGCAATTTATTTTCGTTACCCATCCTCATGTACATGTCTCGCCGTTTTGAAATTTTACGTATGGATGTCATTTTATAGAGGGTGTTAATATTTACTCCTTTCGCAGATTCTTATGATGAATCGGCATTCGAGACCATTTTAGGTATAGGATGTGTTCGCCAATATTACATACAACAGTACGAGGAACATTTTTATAATACTTTAAACCTCTAGCTCCTCAATGGGGGGTCCCTTTTGTGCAAAACGGTAATAACACCACCAAAACAACAGTTTTACGTGTCAAAATGTTCCGCAAACAATTTGCCATGAAAGTCTCTGAACTAGAACACAGCTTAAATGTCAGCAATAAGTAATAAGTCACAACTTAACATTCATATTATCGTTCATTTCATAGTTTTTCCGAAATGTTCCACAAAACTTAATTTTTTGGGGTTTAAGTTTTGGGTTTTAAATTTTGTCTCATTTCTGACATTAAGTAGAGTTTTTAGTTTTCGTGTATTCGGAGACTCAAAGTAGAATTTTATGGCAAATAATTTTGAAGAACAATTTGACCTATTAATCCGCTGATTATAGGAGTTCTTTAACCATTTTGCCCAAAGAGACCACTAAGTCCCATATATTGAAGAGCTAGAGTTTAACCCTCATCCACAAAAATGTTCCTCGTAATGTTATAAGTAATAGGATTGTTTTTCTTTAAGACTGGATAACTAAGAGGTGATAAAAAACCTAAATAAACAGCTAAAACTTTATTTAAAAAATATTAAAAATTAACGCCCGTTTTCATGGAGCCGTTAACATAAAGTTGTAGATGTCAGATTGTGTGAACATTTAACTCTAACGAAGCTACATGAAAACTGGCGTAAAAACTTATTTTTTAAAATTGTCGCCAACAGCAATATCAATATTTTTATGAAAACAAATTTCAAAAAAATAATTTTATCTTAAAATGTTGGACTTAGCCCGATAATTATCCAGTGTAAGTCAAATTTATGTTTATCAACATGATTGAACTTCGTATAGCGCTAAAGCAATATTTCATCATTTGAAGTTCAAACTTTTCCTTGAAAGTAGTACATGCTTTGAACTTGATTCTAATTCAATTTTCCTCAAAACCAAGTAATTATTTATTCAAACTGCAGTAAATTTTTTCTCAAACCAAGTAAATTTTTACTAAATCTAAGTAAAATTTTGCTGAAATTTTCCAGAATCTAAGTAAACTTTTCCTCAAACCAAGTACATATTTACTAAATTTAAGTAAAATTTTCCTAGAATTAGGTAAATTTTTACTCAAAGCAATTTTTACAAAAACTGAGCACAAATTTGCTGATTTTTTCTTCAAAACAAGTAAATTTTTGCTTAAGCTGAGGAAAGTTTTACTTGATACAAAGAGAAAAGTGAACTTAAAATAAGTCAATTTTAACTAAAAAATGCAAACAAATGGTTTTGCTGTATGCAAAACTTATACGAAAATGACAACTTGAAATATTTCTCAAAAGTTTCATGATACCTCTGCCATAAAGAGTTCAGATATTACTCCATGATTGCTGCGAAGCAAGATATGTGCCTTCGCAGTGGTGGTTTCGATTAATACTAAGATATAAGTCTCCGCAAACGAACGAGAATTGTTTCTTAGATTAATATTCAAGAATTTTTATTTATTTTTATAAATTCACTAATACTTAAATGTATGAAGAACTCGGCATAAATTTCAGTAACTAAATATTAACTCAATTTTAAGAAAGAACACATTTTTAGTTAAAATTTCCTAAATGGATTTTTTCCATACAAAAAATCTTAATATTTTTCTAATTAAAAAACTTGGAAATTTTCTTCCACAAAAGTATGAATTTACTCAATTGTAATATTCTTTTATTAGATCCAATGAAATATTTTCAAGTAAATTTACTATCCTATTTCTAGTAAATGAAATAAATTTTTTAGTTAATTTTGCTACTTTTAAGGACATTTTTACTAAACTGGAGTACAATTTTTGAACTAAAATGGAGTATGCATTTTAATCAAATTTAGGAATGCTATTTTTCTGAGTGCAGGGCCGTGCGCAAGGGGGGGGGGTTTTGGGGGTTCAAACCCCCCCCCAGAGAGGTTTCGAACATATAGTTTTTAAAACCTTCTAGACTTTCTGAAGCAAAAAAATATAGAATTTTTTAAGGTCTTTTTAAAATAACTCGTCTGAAATGATAATGTTGCTGTAAAATCGTGAAAACACGAAAATTACATAAAAAATCGTGAACACTTTCTTGAATTTCGGACAAAGGTTATGAAAAATACAAACAAACTAAACGAATTGTGCCAATTTCAAGATTGTGTAGTGCTAATTTCGCTAATGAACACCAAATTGTTCGGAAAATTTTCATTTTTATTAACCGATACCACTTCTTGACATTCGACTAGAGCCATATCTTATGAAATTTTAAACTCTAAAATACCAATTATTTGGTTTTTTGGAATTAAAATTTCTAGTTTTTCCTTCCTGCATTTCATCAAATACAAAAAAATGTATTTGTTATTCCAATTTATACATATTTAAGGTTATAAAAATGAAGAAACATTTCCAAATATTTTTTATTTAATCGGAGTAAACATCCTGTTACTCATGTCCTATATAAATTAAAAACCGCAAAACTCTTTAGACCCATACTTTGTCAAAAAGCATATCCTTTTTTTGCATATCGCCTTTTTTGTTTATCGCCGTGGAATTTGATCGTTTTTTGTGTAATATTTCTTCAAAATATATATCTACGGCTTATGTTCAAAAGTGGCTATGAACCATTTTCTCGAAAATGAGTTTTTGATGCCAAGCTATTCTCAGACTTGGATGTCATCTGTCATATAAATTTGGAAAAGATTTTTTTTCTAAAGCCATTTTTTTAATTTTCTGATTTGGCTATCCCCTCGCACGTATGTTTATGACTGCATAAGTGACTATGAAGATAAAATAGAAATAAAATAGTTCAACAATGGAGCAGCATAAAATATAATTCGCTACAACGAATGTTTAAAACATTTTCTAGATTTAGGGCATATCGTACTATCAAATTCCATCATTTCGAGCATTTTGATTCCCCAGTTATCAGGCTAAAATAGGAAAAATGGTGGCTGTAAAGTCAAAAGTTGTGAAAAGTATATTTAGAAAAAACCGGCGTAACTTTTTATTATATTGAGAATACCAAAATATTTCTTTGGCATGTGATTGCTGACTCATGGGGAATATTTGTGTATGAAATATGAACGATGAATAATTTCTCATTAAATTAAGTAGAAAATCAGTTTTTTCGCTCTCCTGAAAAGTTATGTTTTTGTTCATAGCCACTTATAAATTCAAGCAACTATTTAAAAAAGTTCTACACTTAGAGAACAAGTCTGTTAATAAAAGCAGCGATTGTCTGCTGCCTATCAGCAGACACTTTTATGCTATTACAGCTGTTTTTTGGCATGACAGCATTCTTACATCACCATTCACACTGCTAAAGAGTGTGCAGTCTGCTAAAATTGGCTGTTGTTAATTAAAATATAAAAATAGATAAGCGTTCATAAGCGAGTTTAGCTCGAATGTTCTTTTACATTAACTTGAGACAATATGCGTATCATATAATTGCTAAAAACAGCTGTTTACCATCTCAGCAGATACAAATCTGCTGTATCTTTTTTAACATCAGAAAATCTGCTCTTTCAGTAGACTTTCTGCTTTCTTTACTGACATATTCCTTTGAGTGTATTGATAGATGGATTACTGAAATGCAATTTTGCCGACAATATCAGTCGGACGAATGTATCAAAATATTTCTCGAAGATCCTGGCAATAAAATATGAGTGGTTTCCAAACGCTCCAGAAAAAAATTCCTAAAAAGTTGGAAAATTAACTAAGTATGAGTAAAGATTCCTTCTTTCAAAGCCATAGTAAATAGTTCATTTACTAGAAAAAGTGTAGTAGATTTACTTAAAAACATTTCTTTGGATCTGAAAAAAAAAATCTTACAATTGAGTAAATTCAAACTTATGTTGAAGAATATTTTCAAGGTGTTAAGTGAGAAAAGAAATGTGAAATTTTTTGTATGGAAAAAATTCCATTTAGGAAATTTTAACTTAAAAATGAGTTTTTTCCTAAAATGAAGTTAAAATGTTTACTGAAATTTATGCCGAGTTCTTCATACATTTAAGTATTAATGAACTTATAAAAAAACATTAGAAATTGTTTAAAAATTCTTGAATATTAATCTAAGAAGCAATTCTCGTTTGTTTGCAGTGACTTATTTCTTAAATACTTTATGAATTATTCTAAACCACGACTGCGAAGGCGCCTATCTTGCCTTCGCAACAATCATGGAGTAATAGCTCAACTCCTTATGGCAGAGGTATCATGAAACTTTTGAGAAATATTTCATGTTGTCATTTTTTGCATACTCTAAAGCAAAACTATTTGTTTGATTTTTTTAGTTAAATTTAATTTATTTTAATTTCACCTTTTTTCCTTGTATAAAATAATATTTTTCTCAGTTTAAGTAAAAATTTACTCGTTTTGAGGAAAAAATCAGCAAAATTGTTCTCAGTTTGAGTAAATATTTACATGATTTGAGTAAACATTTACTTATTTAGGAAATTTTCAGCAAAATTTTACTAAGATTTAGTAAAAATTTACTTAGTTTTAGGAAAATTTTGCTTAAATTTAGTAAAAAAATTACTTGGTTTTAGGATTAGATTTAGCAAGTTTCAGCAAAATTCTACTTATATTTAGTAAAAATGTACTTGGTTTCTTAAATTTTAGTTATTTTTAACTCATTATAGGGTTAACTTTTTTATGAGTGTAGATGAAAACCCCCCCCCCAGGGGAAAATCCTGCGCACGGGCCTGTCTGAGTGTACATTGTAGTCGGCGACAATGTGAAAAAAGTATTTTTATTTTGAGTAAAAAATTAATCCTTTAGTTTGTTATCCCGGCTTAAAGAAAAACAGTCCTAATATTGCTGAACACACCCCATACCTTAAATGTATTAATCACAAGATTTCCTATGTTGGTTCGCCATGAAAATTAGCAGAAGGGCCGAAATGATGACCTCCATACGTAAACATTCAAAACGCCGGTACATGCTCTCTTTATCTCCTCCATGAGAATACGTCGGCAGAACCTTATCATTTTTGTGTTCCACAGTGTGCAATTCCTCTATTGGTCGATTTTTTCTCGGAAAACACCACTCAAGCTGACGGCAAACACTCCTCCGCCTTTCTAATACTCTTCACGACTTCACACTTCTTATTAAAGCACATTCCACAATCACACTTAAATATTTACATCCCACTAAATTTAAATTTTACTGCTGCAATAGTATACTCCACTAGAGGCGAACGAACGAACGCTTCTGGTAACACTGGACAGCGGGGCTGTCGTATTTATACTCCATCGCCGGAAAGATGTGGAAATTGAAGAATTTTCCAAACAACAAACAGCCTCCTCTTCTGCTGGAATTATTGATTTTCGCAACAAATGAATGGGTGATGGTGATGCATCTTGCGCATTTCGCCGGCACTCCAAGAACACTGCCGTCTGTCTCTGTCTGGTTTACGGTGTAAATATGTACGTGTGGATGTGGCCACCTTGTGGTTCATACACTGCCAATGCAGTTGCAGTGGAAATCTGGCTTTGGGGTTGGGGAGAATGTTCCAGAATGTTTTTGTTTTTGGCACAGTGATGAATTCAACATTTTAGAGAAAACTCCACAATATTACATAAATGCATACATACATACATACTTAGGTACGGACACAAGTAAATTATAATGGCTCCTACATCTTCAAAATGTAAAGGAACAGATGAACTGTTCCCCGTAGCATTTCACAGGATATATTTCTCATCATAAAGGGCGTGGTGATATCAAAGAAAAAATCTCATCCATACAAATTACATCTAATCTAATCTATTACTGAAAGGCGTTGAGAAGTTACCCTTCCTAGTAAACAAGTTAAAATCAGGCTATACCCTCGACCACATTACAGAGTTCCAAATAAATGTCTTACATTTTTAGTAAAAACACCGGAAACATACCAATAAATTAATGGACACGTCATTTATGATACAGTATACTTTGGGTACATCATTGGCCTACTTTAACTACAAAAGTTCCCAGGTGAAACGTGATATGTTAAATTTGGCCAATATCAATATTCAAGTTCAATGGAACTAAAATTCAGGAAAACGTTCCCCAATAAGGGAAAACTCCCTCAGGAGGACAACTCCCTTCAATGGACGGTTACACTAGACAACAAACATTTTTATGTATAACATTTCCTGATGTATTTGGCTTTCCAAACTCGAAAAAGGTATTTCAAAAAAACTTTATGGATAAATTTTTTACTCAAATTCCAATTATCGTACCTTTAATATTTGTACTTTCTTTATGGAAATATAAGTCAGATCACATACGCTTGTAAGTGAAATTAAAGGTAATTATGATGACTAAAATATTGTGAATTTATTTTTCACAAAGAAACAGTGCTTTATGAACAATCCCAAAAAAATGAAAAAAACATTGATTTTTTTTCATAAGAAATACTTTTTGTTCACAAAAAACAATCCTTAAAAAACGGTATAAATTGTTTTTTAAATTATTATATTTATTACAAGATTTTCTTTATTATAAAATTATAACAAATTACAAAATAAAACAAAATATTTTGTATAAAGTAGCGACATTTTGAATTCTACAATTAAATTTACATTTTTATACACTCCACGAGAGTATTATGTCTTTGTGCATTTGTTTGTAACACCCAAAAGGAAGCGAAATAGGCCCAATGTTACTGTATATCGACTTAGAATCGATTTTTGAATCGATTTAGCAATGTCCTTCTGTTCGTCCGTCTGTCTGTCCATCTATTCTTGTAATCAAAGTACATGTCGCAATTGTAGCCAGAACCAAATGAAACTTTTCACAACGAAGATTTTCGGCATAAGTACGAACAGTATTTAATTTGGAGAAAATCGGTTCAGATTTTAACAGATTTTTCCTAAAAATTGCCGAAACATCTTATATTTTAACTAGAAAGAATTGTGGTGAAAATGTTTAGATCGGTTCAGATTTATATATAGGTCCCATACAAATTTCTCTCCCGGTATGACTTTTTCCGCTCTAGAAAATATAAATTTGGCAAAACATCTTATATTTAAACTAGGAACACCTATGGTGAAAATAAGTCAGATCGGTTCAGATTTCTATATAACTCCCATTAAAATGTCGCTTCCGATTTACTTTTAATGTTCTAAAAACCACATATTTTAACGGATTTTCTTAACATTTGGCAAAATGTCTTATATTTCCATTAGAAACACCCATGGGGAAAATGGGTCAGATCGGTTCAGATTTATATATAGCTCCCACACAAATTTTACTCCCGATTTGACTTTTTCCACTCTATAAATCACATATTTTAACAGATCTTATTCAAATTTTGCAAAATATTAAAATAATAAACAAATATTTCAACCAAAGGGAGATTTTTTAAAAGCTATAGGAACACATAAAATTCAGAAAAATACATGAAATCTTTATTTGAATCGATAGTACGGTCCATATAACTTAATGTTTGAAGATTATTTCATGCAAATATTGACCTTCACTGCGCCTCAAATGGTCCATCCGCTTAGTCCAATTTTGGCATTTCCACGGTTTTGAGTAACAGAGGCCCAATTGCTGCGAACGGTGACGAATCGATAATTGATGGTCATCATTAACACTGGCCAATATTTATATTTATTTCTTCAGTTCGATATTTTCTTCAGTTCGCACTCTACGTAAGCGTGTTGGTGGTTTAATGTCCAACAATGTAAATTTGGTGCGAAATTTAGTCACAATAGCCCGAATAGCCGCTACAGTGGGTCGATTAAACTGACCATAAAATGGAAGCGTGCGATGAACTTTCTTTACAGAGCACGCATTTTGATTATAAAATTCAATAATTTGCAAGCGTTGTTCGTTTGTAAGACGATTCATAGTTAAATTATAGACCAAACTGAAGATGTTTGATAGTGAAACAAAACACGAAACGTGCGTCAGCTGTTTAAACCAGTGTTGCCAAAAAGATAATAGCTAAAAAATCACCCTTTAGAAACACCCATGGAGATAATGGGACAGATCGGTTCAGATTTATATATAGTTCCCATACAAATTGTGAAAGTCGGTCACTTCATTTCATGTTTGGATATAGCCCCAATGCACATATTCTTTTCGATTCGACAAATTGGGTCAGCTTATAAAGGGTGATTTTTTAAGAGCTTAATAACTTTTTTTTAAAAAAAAAACGCATAAAATTTGCAAAATCTCATCGGTTCTTTATTTGAAACGTTAGATTGGTCCATGACATTTACTTTTTGAAGATAATTTCATTTAAATGTTGACCGCGGCTGCGTCTTAGGTGGTCCATTCGGAAAGTCCAATTTTGGGCAACTTTTTCGAGCATTTCGGCCGGAATAGCCCGAATTTCTTCGGAAATGTTGTCTTCCAAAGCTGGAATAGTTGCTGGCTTATTTCTGTAGACTTTAGACTTGACGTAGCCCCACAAAAAATAGTCTAAAGGCGTCAAATCGCATGATCTTGGTGGCCAACTTACCGGTCCATTTCTTGAGATGAATTGTTCTCCGAAGTTTTCCCTCAAAATGGCCATAGAATCGCGAGCTGTGTGGCATGTAGCGCCATCTTGTTGAAACCACATGTCAACCAAGTTCAGTTCTTCCATTTTGGGCAAAAAAAAGTTGGATATCATCTCACGGTAGCGCTCACCATTCACAGTTACGTTACGATTCGCATCATCTTTGAAGAAGTACGGTCCAATGATGCCACCAGCCCATAAACCGCACCAAACTGTGACTTTTTCTGGATGCATTGGTAGCTCTTGCAATGCTTCTGGCTGATATCCACTCCAAAATCGACAATTCTGCCTATTTACGTACCCATTGAGCCAAAAATGAGCTTCGTCGCTGAACACAATTTCTTTCTTTCTGAACTTTCTTAACAGAGCACGCATTTTGATAATAAAATTCAATGATTTGCAAGCGTTGCTCGTTAGTAAGTCTATTCATGATGAAATGTCAAAGCATACTGAGCATCTTTCTCTTTGACACCATGTCTGAAATCCCACGTGATCTGTCAAATACTAATGCATGAAAATCCTAACCTCAAAAAAATCACTCTATATTAGCCTATGATTAGGAAACATATAAAAATCCATCCCGTTTTCACTTTTTTACCGAATTGAATTGTATTCGTAAAGAAAGTGGAGCCTTAGACTTAGGCAGGAATTCCTTGTTATATGTGCATCTATCCGAAAAAAGGTATACCGAGATAATTATATTTTTTTAAAAATTACGTATATTTATGATTGAAACTATGGGCTATATATTTTTATTTAAAAAAAGGTATATAAATCCTAAGGTTTTAATGATCACTTTATGAATGGCATTTCTATACCTACATCAACCTCGATTTATTTATTTATTTTTTTTTTCAAAAATGTATGTTTTATGTTCAAAATAATATTGAATTTAATGAATATTGTCGTTTTATTTATTTAAAAAGATAATGGAAAAAAGTCACAGATGGAGTCCACCGATCCTTTTGTTACCCACAAATGTCCGGCAAAAGCTACACTGCAAAAATGGATAACCTTTCTAAATGTATATTTTATTCTTTAAAAGCCTTTTGGAGGAAAAAAGTAAGTTGATCCAAAGTCATAAGTTTTTTCAAAAAGAGTATTTTTTAATATTCTTTACAAACAAATTACATTTGGCACAAATACAATTTTGACGGCAAGTAAGCGTCAGTCAGCTAAACCGACTTATATACCTTCACTCACAGAGAAATTTGTATGGATGTTATAAAGACATAGATTTTACTTAGGACCGGATAATTTGTGTGGAATGTGTGGGAGGTACTAGAAGGGGCGTGGCAAAAACGTAAATATTTTGTAGGTATAAAATGATTATAAAAATATTTTCAAGTATCAAATTGAGACCGATTTCGGCAATACGAATGGAAGTTGTATTAGTTTATGCCGATTTGTGTGGGAGATACCGGAATGGGTGTGCCAATATCGCCCATATTTTATGTGAATGCAATATCTATAAAAACATTGGCATATGTAGTATTCCGATCATTCGTATACAAGTTATAACAGCTTTAATTTTGAGTAGGTTTGGGTTATTTGTGTGCGACGTACTAGAAGAGGCGCTATATTTTGTACACTTAAAGTGATTATAAAAACTTTATCAAATACAAAATATAGCCGATTCCGAACTTCTGTGTGGAAGTTACATTGGTTTTAATTAAACATAGGAATATGGGCTATTTGTGTGGGTGGCACCCTCCTATTCTGTAGAGTGAGGGTATAAAAATTAGTGAAAAAGCTCTCCAAATGTATGAGAAACAGATAGACAACAGATATAACTCAAGATGTTATGCATACCATACCAAAGGGTAGGGATAATTTATTAAACTTATTCATATTTGGTTAGATTGATGTTTTGATACTGGATTTGAAGAAGATGTGAACTAAATTTATTCCACGCAGTTTTGACATTACGCAAATTTTCAGAACAAATTTAAACATTTTTAATTTATGTGTACGATAAAAAATCGAGGGCGGAACACCCTAACAACTACTTCATTCCCCCCCTTCTTCTCGTTCAAAATATTCTTAGTTTTCTTTTACCGGTTTGTGGCAATGATAAAATCATTTCCAAATAGTTCATGATCTGGCAACGCTTATTAGTATAACAACTTTAGCATAGTTATGACCAAAGTGTTATAAAATAATTATTGTCATCAGTGTTACCGTTGTGGCACTAAAGTGGCAATTTTGGACTTTTTTCGAGCCGAGATACTTTGTGCCACTTATTTCATTTCTCGTACCTCCCAACTATAACCTATAACTGCTAGAAGGGCTGAATACGCCATTCAAGCCATCATAAAGACCACTTACCCCCTAGGCCCAGATTGAGAGTGGGCTTTGATCCTGGCAGCAGTCGTTTGGTCTTCATGTCGACACAATCTGGGGGGATATCGCCTTGTTCGCTAAGGTGAATCTGTACATAGGTATTCCATCACCTCGTCGAACTTTGCAGCCTTTCACTGCACACTTTTCTGAACTTTTAACTTTTGTACATAATTAAATATAATTTATAATCACAATCACATTTAACCGGCGCGGGCTTTGGGAGCTTTACGTGGAAGGACTTGCGAGTTGCTAAAAAAAGGAGTAGAAACAGAGCGCAGAGTTGAGTATAGGGGAGTATAGAATGGATTAGAATGAAAGACAGAACAATAAGAATGAGAGAGCATAAAGGGCAGAACAATAGTGGTGAGTTTGCTGATTTCACCACAGGAGAGCACAGTAGTATTGTAATTTGGCAACTCTCTGGTTCACAAATTCGCTCTAATATTTTAAAAATAACGGAAATTTTGAAACAAAATGTTAAATATGAAACTGTTGGTAACATATTACATATTCATTAATTTAAATTTCAACTTTTTTCAGCTTTGCAATATGACGAAAAAAACGTATTGACAAATTAAAACGACAAATTGGTCCAGTACTGAAAACGATCTATTCCCAAACCAATTTCGCTCTAACTAACTTAATATGTTATTCAGCAAATGGAAGTACATACATCACAAATGTGAACGGGGAACCCAAAAAGCAAAGTAATACGAAAACTATTGGAATCATATCGCCTAAAGGAAAAATAATAATAAGTTACTCAATTAGAGAAGTCAGTGTGGCCAAGCGATACCCCAAGATTATTCTTCTGGATGATAAACCGGCAATATTGCCCGATTATCATCCGGAAGCCACCTAAGCCCTGTTCGATTGGGCTTATTGAGGCAATATTTTTATTCATTGTCTTTATTTAAATAAATCAGAGATAAAAATCTGGCACCACCTTACTCGCTAAGCTACTTTCTTGTTAAGCGAGTAAATTCCATACAAATATTAAGCTAGTAAGCACAATCGATGGATGGTAAAAGAAGATATCGCCAGATAATCACCTAGCGGTTTTTCATATTTTAATTCATATTAATTACTACACGAAGTCGTGAATGAAGAATTACATTAACAAAGTAAATGAAAATAAAACATAAAACAATCAAGAGGTACAATTTAAATAGATGGTCTGATATTAATGCAAATGGCGAGCTTAAATTATATCACTGCTTTTTATACACACCACGAGAGTATTATGTCTTTGTGCATTTGTTTGTAACAACTAAAAGGAAGCGAGATAGACCCATTGATAAGTATACCGAACGACTTAGAATCACTTTTTGATTCTTTTCGATTTAGCTATGTCAGTCCGTCTGTCTGTCCATCTATTCTTGTAATCACGATACAGATCGTCCGATTCTTTGCACAACGAAGTTTTTCGGGATAAGGACGAACGCTATTTAATTTGAAGAAAATCGGTTCAGATTTAGATATAGCCCCCATACGAATTTCACTCCCGATTTTACTCTTTTCAATGTAGATACCACATATTTTAACAGATTTTCTTAAAATTTGGCAAAATATCTTATATTTCCACTAGAAACGCCCATGATAAAAATCGGTTCAGATTTATATATAGCTCCCATACAAATTTTGCTCTCGATTTGACTTTTTCTGCTCTAAAAACCACATTTTTTAACAGATCTTCTTCAATTTTGGCAAAACATCTTATATTTCAATAGAATCACCTGTGGGGAAAATTTATATATTTGTACCATACAAATGTTGCTCCCAATTTGACTTTTTCCGCTCTAGAAACTACATATTTTATCAGATTGTTTTCAAATTTGGCAAAACATCTTATATTTAAACTAAGAACACATGTATTGAAAATAGGTCAGATCGGTTCAGATTTATATATAGCTCTCATTCAAATTTCGCTCCCGATGTCAACTTTTCTGCTGTAGAAACCACATATTTTAACAGATCTTCTTCAAATTTGGGAAAATATCTTATGTTTAAACTAGAAACACCCATGGTGAAAATAGTTCAGATCGGTTCAGATTTATGTATAGCTCCCATACAAATTTCACTCCCAATTTGACTTTTTCCGCTCTAGAAACCACATATGTTCAGAGATTTTCTTCAAATTGAGCATAACACGTAATATTTGAACTAGAAGAACCTATTGTGTAAGTGGGTCACATCATCCCATATTTGGATATAGCCCCGATACAAATATTCTTCTCGATTTGACAAATTGGGTCAGGTCGATCTTCTTCGATCTTCTTCGAATTACGTGCAACATCTTATATTTCAACTCATATTTCTGTGCTGAATCAGATCGGTTCAGATTTATATATAGCCCCCATACAAATTTCGCCACCGATTTGAATTTTTCTGCTCTAGAAACCACTTACTATAACAGATATTTTTACGAAATATGACAACAAAATCTATTGTTTTTTGGCAATATTTCTCTAAGGTGAAAAAAGGGAGATGCGACAAAATATAATTTTGATAATTTTTTCCAAAGTGATAAATGGAATATATAGCCGATATATATGGAGATATATCATCAAAATGTTTATAGGGAATCGTCATAAAAATCTACTCAAATTAAAAAAAAAATAATTTTTTTCACAAATATGAAATATACATTAAAATCGATAAAGTATTTCAGAAATTACAGGCGACTGAATGAACACACCTTATATAAATAAATAAATCGTGATAAACATATTTTTTATTTTTTGCATAAATACATACAAAATATTTTTATGAGAAGAGGTCAATAATCGTACCGCTTGGCGTGGAATGACTCCTATGTTGTCAGTGATATATATTTAATTTAAAGATAAATAATCATAATAAAATAGGAAATATTTGAAATTAAATTTTATTGGATTTTCTCTTTCCCGGTTAATCCGAGAACTTAGCGAATGAGTAAGAGTATCCCTAATAATCATTACTTATACGCCACCCATATCAAAATTTTATTAAAAAGATTGTGAGAAAATCTGCATAAATTAGTAACATTTTTTGAAAGAATGAAAAAAGTATGTTTATTTTGAAGGACATTTTAATTTCTATTTATGCTTTCTAGTCGTTACTTAGGTATCTAGGCTTAAAAAGTGATATCTGAAGAATGGAATGAGCTTTAAAACTATTTAATTCTCCGAAACAGTCTTCTTAAGCCCCACACTATAACATATAATATGGCTGTTCTTTCTTGAAGACTGTATAACTAAACTGCGTTAACAAAAATCTAAATAAAATGTTAAAATCTCAACCAAAATAAAAATCTTTTTTATAATTGTCGTCAAAAGCAAATAATATATTAAAAACAATATAATGTGTGAAAACAAATTTTGAAAAAATAATTTTATGTTAAAAATTTTTGACTTAGCCAGGATAATTATCCAGTGTAAATCAAATTTATGGCTATCGACACAAAATATTTTTTTTTGAAATTTGTTTTGATACAAATATTTATATTGTAATTGGCGACAATGTGAAACAAATATTTTTTTTATTTTGAGCAAAAAATTATTTTTTTATTAACGGTTTTATACCCTCACTCTACAGAGTAGGAGGGTATATATCATTTGGGACAGAAAAAAGTGTAACGCATTGAAGGAGTGACTTAAGACCCTAAGTATGTTTGGACCAAATCCGTTTCACGACTTTTTAATATGTTTGAATCATGTCCGTCCGTCTGGCTGGCCGGTGTACACGATAACTCTCGAAAGGAGTTAAGGAATCGATTTAAACTTTGTACATGGTAATATTTTTCCCAAACTTAGTTTAAGTACGAAGATAAGCGAAATTTCGACTCCCCTTCTGGTACCTCCCACACAAATGACCCATATTCCTATGTTAAATTAAAACTAATGTAACTTCCACACGGATATTTGGAATCGGCTATATTTTGTGTTTGATAAAGTTTTTATAATCGCTTTAAGTGTACTAAATACGGCGGGTATTGCAGCGCCCCTTCTCGTACCTCCCACACAAATCATTCTATACTACGTAAAATTAAAGCTGGTATAACTAACTATACAGAAGATCAGAATACTGAGCAATTTAATATTTAGCAATACTTTTATAGTGGTTACATTCACATGGAATATTGGCGATATTGCCACACCCCCTCTGGTACCTCCCACACAAAGTGGCATAAACTTTGGTTACAATAAAATCGACATAACATCCACACGGGTAGTCAAAATCATTTGCAATTTGATATTTAAAAATGTTTTTATAAACACTTTAAACCTAAAAAATATTTACGCTTTAGCCACGCCCCTTCTTGAACCTCCCACACAATTGTCTCTATCCTAAGTAATATTAAATCCTTCATAACTTCTGTACTGGTGCATGGGATCCACTATGACTATATATTTTATAATGTCTTTACAATTGTTTTATAAATGTAGTCCCATGTCCTACTATAAGTTTAATTCCTTATAACTTCCGTATATATGTTCTCTGAGAGTGAGGGTATATATAAGTCGGTTTAGCCGACTGAAGCTTACTTACTTATTATTATTGCAGCTTGTTATCCCGCCTTAAAGAAAAACAGCCCTAATACCAAACATCTGCGACATTCTCAATACGCATGCAGAAAATTAAACCGATCTGTTGGATAGATAAAAACTATATTGACCATATCTCCCTCGAAAATGAAAATTTTACAAATTTTGCATGACACGTTACATGTGTTTAAAAACATATAATCAAAATACACTTTTTATTTAACAAATTCGCCAACAATTTTCTTCCGGTGTAGTTAGTCTGGGTGCAAATGCAATATGTCCACTTCTATACGTGTGTGTGTGCGTGTGTGTTACCTTAAGGTATTTGAACTTTTGGCCGCATTTTACTTTGCAACAATTTGCACATTAAGAGAGAGCACCTAAACTGTCTCTCACTCTCTCTCTATCTCTGGGTTTTGTGAGCTCTTTTCGAATGATAACAAAAATGTTCGAGGACGAAAGAGAAAGTCTTGTATTCAGGTGTATGTATGGATGAATGTCCGTCCATACATACATATGTTTGTGGATGTATGTAAACATACATATGTTTATATGAAGGTGTGTGTATGTGTGCATGTGAATGTGAAAAGGCGAGTTGCGAGCATATATTACAACACCAAAAGGAAATCATAAAACGTTACTTCAAGTCAAATTACTTGCCATGCCATGCATTGGATGCTTTTAAGAAAACAACAACAAATCGCTTTTATGAATATTGCTCCGACAAAATTTACTCACATGTCGTCCCCACACACATAACTACATATGGCTGTGCATATCCTACAAACATATATACAGCCATACACAGTCATCTATCCGTGCGTGCAGTGCGTTAGTGTGTATGCACACAAATGAACAGGAAACATCGCACATTAGGCCTAAATGGAAGGATACGACTGTTCCACGGACTGTAAATAAAAGGGATTTCGCCAGAGGAAATTCAAAGGGAAATTAAATGTAATTTTAATTTTGCCGAAATAAAATTAGACGGATTAGACGCTGAGAAACGAGCATAAACCGCAACAACTAAATGGGGTCTTCTGGCTGCCATAACAGTTCCTCCGATGATAGCCACAATTAAGCAACTGTTTTACTGCTGCTATTTACTTTTGAAGGCCTTTTTGTGAAAGTTTTTGTTTTGTTTGGTGTCGTTCTTATTGTTGTTGTAGTTGTTGTTTTTTTGAAACAATTTTCAAAAAAGGCAAAGTTGATGTTATGTTTTATACCCACAATCGTACACACACACACAGCCAGACACACATACATCATCAGCTGACTTACAAACTTACCAAACTGAACGAGTACAGAGTTCCGAGGACACACATCCATGCATACATATGTATAAGGAACAAGGACAACGATGGTAGTCGTTCGCATAAGAGGGCGATGTGATAATTAAAGTAAACCCCTCAAAAATAAAAAAGTGAAATATGGAAATGGTTTTATCAGCCCGGTCACAGAACGCAATTTCGTTCGAAAGCGAAATCATTGGTTAATTATTTATGGTTAAACTGTACGAAAACGAAGAAATTTCTACAGATATTGTTTCTGTGTTGCTCTCTACGTTTTCGTACAGTATTGCCACTAGGGATTGTATTGCCGGGAAACGGGAACTATTTTTCCACTTCCCGGGAGCTGACTGCACGGGAAATCGACTACATGCAGTTTGCTATATAAAAACATATAATATAAATTATTTTATTTCGCATAACAAACATATTGAATGCAAAGAAATTATAAATAATGAAATATAAAATTGAATTGAATATATTTTAAATTAAAAAGTTTTTAGAACTGGCAATTCATTTATAGACTCCTCATTTGGCCTATTTTGTAAACTTATTGCATTATTGTGGATTGGCTTTGATTCGATCTTGATCTGTCAGCATGGATGGGTGGGCGTCAGGGCATGAGTATGTGAGTTCTCAGAAAAAGTTTTTAAGATTTCGATTGCTTTTAAATGAAAAAAGTTTCAATATTGTTTTGTTTTCTCATACTTTTGGAAAAACATTTGAGATTGAGAGGTTCGAAAAATTGACGGAGTTTTTATTTCGAGAAAAAAAAACTATAAATAGATATACAGTGGCCGACAAAAGTCAACATACGACTCCAATTTCGGCTCCCTGGCGAGTTCAGAAGCATTATGAAGAAATGTAATGATGTAGTTTTGTTTTATTTTATTAATGTTTTGTTCTCTTTTTATTAATAAGTTCCAAAAAAAACCGTATTTCACCACTTACTTAGAAAAATATTCACGAAAAACTAAAAAAAATTATTGACAAAAGTCTACATACGACTTACATGTTATCCTTCATTTTGTTTATTTCTACAAGTTAATAGCGGAAAAGTTACCATACTTTAATTTCTATTTTTGCGCTACGTTTTAGACTTCGAAGTTTATTAGTTGGACAGTTGAACGTAGTATTTTTCTAGTTCATGCTCAAAAAATAGTTGTAAATCACGGAAGTGAGAACAAATATTTTGGTGAAATATATCGAATAATATCGAATCTCTTGAAATTATGTAAATCAACAGTTTAAGCAGTATTTAAAGACACGAATACTATTAAAAGTAAAGTCCAAGGAAGCTAAGTGGGAGAGATGTTAGCTTTAATCTAAAAGAAGTGGACAACAATTAGAAAGAGAATGCGAAAATGCTGGCCGAATAGCTCGGGAAAGGATATTTTACGATTGCGCATCTAAGAAAAAGTCATCAAATTTTTGTTGGAGTAATGGCTAGAACCTAAACCAGCCTTAAGAAGACGATACATTTTATTATCATGTCGGATGCTGAGATATACCATATCACATCATTAGAAATAATTACCGGATAACTTACCTATACCTAGATGATTCGGCCTATACTTTTTTGGTCGAATGCTACATAACAGTTCCTAAGATTTCTTGTTGATTCAAATAGAATTTTAAATTTACCACATAAGAGTTATTTAAAGACAAATTTCTCAACCCATTTTGTTTAAAAATCAACATTTGCAATGTTCAAGATCCTCTCAAAAAGCGCTTGTAGACAAGTGATGCTATAAACCATAAGCAATTGCATCCAAATGTGTTGTAGAGATACTGAATTGTTTACTAAACGTTAAATTTGTTAAAAAATAGTATTATAATATTTTATTTCTTTTTAAATAACTACAAACTTCCTATTGCACCCGCGGATTAAATCATCAACATATGGCATTTCAGTTAGAATTCAGTTATTTGTTTTAATGTATTAATATTTTGGCATCACACTTTACAATTCATTTTAACGTAAGTTTTGTTCTTAATTCTTTATAATTCGATTAATTAAGATGATGTAATAAATTAGAATAATGTTAGCGTAAACATTTTTCATTTCCACGACATGATTATAGCAAAAGTTCTTTTATGATACAATTTAACTGCAGGTTCCTTGTTTTTATACAATGCTACTTCAAATTTAATTTGACTGCGACTGATCTAGATCAATCCTTTCTGGCAAGAACATCCCCAGTAGTCCTGTGCACAGCTGGAACGATAAGTAACGTTGGTCTTGGGGGAAAGTGAAGCGGGTCGTTACCAGAAACTGTTGACATCTTCGGCTACCATTCCTAATATTAACTCGTCTCCTTTCTCTATCGCTTTACCAATCTTCTATCCTAAGAGCTACATTAAGTTTTACTCGAGATAGAATGACATTAAGTTCAGTGCGATAGAGTGATATTGCACATTCGAATATGTAATATTTAATGTTAATAAAACATTAAATATCGTGCTTCACTTCTGCATTCCATATCCCGTAGTTTCGAAAAACTAAATTTATATTTTGAGGCAGCAATATTGATAGTTCCTTCAATACAGCCCCGTTACTTTAGATTGAATGGATACGTTTTATTTATGTCCAACAATTTTCTTTGTTATCTCATTAGATTTCTGTTCATCACAAACTCCCTAAAATTTGTTTAGCAATGATGGATTTTGGATAGTTGACCTTTTAATAAACTGTGTGCAGTTGTTTTTTGTCCGGCTTGAGGCCATGTAATTTAAAAAACAACAAATTCCCAATATTTCGATTGACTTCGTCAATCATCTTCAGAGTTGTCACTTTTTGTTAAGAACAGAATAGGGACCCTATAATTCTGAAAGGACATGTTGAGTAGATCATTTTTGTAGAAATATACAGTCGCTCTTAGTTTTTTTTTACAGTGGATCAAAGTTTCAATTTTTTAGTCGAAGGGAGCATTATATCAAGTGAGAAAAGTGTTGTAATTTAATTTCTGAGATAATCCTTATTGCAAGAACTATATTGTGGAATTGTATGAGAATTATTTTTGCGGAAGAACAAAACACCCTAGCTCCTGCTTTTTGGGTCAATTTGGCCCTTTTTACAAGAAAATCAAGAAAAGTCATTTCAAAAAGGAAAGAACGTTACAATCATGAAATTCGCGGTATTCATTTATCTAGCTGCATAGAAGCGTAAGATAAAAAGATGTTTACAAATTCGTACTTTTAGGGAATAAATATTTCCACACAAAATATCGCAATTATTCCTAATACAGGGTGCGGCAAAAGTCGCGAAGGGATTTGGCCAATTCTTGGAAGTGAAGTGGATAATTTATTCGTTCTTGGGGATCTCCTGGCTTTAAGTGTTGCACTAACTGCACCTTGTATGGAAAAATATGTAAATCTCTCCTTAATATTCTGCGTAGACCTGGCAGAGCGCCTTCGAGTTGATGTTTCAGGATTCTCCTCAACACTCTCCTGAACGCGTTGAATATTTCCTACATTAATTACAGAACGTGGTCTTCGGCTTCGTGGAAGATCCCTCACTGAGCCTTATTCCCGAAATCGCGTCACTAAGCGTGGAATCATTGATTCGGAGGGTGAATTCCGCACATTAAAATGACGACGATAGGCTCGTTGAGTTTGAATTATTGATCGATGATGTAACGTTGTAAATTTTCATGATTAATCTCCCAGATTTAGTTTACAAGTCCTAAAAAGAACAAGTAAAAACGGAGATAAGTTTCACCATGGATTGCATTCCACAGAGGATGCCGATTTTCGTAGAGTGCAGCAATATTACAGGAAAATATAAAATGTTCAATATTGCCAAACCAAAACAAATACAAATAATGAAAAAACATTTTTATAAATAAATACAATGTTTTTATTTTTTCAAACCACGCTTATAAGACAAGGCTACCGATACGTTTACACTATATATATATCGAAATAACACTTCAGGTAAATTCAAAAACTAAATATTCTTATATTTATATTTTCAAAAGAGCTTAAATACCTTAAATATTGATAGATAGTGGGTACTACGGTTGGTTGTATTTCCATTCTATTTTAATTCCAAAAGTGCACATTTTGAAAATCCATTATCTCACGTACATGGTGATAACCTAACGTACATGATTCAACCAATTTTTGCCGTAAAAGTAAAAATTACGAATCGTCGATTTTTTATTTTGCGTGTCTATGCAGTCAGAGGAATATATACACCGAATTCCATGATTACAGCTGCGGCCATTTGGTACCATTTTAATCTCCTTTTTCCTACTTTACCCCCTTAAGAGTACGACTTTCTAAATTCTCTTTATTTTACGTAACTATGCAATTAGAGGGATGTAGACACCGAATTTCATCATTCTACCTGTAGCCGTTTATTTGGTACTATTATTATCCCTCTGTACCTATTGTATTCCTTGAAAGTACGAATTTGAAAAAACTTTTTTTTCGATTGTACGCAGTCATAGGAATGTATAATACGAACTTCATGCCTCTATCTGCGGTCATTTGGCTGGTATTATTTTTATCCCCTTTTTCCATTTTAAACCCAAAACGTTCGGATTTCGAAAAATCCGTTTATTTTACGTGTGGAATGTATACTTCATAGTATATTGTATATTTCATTATTATAGGTGCAGCTATTTTTATCCCTCTATTCCCATTTTATACCTTAAAAGTACTAATTTGGAAAAAATACTTATATATTATGTATCTACTCTATTAGAGGAATGTACACACCGAATTTCGTGTTTCTAGCTGTTGTCGTTTAATATGTACCATTTTTATCCCTTTTACTTTTTTACTTTTTGGTGCACGTTTTTGATATATGGGGAATTTGCATACCCAAGCAGACATATTGAAAAAATATGCTTAAATACTCTAAAATATTAGGGGTTATTATGGGTAGTTTTAGTCCTTGGACCGATTTCGCCCAGTTTCAATACCAACCGATCTACGACTCTAAGACGCATTTACGTAAAATTTGGACGTCCTAGCTCCTTTCGCTTAGATGCTAGCGTGCTTTCAACAGACGGACAGACGAACATGGCTAGATCGTCTTCGAATTCGATCAAGAATATATATACTTTATAGGGTCTCAGGTAGATATTTCAAGATGTTACAAACGGAATGAAAAAATTAAATTAGAAAAGTTATTAATTTTTCAATTCCCTTCGCGACCTTTTCCGCACCCTGTGTTACTGAAATTCTTCGTAAAGTTATTCTAACATGTTGGAAATACAGTGGAATACACTCATGATGGAGTGTGGTAAAATCAAAAAAAAATATATATAAATATTAACGAACAGGTCTATTGTATTCATTGAAGTATAACGAAGGATTTAATTGGCCTATTTTATCCCAAACTACTTAATACAATTACTAGCACCATTTACGATCTTGGAAACAATTTTCTTTGCGCAAATCCTCAATCGAGCCTAAAGCGAAGACCGATCATCGTATAAGGCACCTTTCCCTGGAATTTTAAGGATTTCACAAAATAATGATTTTGGACTTGGAGACTATTCAATCCTATCATTTTATTTCTTAATTTCCCTTTGTATTTCGGCGTCTATATACTCCCTATTAAAATTTTACAAAGGACGATAATTGTAATATATCCTATCCTGTAGGGCGAAGGTATAAAAATTCGGCGAACTCGAATCGGATGTCCTGTCAGAACAGTGTACATTTGTAGTACAGTGTTGCCGTAAAAAGAATGTCCTCTTCGTTTACTGCCATCAATGCAATCGTGGCTACTTTGTTTTTATTCCCAGACACAACATCCTAAGGATATGCTCCTTTAATATTTATAGATCTCTGGTCATTTCCCCGATAAATAAAAAATCCTGTTTCGAAAAACATCCGGCTGTAAGACAACCGTAAAATATACAGTAGCCCAATGTCCCGCAGTGAAGAGGGGCAAATTCCCTAGTCCCCCCACTAATCCTTACTCCATTTGTTAACACCCATACCACCCTCGTAATTTAAACATTTCCTTTTGCACTCACCTTCTTCTGCTTCTTCGACATCATCCGCTCACACTTGGTTTGTGTGTGTGTGCGTGAATGACTCCAACTAAAGCGAAGAGTAAGCGAATAAAAACGCAAGAGAGCAAAGGACCTACATTTCATTTAATGTTACGGTGAGAAGCAAAAACACAATAACAAAAGCAACAAAGCCAACAAGACACGAAGGCAAACGGCACTCTCGCCTCGCTTGTTGGGGGCCACTGTTTGCCAAAGGATGACTGCCGTACATTAGCCTTAAACAAATGTATTGCCAATGCTCCTCCAGTATTGCTTGGCACGCGGAACCGTTCACAACATATTTTCCCGAAAAAAAAAAACAAAAAAAACAGAAACGAGAACGAACTCAGTGATAGTGAAAACGGAGAGCAAACTTCGGTGGCTCAAGAGAAATGTAACGGTCGTTTGAGATTTGAAATTGTCTGAATAATAAAAAAAACAAAACAAAGCGGAAGTTTGCAACGTTTTTGTTTTTTAAATAAATTGATTTCTCATCTCGTCATTTATTATTCGTTGTGGACTGTTATGTAAATATCGTTGGAAGGAGCAGTGGCTGAGGCAAAAAATTCAAATGCAATTTAAATTTGACACATAAAATGATTTTATGTTTGTTGTTGTGCCACAGCCACAGCCAGTGGCAGTAGCAGTGGATGTGGACATGGACATGGAAGTGGAAATTATTCGGATAATATAATTGGTCATGTCACGAGATGTCATAAAACTTTTGGGGTTAACTTTTCCGAGTTGAGGTTTTTAAATCAAACACTACTCTCCACTCCAACCAGAGGTTGGAGGTGTGGATTGACGAAGGGGGGAGTGGGGCGGAATATAGTGTGTTAACTGAAAAATGACTGTTGCTAAGTCTGTGGTAATAGGAACAGTAAATCATACCATCCCCCCTTCCATTCAAAAAAATACATATGAACATAGATATATGTGGCATAGTTAAAAGCCTTAGAAAGGGGTGTGGAGAGGAAGGGAGTGCGACGTTGAGTTGTCGTTTAACAACATGCTGGGTTATTGTGCCACTGGGTGCCACTATGTCTGTTCGCAGAACACGCACTATTATTTTCCCACGCACTCCCATGTTCCTTTTCTCCGCTCACCTCTCACCAGTCAGTCAGTCAGCAGCCATCCAGCCAGCATCAGTTGGTGGTCCCGGCCATTCACCGCCCCCTTCCTCCCCCTTTGCAGCCATTAACATTGATAGTGTAAAAAGGAATGTTTACTTGTAGTCCATGGATCCTTCCTTCTCTGTGTAATTCACGGCATTCCATTGTTATTGTAACTATAAAACG
This sequence comes from Polietes domitor, assembly GCA_947397865.1. Taxonomy (NCBI): domain Eukaryota; kingdom Metazoa; phylum Arthropoda; class Insecta; order Diptera; family Muscidae; genus Polietes; species Polietes domitor. Next base: position 274,407,961 of record OX377618.1, read on the forward strand.
CTTGTTGTTGTAATCGTCTGCGATGTGCCATCTCTGTACGAGTATATGGAAAAGCTATTCATCCATCCCGTCCATACAATGAAGGATATGTTTTTCTTTATTTGTTGCTATTCTTGTTGTTGTTATTCCTTTTGATTGCTGCTGTGATTGCTGTCGTTGACTATCAAAGATTGGCAAAGAAAGACAATAAAGTGGGTGTTCAATGTGGATTTGTTAAACAATTTCGTGGTTAATGTATTCCAGCGAACAAATAATCACAGAGACTGAGAGATGGACGGAATGAAAGGAGTTGTGACATGAGGAGTAGCCTGAATCATCAGAGGCTGGATGGACGACAACTAGATGATGGTTAATTTGGAACAAACGAACGTGGCAGCAGCAGCTGCTACACGGTGTGCATAGTGATTTGACTATTGTCTCTTCCATGTGAGCAATTGGAGTACGTGACGTGTCCGTTTGTGTGTATGAGTTTGAGTTGCGATTTATATCGATGTAATAAGCATGGGTCAAAGGTTACAAACTTGAAATGTTGCTCTTTTTTTGTTTTTTGATCAAGCAGTGACAGCAACAGCAACAACAACATCGAACAAATCAAACTATTGCAAAAACTCTCAGGGCCATTTATCACTCCTTCACTTCATTTGCTCTCGGTGCAACTGTGTGTGTTCTGGGTGTGTGTGAGTGTGTTTACGTGAGTGTGCAGCAAGTGCAGCGTGTGTGTTTTTCGGTTATATGGATTTATGTACATTCCTGCATATGTATATGCAAGGTATATACATACATATGTATATATGCAATGACCTTAACTACAATATATTACCAAGGTCTCCTACGATTCCCTTGTCAGCGGGCCGACATGCATCTGCATGTATGCGTGTGTGTATGCAAGTGCTCTGGCCATCTACCAGCAGCTGTGAAGGAGAGTGGGAGAGCCTAAGGATGAGAGTGCAAATTATGCTGTCTTATGGCAACAACAAAAATCTTCAATTTTGTTTTTCTTCTCAGCCCGAGGTCATATTTCCGGAATAAAAATCGGCAATAATATACCTACAGAAACTTCAGCCGTGGCCTTATGCGCCCTCTTCCAACAGCATTTGAAGGACTTTGTAAGGCTATGCAACATGAAAATGAAAATATTTTTATAATTCCAAATAGCCGCTCGTTTTTCATAAACATTAAAATCAGAATAAAATAAGTAAAGCAAAAACTAAAATATTAATTAAATGTTGATACATTTTATTTTGTTTTTAGAATGTTTTGTATATTTTTAATTTTATGAAAAGGTAAAGGTAACCTATTGAAAGCATTTATAAGATGCATTAAAGCCTATTTTTATAATTCAGTATATATTAAATAGATTTCATTATTTGAACCCATTACACCGTACGACAATTTAAAAAAATCGATACACTTGAACCAGGATATACCTCTGAAATGCAGTTTGCGGTTTCTCATTTCCTCATCATGATGCCCCTACAGAGGACTACAAATTTCCAAGGATAAAATATTTCAAAAATTATTTTAGATACTTATTCGCACCCTATGTTACCGGTATTAAAGAGGAGAAAGTCCGCCAAAAATATTTAAAATTTGATGCTTTTGTCTTGATTAGTTTAGCATTAACAACAATTCCAAATTTTCCCTTAAATTTATAAAGTTTCTTCTATTTGGTTTTTAAGAGGGAAAAAAGAAATTCTTGTCAATGCTAAACTAATACAGATAAAAGTATGTAATTTGAAGTATAAGTATTTTTAACAGATATTCTTCTCTTTAATTTGACACTTCTACCAGTATCATAGGGTGCGAATAAGTATTTAAAATAATTTATGAAAAATTGTATCATTTGGAACTTTGAAGTTCTTTCAACGGACAACAGGATGAGGAAATGAAAAACTAAAATCGTCAATTAACTCCATTTCACCTACAGAGTGAGATGGTTAGTATAGTAGCAACCAGAAGGTCCGCTGTTCTACCACCGGTAGCGGTAGATTGTTTAAAATAGATATGGAAATTTGCAACTACTTTAAGAAATCTTTCAAGTCATTCAAAATATGGAACATCCCTCCTATGACAACTTCATGTTAAATTCCTTGTTGATGATCCCAATTTTCACTACTTCTGAATCTTTGAAATTTCTGGACGAATTTGATTAGATTCAAACAGTATTGTCGTTACGACTATATATTCACTATATTTATTGATGGAAGAGAAATTAAGGAAGACAGTTCAGTGAAGTAGTTAGATCTGCATATACAAAAGTATAAGTTAAAAAATAAATTCGAGCGAAGGACTATAATTTCAATAATAGAAAATATGTTAAACTGAGGTCCCTTCAGAGGTTACAAAATAAAGCCTTACTGGTGGTATCGAATTTACCGATTATATACCCAATGATTACATTCTATGGAAATACGTGTCAAAAGCTTCAGCCAATTGTGTTCAAGGGTCTCCATTGCATCGGACATCATACATCAATTGAACGAATTTGGACTTTTAAATCTATGTTGAGAGATTTTATTTTATTATACTAATCTGACTTCAATTTTCACAATGTCTGGAGATTATACAGATAGGGCCAACCAACAATTATAGCTGTCAGTTTGTGTGGGGTTTGACAAATATTATTGGTGAAAATGGAGGCGAGTACATTATTTTGTTATTTAATTATTTAAAATGTCAATGCACATGTTTTAAAAATACATTTTTCACGAGTTATACGCATTTTAACTTTTGTGAAATAGCGATTTTTTTTTAAATTCAATCGTTTGTAACACTGAAATACTTGACGGATTTTAATATAAAATGGCTTGTTTAGAAAACAAATCCAAAAACTTTTAAAATGCCGACGTGGTATAGTTTCGTCATATAATATTTTAAAAAGTTTATCCCAAAAAAATTACCAAACGTTTAAGGTTGTCGCTAAGTTTGAGTTTGGAAGTGGAGCGCTATTGTGTGTGAGTTATTCTCAATCAAAACAATCCATTTTTTTCTGAATTGCAATTGTCTTCGAAACAATGTATAGTAGAATGGGTCGCAAAACTAAATTGATGCGGCCACCACCCAAAAATTAAGATTGGATGATGATTTGAAAAATTTCGAAATTTTGTCCCTAGCCTTGCACTATAGGTCAAATGACCCATTTCACTGGCCAAAAGTCATAAAACTTAAAGTATGATATAATGTTAACACAAATGTATAGAGATAGCTTGGAAAATGTAAATTGTGAAGAATTAAAATAAATCTTTCGGAGCCCCTATGAAATTCACGGACCTTAACCTTCTTGGGACCAAAAATAGTTAATTCAGTTATTTAACATTGCATAAATAAAAATAACGAAAAAAGGCTGAATTGGAACGTAGGTCACTATAATATACAATACACAACATTTTAAGTCTCTGCATAATTGAAATCCGCGAATTTATGGACCTTATAAATTGTTTGTATGTATTGTTGCTCTGTTATGTTGTATGTGTTGTCATTTATTTTGGTTCAAGACCAAAGGTTGTGCTGAAGTCTTCAGCAGAACCCAAAATGAACAAAAAGGCAAAGTGAGACCCTTATTGTTGCAGCTAAAAGTTGACTGCGCAGTTTCGATGGGCGCTACTCCATCTCGTCAGAACTTTCGCAACTTCAGACTTCAGCACAATCTTTGGTCTTGAACCAAAATAAATGACAACACATACAATATAACAGACCAACAATACGCGAGCGATGCGAGTACATGCATAACATTGAATTGGCAAAGTGAGATTTTTAGTGTGTCGACTTAGTTCGGTGGAATATTTTGTTTATCAGAGCTTCTCATTTGTCATATGTGACCGCTGGTACTAATATTAACCCTGATTTAAGTCAAAGACATACATTCGTTGCGAAAGTTCTGACGAGATGGGGTAGCGCCCATCGAAACTGCGCAGTCAACTTTTAGCTTTTTGTTCATTTTGGGTTCTGCTGAAGACTTCAGCACAACCTTTGGTCTTGAACCAAAATAAATGACAACACGGACCTTATTAATATAAAGACATGATGCTATTCATTTTTGCAATAGTGAAATAAAATTTATCTATTATGAAATTGTTACCAAATGCTTTCTATATTTTTCTTGTGTTATAAAGAAGTCAAATCGGATGAGATATTTGTGTGTTGATAATATCAGAAATTTACCACAGTATTTCACTATTGCCATAATTTATCCATGTTGAATTGTGATATGAAAAAAATACGAATATAGATTGTGATATATGGCTCTTGTGCGGTATAAGATCAGGTTGGGAGTTTGTTACATTATTGAACTGTTAATGAAAAAAACGGTTCAGTCTTAGATATAGCCCCCATTCTGGTCAAATTTGACACATTACTCTTATTTTCATCAAGATGACCTACTATTAATCTAGATATAGGTCGATGTGTGGGTGATATGATGTCTCATATAATCGGTTCTACCCTACTTTAGCCTTATTTAGTAGCTTTGCATACATATAATGTATTTAACTTAAGTCTAAATGGTTTTCTAAGTGCAATTATTTTAGGATATTGACATTGTATAGACTGAGAAGACGTCAATTCCATCGCTAACCAAAAGTGCAAATCCACATGTGGTTAAATACATTCATAACAAATCGACACTTTATTTTCCGTTTTACATTTTCGTGCCGAACCTTGGCAACTTTTTAAAAGCTTACATAATTACTATAATCACTCTAAGGCTGCACTGAACTTCTTTAATTTTTTACACACCAAATTTCAAATGTTTTTTATTGATAATATTGATTATTATTGATAATTTATATTATTATTTTTTTGGCAAAATATAATAACACACATTCCAAAATTGATAACCAAAAATGCCGCGTGAACGGTATTATACTGACACTTTAATATTGCCAACTTTGACATCATGTAACACAACGGGAATATCTTTTGAAAAAACCAAATTCAGTTTTATTTACTTTGATGTGTTTTTTATTAAATTATAAATTATAATTATTATATAAGCGATTGTACTATATTAGAATGTTGACTTTTGGCCACTCATTTGACCTATAGTGCTATGGTGGGATTCTCACATACGGATTGATCTAGGAACGAAATATGTTTCAAATCATCATTAATCAATCCAAACTTTATTTTCGTGGGGTGACTGGAATTTGTTTTCCATTTGTATAGACCGCGACGCAGTCTAATGTATAGTACCTAGAAATCGATAGAGTATTTCAGTAGTTGAAATCGATTGAATGAACATATCTACAAGCGCACCGCGTGGAATGGCTCATATGTGCATATCCCTTGCAAAGGGATTTTAAAATTGTTTAATTAAAATAGTTCTCCCGATGTTGTGGAACAATACTTAACAACTACGCTCTCTACATACCTGAACATCGACTGGATCCCATTTGAAATAATAATTAAATTAAGTTACCAAATCATTGTTGTTTAGTTTCAAAATTTAAACTGCTGTTCGGTAGTTTTTGGTCCGCTCTTAATCTGAATATGCAAATGAAATGGCAACCATCACGTGAAGTGAAGTTTCTGGGAACGCAAGACCAAAGTTAGAAAACAATCACGCTCTAAACCACAGGGTTGTTTCAACTTTGTGCAGAACGTTGAAAGGTCAAAGTGTAAAGGTAAATTCAACTTAAAACGTCAACGTACATATGTTGACGATATTATAGCAACATAAACGACTTTTGCGAAAATTTCGTTTACGTGGCTAATAAAAAGACGTAAATAGAGAATGCTTTGTGCCAAGGACAATACACCGCCAGTTTGCCATTGAGAAATTGTCAAATTTGACATTTCAAACCCATTCCACATGTGGGTGAGGATAATTATTAGTTCCCTCCCCCTTCCCACCATCGCAAACCTATTCAGTTGTTGACAGAGATTGCGGTGGTGTTCAGAACGTTAAAACTTTATAACTGAATAGAATGTAGCGGAAAATGGTGCAAATGTGTCTTTAAATAATGACCCAACCAAAACAATTTAATGTCTTCTTTGCCATGACTCCACAATAGTGGAGTTAACTGCAGCTTATGCCGTCTATCCCCCTAAAATATTTTCCTTTCCTGAAATTCTGGAACAAAATTGCAGCATTTGTATTCAATGTCTGTTTTACAGCCTAGCAGACTACATCCCGCTATGCCCTAAGTTATTGGGGACTTTGAATAGGAAGAAACGAGTTTTCCAGCCATCGAACGTTTATTGAGAAAAGCTGCTTAGACGATAATCCTAAAAGCAGTCAGTTTTAATGGGCCAATAAATCACAGACTGTGGCCTTCCGATTAGACCAAACTAGTATTTGACAGTATCACTATTCCCGACTGACACCCATGCCTCAAAGTCACCCCATTTCAATTTTATGGGCACTTTCGTAATGAAAAGCCAGTATGAAATGCTATAGTAGGATGTTGTGGAATTTACTGTACCCTACAGCACTTCTAGTAACACCATGTTTATTTTTCGAAGACCTAGTCGTGGGGAAAATATGTCAATAAAAATGTTTTAATGGGCATTTTGTGCGTATGGGCGCAATACATTCAAAAAGGTTCAATGTTTGTATTGAAAGCACTTTGATTGAATCATTTCGTAGAGAAAAGAGCGATGCGAGTATGGTTAACAATCTATCTAAAGCTGACTACGAAGGACTAATTGTATCTGCAATCCCCAATTGAGGGTAATATTTTTCTGATGAAAATAAATGAAACATGGTCCCAAATTACCATGGGCAGAATTTAATTTCCAGTTTCAAATATATTGATTTATTTGTTTTCACAGAGTGCACAATTTCAACCGAACAACAAAATGTTTTATGTTCATAATGTATGCCAAATTGGAAAAATAAATAATTACTCGAAAAAAGGAAAATCGTCACAAAGTTACGTTTTATTGTGGACTGTACAAACTGTTGACGTGTAATTTAGTTTTATATTTCGTAAACCATTGCCTGGCCCTAACGTCATTAAGCCATAAGCAGATGGTCTTACCTAGTGTATAAATTGGAGAAATTTAAGAATGAAAGAAATTGTTGTTAGACTACACTGAAAGAATTATCTTCATACTATTTATGATTTTGTCTTAACCTCAGTGAAAATTTTCATTAAAAAGTCGTCAAAGAAAACGTCATTAAATGTATCAAACATGTTTCATAAAGCACAAATCAATGAAAAGTGTCATAGAGTTTATGAAACATTTCTTAGAAACTATGAAAAGCAGTTCTTCATTCTATGAACTTTTGCCATACAAGTTTATTATTTTTCATAATATGATTTATGAAAATGTTCATAGATTTAATAAAGAAACTTCATTAACTTTATGAAAAAGTTTCAAAATATAATAATTTATACTGCAGTTTCAAATACATTTCAACGAATTATGGTGTTGAAAGAAAAAAATCTGTCGCAAAAAACTTGTCATTTAATAAGAAACAAATATCTTTTCTCCATAAGATCGATTGTTATAAAAAACTCGACTGAAATTTAATTTAAATAAAGTCGACGCGTCAAAATGTCATGTTACTTTATTTTTGACGCTAAATTCAGGTCGTAGAGAATGTGAGCCGAAAAATGCTTTATTTTCCACAATAAGACGTAAATTTGGGGTAAGACCATTTGGGTCATTTCTGCACTTTTAAATTGGTGCTATTTTTTAATTAAAAAAAAATACAATTTTAAAAATAATCGCCAATTTTGAAAAATTACTATCAGAAGTTTCTTTAATGATTTCGCATTTTATTTTGTTAGGTTTTCTGCATTGTAGAACTTCGAACGGGCCTTTTGTTATCCTTCGGGATACACCCAAAGCCGAATACGCGAGTTAAACGAGTTAAAATGAAGTAAAATTTAGCAAAATTTAACTTCGTATAGCATTAATGCAATATTTCCTCATATCAAGTTGGAACTTTTAAAAGTAACACTTTCTTCTAGTTCAATTTCCCTCACACCAAGTACATAGGTTAGGTTAGGTTGAAACAGAGAAGTCATTCTAAAGCAGTTGATGGTGACTCATACCCAGCATGTTGTGCGCTCTCAAATAGAAACCGAAAGGGGGGAGTTTGGGGAAAGTTCAATCATATTCCTTATTTCAGGAATTCCTTAGTTTCGATTATCATGTGCCCCTGAGGTGCTCCAGGTTAGGTAATATCAACCCTGAGAGATGATGGGCTCTGAGCCTCGAGAAAGCAGGGCAATGACAAAAACGTGTTCCACCGTTTCGGTGTCCTCTGCATTGATCCAAGTCCGACCGCCCAATGCGGTCGTCTGGTTTCGCTCTCATTGGGACCACCCCATAAGTCTTTGATCGTACCGCCTACCGTTGCAGAGTCCCAGATTAATCTATGGGCTGTAGTTGCCCACATCCCTAGCTCAATTTTCGTTGCCTGGAAAGGCTTGCCACCTGCCAAGTTGACAAATAAGAGGCTTGATCCTCCTCTATCTCTTCCTTACATTCTAATATTGTTCGCGATTTCACCATGGCACACTGGTCCCAAATCAATTTTTTATGGCATAAAATTGAAAAATGAAGAATCTTGAAATTTTGCACATTTGCTAGACATAACACACTTAAAAAATTAAAAATAAAATTGGGCCGATCGGACCACGCCCACTACAACTCCCATATAAACTCAATATATAACCAACATAATTATCACCCTGTATTAGTTCAGGGTGACCAAAAACAAAATTTTATGGTTTATCTCCACAGTTAGTAAAGGAATATTCACTACTGCCACATTTTATTGCTAATCTTCTTAATCAATAAATTCAAATGTTTGGTATTTTAAAAAGCGATTTGAAAAAAGCTAGTTTATCGAACCTGACACTAAGTATTGACGGTGGATAACATTGGTTTTAGGTTTTGACATCTCTATGTAGGGTTCTTCAAAATAAAAACAATATTTCAAAAGGGTATTTTAAGGATTAAAATATTCTACGAACGATCGATGTTAACGATCTTAAATTAAAAAAATAATTAGTTGGGATTAATTTCGATAAACACCAGATATCGAAATTAATCCTAACTAATTATTTTTATACCCTCCACCTCCAGGATGGGGGCATACTAACTTCGTCATTCCGTTTGTAACACCTTGAAATATCGACCTGAGACTCTATAAAGTATATATATTCTTGATCGTCATAAAATTCTAAGACGATCTAGCCATGTTCGACCGTCTGTCCGTCTGTTGAAAGCACGCTAGCATCTAAAAGAAAATGCGTCTTATAGTCGTAGATCGGTTGGGATTGAAACGGGGCGAAATCGGCCCAAAAGGGAAAAAAATTTCCCTCACAAGGACTAAAAATACCCATAATAATCCCTAATATTTTAGCGTATTTAACATGTTTTTGAATATGTCTGTTTATATTTGCTTGATATTTGGTACGCGCATTCCCCTTATAGCAAAAACGTGCACCATAAAGTCATTCTTATTTGTAGGGGGTGAAATGGGTCAAAAAAGGGATAAACATGTTACATATTAAACGACAACAGCTAGAAACACGAAATTCGGTGTGTGCATTCCTCCAATTGAGTAGATACATAATATAAAATTATTTTTCCCAAATTCGTACTTTTAAGCGGTAAAATGGGAATAGAGGATAAAAATGGTACCAACCAAACTGCTGTACCTAGAATAATGAAATTCGGTATATACATTCCTCTGATTGCATAGACAAGTAAAATACACGGATTTTTCGAAATTCTTACTTTTTAGGGTTAAAATGAAAAAAGGGGAAAATAGTACCAATCAAATGACCGCTGCTAGAGTCATGAAATTCGGAGTATACATTCCTCTGACTGTGTAGGCACGGAAAATAAACTGATTTTTCGAAATTCGTACTTTTTGGGGTTAAAATGAAAAAAGGGGATAAAAATAGTACGAACCAAATGACCGCAGCTAGAGTCATGAAATTCGAAGCATACATTCCTCTAACTGTGTAGACACGGAAAATAAACTGATTTTTTTCGAAATTCGTACTTTTTGGGGTCAAAATAGAAAAAGGGGATAAAAATAGTACCAACCAAATGACCGCAGCTAGAGTCATGAAATTCGGAGTATACATTCCTTTGACTACGTAGATATACCAAATAAAAGTTTTTTTCCAAATTCTTACTTTCAAGGGATACAATGGGTACGGAGGGATACAAATTGTACCAACCAAACGGCTACACATAGAATAATGAAATTCGGTGTATTTCGTAGAACTTAAAATAAACCGATTTTTCGAAATTCGTACTTTTTGGGGTTAAAATGATAAAAGGGGATAAACATAATACCAATCAAATGACCGCAGCTAGAGTCATGCAATTCGAAGTATACATTCCTCTGACTGCGTAAACACGAAAAAAACGGATTTTTCGAAATTCGTACTTTCAAGGGATACAATGGTACAGAGGGATAAAAATAGTACCAACTAAACGACTGCAGTTAGAATGATGAAATTCTACTTGCGTAGAAATTGAATTACATTTTAGGTTCAAAACAAATATGTTTAACTGAATTCCTTTGTCTACAAAAAATCATTCAACTTTGAAACTCATTTACAGCAAATTGAGAGGCCATTATTGCTTTAAATGTGTCATATATGGAAACGACTATTATGTTTGACCAGACATTATACGGGGATGAATTCACTATGCCTTTATTACAAATTTCGTATTTCGTTGAAACTAACATCAAATAATTTATATAACTGCCAAAAAGGACTCTACTCTCGCCTTGGCAATGGCAAGTGTTTTTGCGTTGAAGGGTATATGTTGCTTGCAGCCTCACCACAACAACGAAATCTTGTTTTGTTCCCATATTTTGTCATAAAAAAATTTATATGGCTTTATTAAAGGACTTCTTTTGTGTGCCGAGGATTGCTTATGTTTACAATCTTTTCATATTTATATTCCAACTACACAATAAAAAATAAAACTGATGGCTCAAACGAGGGGGTTTTGCTCAAAATCAATGTTAAATGGCCATAATTCCAGCATAACAATGCGAAGCTGCGAAGTCCGCCGTATGCAGGACGCTATGATTTGTGTAGAAGTAGTAAATTTGCTTACAAATCAGAAAATTATGTTAATTTTCGCCAAACACTCGCACATACATAGCCCATAGCCCAGAGTGTCTGCGTTAAATCCAAACCGAAAAGAGTGTCTGTGTGTGTGAATAACAACAAGGACATGTACCAAATACAGTTATCATAATTTCCACAACAGCCACCACAAGATCCCACCTAGGCTCCAACTCACCTAAATGATATTTTTTGCTCGAATAGGCCACAGTCAGCGGTTTCCATATAAAAAATAAAGCTTTATATGAGAAGAGACCAACACAAATTAATTGGGAAATGTTTTTAAGAAAATAATCATTATCATTAAAAAACCACAAGGCAACGTGACGCCACGTCCGTCGGCCTAAAAAACGAACAATATTTTCCGCTGGACCAAGGCCATCGAAGTGACAACGGGAAATGGTATCATCGCACCGTTTAAGAAGGAAACCTCAGAAAATCGCGGAGACATCTTCACCCAGAGACTACTATGACCCACTATTCGCATCCTCTTCATCCTCCACCACAACCACCTCCTCCTCCACCGCCTCATCATCGTCGCCCTCGACTATCACAACATTAGGGACGACAACATCACGGGAGAGTAAAACTATGGATTACACTGAAGCTTTGCTGGATTTCAATTTTACCAAAGCAGCGAATGAGTCCAACAATTTAATGGAAAACTTTAACCATCAACTCTTCGAGTTGAACACACTTTCCACGGGCATCAGTGCCAGCAACATTGTTGCCAACGGCCACGATATTAACTCTACGGTCGTCCAAGTGGCCATAGACGTTTACGATAGCGCATCGTTTAGTCCTGCAACTATCTTAGCTGCTGATGCGGCAACATCATTGCCAACGATAACGGCGGCTGCTGCAGCCGCCTCTGCCGCCATGGCCGATGTTGATGGCGGCCTAGTCATGGATACCTTGCTGGGCTCCGTAATGACCACTGCCACCGCTACCGTTACTTCGGCCGCCGCCTCCTCCTTCGGCTACCAGGAGAACTTGTACGAAACCACCGCCATCGCTTCGATTTCGACCATGAAAAGCGCCAGCAATGAATCGGCCTACTGGGAATTGGAGGCCTCCGACTTCGACTTCCTCTACCGCCATTCGCTGACCATGACCATTGTCTATTGCATCGCCTATGTGATTGTGTTCCTGGTCGGCTTGGTGGGCAATAGTTTCGTCATTGCCGTGGTCCTACGCATGAGGAACATGCGTACGGTGACCAACTATTTCATCGTCAATCTGGCCATTGCCGACATTTTGGTTATCGTCTTTTGCTTGCCGGCCACTCTGATGAGCAACATATTCGTACGTAAGTATCGTTAGCATTTTTCTATATTCGTATATTTCATAGATTCAGCTTGAAGTTGATTTCAGTTTATGTGGCATAAATAATGCAGTACAATAAATAACATGGATATGTACATTGGGGCGTATCGAAAAGTGGAGGAAAAATTTTTTGTAGACAATGTGGAGGAAAGGAAAAGTGCTGAGATTGCACAAAGTCACAAAGTGAATATAAGTCGAAAGTGCTGCCACCATCAGATAATTCCAATCGAAAGAGTCCTATATTATGACCTCTCTAGATCAGATACAATAGTAGTATTTTTATATCTGAGATTTGAGACCCTATAAAGTATATATATTCTTGATCGTCATAAAATTCTAAGACGATCTAGACATGTCCGTTCGTCCGTCTGTTGAAAGCTAATTTCCAAATTTTCCATAAACGCGTCTTATAGTATTAGATTAAATGGGATTGCAACTGGACGAAATCGGACAAAAGGGAACTTATTTTCTCTCACACGGACTGAAAATATCCCTAATATTTAGAGTATTTCATTATGTTTTCTTTGTATATTTGTTTGATATTCCTTATATCAAAAACGTGCACAATAAAGTGATTTTTGTTTGTAGGTGGTGAAGTGGGGCAAAAAGGGATAAAAATGGTACCTATCAATGGTACGACAACGGCAAGAAACACGAAATTCGGTGTGTACATTCATCTAATTGAGTAGATGGATAATATAAAAGCATTTTTCCACATTCGTACTTTAAAGGAGTAAAATGGTAATAGAGGGAAAAATGGTACCAACCAAACGGCTGCACCTAGAAAATATAAAATGTGGTGTATACATTCACCTGATTGCGTAAACATGTAAAATAAAGAAAATTTTCGAAATTCGTACTTTTAGGAGGGTTAAATTGAAAAATGGGATAAAAGTACCAACCAAGTGGCCGCAGTTAGTCATGAAATTCCGAGTAGACATTCCCCTACCTGCGTAGACACGAAAAATAAAAAGTTTTTTCCACATTCGTACTTTCATGGTGTAGAATGAGAACATAGGGATAAAAATGGTACCAACTAAACGGCTGCACATTCATTTGATTGCGTAGACATATAAAATAAAGGAATGGAAAAAGGGGATAAAAAGTACCAACCAAGTGGACGCAGCTAGAGTCATGAAATTTAGAATATAAATTTCTCTGACTGCGTAGACAGAAAAATAAAAAGTTTTTTTTCACATTCGTATTTTAAAGGGGTCAAATGAGAACAGAGGGATATAAATGGTACCAACTAAACGGTCACAGCAAGAATGATGAAATTCGGTGTGTACATCCCTCGAATTGCGTAGACACGCAAAATAAAGAGATTTTCGAAAGTCTTACTTTTAAGTGGATAAAATGGGAAAAAGGGGATAAAAATGGTAACATCAAAATGTACGCAGCTAGAATCATGGAATTCGATGTATACATTCATCTGACTGCATAGACTCGCAAAATAAAGATTTTTCCGAATTCGAACCTTTTTATCTTTACTTGCCGTAAAGGTAAATGCGCAGAATCATGAAGAGAAAGTTAAAGGATTTTCAAAATGTGTACTTTTGGAATTAAAAGAGAATGGAAATACAACCAACCAAACGAATGTAGCTTGAAATGCATCCACTATCAACCAATATTTGGGGTATTTAAACTTTTTTGAAGATTGCTGCCTTGTATTTACTTTTTGAATTAACTTGAAGTATTATTTCGATATACAACTGTAAACATATTGAAAGCCTTGCCTAATAAGCGTAGTTTAAAATAATTAAATTGTTATATTTCTTTATAAAATTATTTTTTCATCGTTTTTATACACTCACTCTACAGAGTAGGAGGGCATATAACATTTGGGACAGAAAAAAGTGTAGCGCATTGAAGGAGTAACTTAAGACCCTAATTATGTTTACACCAAATCAGTTTCACAACATTTAAAGATGTTTGAGCCATGTCCGTCCGTCCGTTCATCTGGCTGGCTGGAGTACACGATAACTCTCGAAAGGAGTTAAGGAATCAATTCATGGTAATATTTTTCCCAAACATAGTGTAAGTGCAAAGAAAATTGCAACGCCCCTTCTAGTACCTCCCATACAAATAGCCCATATTCCAATGTTGAATTAAAACCCATATAACTTCCACGCGGATATTCGGAATCAGCTATATTTTGGTATTTGATAATGTATTTATACTCACTTTAAATGTACTAAATATGACGGGGTTTGACAGTACCTCCCACACAAAGTGGCATAAGCCTTGATTAAAATAAAACCGATATAACTTTCATATGGGTAGTCAAAATCACTTGAAATTTGATATTTGAAAATGTTTTTATAATCACTTTAAACCTAAAGCATATTTACGCTATAGCCACGCTCCTTCTTGTACCTCCCACAAGATTGTCTATATCCTAGGTAATATTAAATTCTTCATAACTACGACTTGATATTCGATCATGTTTTTACAACTGTTTTATAAATGTGGAAGCTGGAACCATGTGATACGAACCTCGTAGTACCTTCCACACAAATTATCCGGCCCTACGTAAAATTTAATTCCTTATAATTTCCGTATATATGTTCTCTGAGAGTGAGGGTATATATAAGTCGGTTTAGCCGACTGAAGCTTACTTACTTGTTATTAGTTTTGTTTTGACTATATTGAAAAATTAAAAATAGACAGCCTCTGGAGAATCCAATCCATGGTGGAGGGTGTATAAAGTTCGGCCCGGCCGAACTTGACGTCTTTTTTACTTGTTTTATTTGGCATGAATTTTCGACAGATATTGCCACTTCTTTCAGTCTGAATATTTAATCCTAATATTTATATATTTCCATTCCAAATTTCACAAATTGCTTATCGATACTGCCTAATGTACATTCATATACATCTACATAATATGTATGATGATAAAGTAGAAATACTAGGATAGTTGCAGCAGAATGAATTTGCTGAAGTGGAAGTCCAATGGAATGCGACTAGTGTTATTACTCTATTAAAGAGATATTTTGGAAGAGAAAAGGTCATAAATGATACTTTTGGGAATGCTGAATAAGAAAGAATCTATGCTTGGAAAATTACATAATTTATAAAACATATATACTGTTGACAAAATAGCATATTTCAAAGATGTACAATTCACTGCAGATCAAGCAAAATACCTTTAATAAAGACCACAACTTATTGTTAGAAAGTTGATAATAGATATTTAAAAATTAGTAAACAAAACAGTCGTCATTCAATCGTTGTATTCCACAAGTCATGATTACTTGTTGTAAAAATATTTCTATTGTATAATCAGAGAGTGAGTCCACTTTATGATTCTTCTTTAACGACTATTCATTTGGAATTCATGAATACATTAATTCTTGTTTTTAACACATACTTAATTACATAGATTAAGATTAACAAAAAGTAAACATGTCGTTAAATAAATTTAACATACTCCATGGCCTATTTACAACGAAGTCAATTTACAGGATGACTTACTGCCAGAGTGCCTTATCATACATTTGTTAGCTATTTTAGGCCGAAAAAAAATCATTTAAAATATCTGGTAGGTGGATAGATACATTAAATGATTTGACATTAACATTTATTTGTCGACATTGATTTAAAAAGATGAATATAAATTTTCGAATTATCCTTCGAGGTCGCATCGTGGGGAAGGCCATTCTGCCAATGTGGATGAGTCACTCAAACAGAGAGCGCAAAGGAAGAGCAATGATTAATGATCGAAGTGATGATAAAATCTTTTATAGATTGGAATGGATGATTGAAACAAATCAAAATAAACACCATTAGCAAAACTTGTGGATTTGTTGATTGGACAGTTGTCAGGACATTTTTGTTTGGTCATTTCGTCAATTTGTATTAACACATAAAATTATTCCTACAAGTTCCGGCACAAAGAGACAGAAATGTCTCGTTAGACTCACTATCATTTTGCATTGCATTAGTAAACCACCACATTGACTAAGAAGAACAACTTTCCGGAGTATGAAAACAGGGAACGACTGAATATTTGGCTTTGCAAAAATTATTTTATTTTTTGGATTTTAGGCAAGTATGTTTTTGTATTTAGTATTTTCTGGTTAAATGAATAGATTTTTGGAAAAAATCAAATTCAAAACAACAATCCACAAAAAATAGGAAACAACGAAAATTATTTTGTAACGTTTTTTATGCGAAGATAGTTAGCAATATAGCGAAGACAATTAGAAGTTAGAAGATTTTACTGGACAGTAAATACCCCTAAATTGTCGAGTATTTATTGTCATTGCATAGCTTTTTTGCAGAAAATGTAATCCTTTGAAAGGGCAAAATGATGAGGAAATGAAAAACTGAAATCGCCAATTATCTGCATTCATATATTTATAGTTTTGGATGTATATCATCAGTTCAAGTGTAACGATATTTTTTTTTTAATTATTGTACGGTGCAATCGATACCTGTACTTTTAGGGTCAAAATGGCCAAAAATGGGCAGAAAGGGATAAAATTGGTCTGCAGCTAGCTAAAATGATGAAATTCTATTTTTACTTCTTTCTGAGTTCGCAGTTCTGAATTCGTAGTTTTAGGGGCAGGCGGAGTAAATGAGATAAAACTGGTACTTTTAGGATAAAAGTGGAACGAAATTCGATATGTATGCTCTGGACTGTGTGGAAGGTTGGAATTGAAAAGGAAAACATTATTTTCTAACACCTAATGAAAATACCAGCTATATTATGAAAGGTATTTATGTGCATATCTTTGAAGATTACTGTCTTTATGAATAATTATTTTGATATATAGTCCAGGAATATCAAGCAATAAAACACATATTTGTACAGGAGCCCTATAAGTGTTCATGATCTTTAAAATTAAGTTAATTAATTTTAATTCAAAATTATAATAATGAAAAATCACAATTTATTTAACAAATATCGCTGTTAGCAAAAAATATCATAATTTTCCTAATAAGTTACAGCATCTAATCTGCAGGTAATACTGTGGCATGCAATCCATGGTGGTGGGTATATAAGCTTCGACCCGTCTTTTTAATTTTTTTTCTATTCCTTTAATTATAATGACTATAAATACACATAGAGACTCTAGTTTAGAACAGTCTCAAAAAAAAAAATGAGAAAATAATTATTCCTTTTGGAAAAAAATATATACACATATACACTTTGAGTCAAGTTGAGTCATACATATAACTTTTCGTCCACGACATTTATAGGTTATGCTCACTACGAATTACTCAATTATAACACTTATGAAAACTGACAAGACTACAGTAATCACAAAATGTTAAATATAACTGTTCAACTACTTACGCCGGCCTTCCATTTCAATAATATAGTCACTTCATTATGTTCTTTTTACGCCTTAATTTTAAGTATTTTGTATAATAGCTTTAGATCCGAATTAATCCCACTTGTTTCAACGGCAAACTTTAAATGCCTATCAGGCTTGCGGTGTTGCCACCTAAATTTCTGCAATACATTTTCTTGATAGCTTGGAGTGTTGCCATTAAGAAAATATATACACATTTAACCATTTCTAATTTAAATTTTTGGAATTTATGCCAAAAAAATATGGATTTGGGACCATAGTGCGCTTGACTGTTTGCGTATACCCAAAGTCGCAAGGTGTTAAATCACAAGATCTCGGTGGAAAATTGTGATCACCTCATCGAGAGATAATACGGTCCGGAAACTTTTCCCGTAAAAGAGCAATGGCTTCGTTGCTTGTGTGGCACGTAGCGCCGTCTTGTTGAAAGTAAATGTTGTCCAGATCAATACCATCCAACTCCGACCGTAAAAAAATCAGTAATCATCAACCTCATTTTCGAAAAAGTAAGGTCCAAAGACCCCGCCGGACCATACACCGCACCAAACAGTCACACGATGAGGATGGAGAGGCTTCTCAACACTAACTCTTGGGTTTTCCGAGCCCCAGATACGACAATTTTGCTTGTTCAGTCAAAATGATTTTTCGATGGAATTTTCATTTATGAATTTTAATAATTTCAATGCGTTGTTGATGCGTGTAACGTTCCATTTTTAGTAATGGCGTAGTTTCTACTTGTCCAATGTCAAAGAATAAAAGCTTCAAAAGTGACCGCTACCGAAATACCGGGTGATTCAAAATAACACCTGTTGTTGGAAAACCCTTATTATTGGGATGTCCAAATTTTATTATTTTTTATTTATTTATTGTAAACATATTGGTAGCCTTGCCTTAAAATAATTACAATTTTATATTTATTTATTATTCTTTGTAATATTTTTTATTTTGGTTTGGCTATATTTTACATTTTCCTGTAATGTTACTGCACTTCGGCGAAAAGTTGACAGCCTATGTGGAATGCAATCCATGGTGGGCATATAAGGTTCGGCCCGGCCGAACTTAACGCCCTTTTTATTTGTTTAATTTATTATTATATCGCTGTTTTTCTTTAAGACTGGATAACTAAGCTGCGACAACAAAAATCTAAATCAAATGTTAAAATTTCACTCAAAATAAAAAATTCTTCTTTAAAATTGTCGCCAAAAGCAATATCGCAATATGTGAAAACAAATTTTGAAAAAATAATTTTGTATTAAAAATTGTTAACTTAGCCTTAGATAAATATCCAGTGTAAGTCAAAATTATGGTTATCGAGGCTAAGTCCAATAAAGTCAACACAAAATATTTTTTGAAAATTTCTTTTGATACATATATTTATTAGAGTGGCTTATTTTGTGAGGAAAGAAAAAATGTTGTTGATGTTCCCGAAAAAAAATATTGGTTTGTTTTATGTATTTTCCAATTGCAATTTTTGGTGCATTTTTTATAAAAACCGCCAAAAAAAATATATTTTTAGTTCGATTTATGTTAGGGGCTCGTTGGAGAGGTATTCATAACCAATTGCAATTTTTAGAATTTTCTAACCCATTAAGGGCCGCAAATTTTTTTCATAATGTTAATACTCAGTGGGTTAAATGTGAAGTAAAAAATGAAATATGGGGCTATTTGCCTAGTAAAGACATTCTAGTCTTAGATAAAGCTGATTTTTTGAAAGAAATTGAACCATTTCAAATTTTCCCCCTTAAAAATTAAAACATGAATAATCTACATAAACTTTATAAAGGGGAAAATTGAAATGGTAGCATATTAGCATAGATAGACGCATGAAATTAAAAGTAAATTAGCAGATGTTCTTCTCTTTCATTTCATACCCATATCGCCAATGTATGATACGCAAAAGTACGAAACTAAATTATTGAAACATTTACATCCTTTAGAAATTAAAAGTCCTGTAAAAAAGTCAAACGAATACGAAATAAAAAACTGAGTACGAGTTTTCCTATTTGTGACCTATAATTTCACTTCTATATAATCTCGTTCTCATCGTGAATTTTGTTCAAGAAAACCCTGATTTATAGAGGTTATTTTGAACGCGTCCAGCTCACGAACGGACAATGATAAAAGCGAAATATTTTGGGAGAACAAATAAAACAATCTTTCATTTTTGTCGGGAACATCCACAACTTTTATTTTGAAGCCACTCTAATATTTATATTGTAGTTGGCGACAATGTGAAAAAAATATTTTTTATTTTGAGCAAAAAATTTATTTTTTATTAACGTTTTAAAGAAAAACAGCCCTAATAATAAAAACGACTTAAATTATTAAGATTTCTGCATGTAAAGCAATCTACACTTTAAGAAATTAATATATTTATATATTAAAGTTTTTCTTGTCATTAAATTTCAAAGATTTCACTTTTTGCCTTAGGAAGTCCTTAAACTATGCGCACATCCAGAGGCAAATTTGAAAGTTTTCAAAGTCAAATATATAAACTATTTAAAAATAACTTTTTCAACTAAAAGGACTTCTACTGACTTTATGATTTGGGGGACGCGATTTTCATACAGTCGATAGGAGTGCTATATCCGCAGGATACAGACGGAACAGAACAACCCCAACCACATGACTTTTGAGCAAAAGAAAAATAAAATCATTTTGAAAAATAGAGAACAATGAAGAAATGACACTTTTGACAGTGGCACATGCAGATATGAACATAATGCTCTTACTTTAAGATTAATCTGCTTAAGGGACCTAAATCCATGTGTGTGCGTGCGTGTGTGTGCATGTAAGGGGAGCAAGTGGAGAAGGTAGTCTTTCACTTCCCTCCCAAACAGAAGAGTTGAGATGGGAACGACCAAGTTTTTGCTGCTGTTGTCGACGAAGAGAATGGGTGAATGCCGCTTAAACTTTTGAGGATTATTTTTGTAAGAAATGCTGCTTAAAATTGTTCATGCCCTTCGAAGGACTTGTGTGGAATTTTTATATTTTTTATCTCCAGTTCAAGCGATGCACTGCATTAACTTATTTTTTGCTGATATATGAGATATGTACATATGGAATATGTACATATGTATGAACGTATATTTGTATACTCCATGTCTGCCCGTCTACCACTCATCGAGTGGTTAAACAAAAAATTATGTTTTGTTTTGCTTTGCGGCTTTGTTTTTGTTGTCAATGTATGCAATTTAAATATTTATGAATCGAATAAATTACAAGTACATTACCCACCATAAAAATTCAATTCCACACGGATAGAAGAATGTGTGCACCCCACGTAATCCCTCCTGGCTTCTTTATGTCACTGCCGGTGGTTAGCTGACTGACTGACTGGCGGTAGTGGTGGTCCATGAGCCAACAAAGGCCTTAAACTATAAAAGGACGATAACAATTTGTTGTCATTAATGAAAATTCCTTCGAGTGATCCCTTGTTATCTATGGAGAGATGTACTATTCCCTCCCTCTCTCATCTATCTCGCTCACTTTCATACGCATATGAAATAGTAGCCAAAAAGAAAGCACAACAAATACACGCAAACACTTAAGGCTCTAAGAAACTTTTCTGGCAGGACATCCACATATATATGAATGTGTGTTTGTGTGTGTATGCTTTCGCACCGTAATAGAATATAAAGCAACAGTAGCAAGTAAAACTAATGTCTGTGTCACACACAATCGTTACCAGCGTCCTGTCTATGAGAGTATTTATGTTAGTGTGTGTGTGTGTGGATTGCCAGTTACTTGTAGCCGATGTGTTAAAGTCAAACACACACAAACATATGTTTTATAGTACAATTGCTGTCGTTTTAGAGAACATTGTTCTCTTTGTTAAAGTTATCTGCGATAAGTTGGAGATTATATGGTTCCATTGAGGTCCAATGTGCGAAAACTGTGCACAACAGAGTAGCAAAGTTTTTGGTTTTTTAATTTGCTGTAGCAAAACCTCGAAAATTATTTTTTGATATTTATCTTCAACAACGATTGGGAATTGCAGATAAAACTCAATCACTTTGGGAAATCCCGGAAAACGGAAATGACAAAATTCCATTCCCGTAAAAATGATATCGGGAACGATTTTTGCATGGGTATTATACATTAGGATGGGTCACGAAAAATAATTACTGCGGTCACCCCCAGAAATGAAGATTGGATTGTTTAATGATGATTTACAAAATATTTCGTTCCTAAATCAAGCAGTCTGTGAGCTAAACGCTCCTGAAAACACATATAAAAATCATGTTTTCCCTTGTAATTGTTTTTATGTTGCATTCAATATTTCTTGGAAAAATTTTGTAAGAGGTGTTCTGATGCCTAAATGACGAATATCGGACAAAATATGATAAATAATTAATACAAGAGATGGATTTTCAGAGCCAAAATTTTCAAACTCTCTTTACAAGAATTAACTCTTTTTTGAATAAAATCAAAACCATTTTAAGAGTCATCAGTGAACAACATTCTAAAATTGGCCACATTGAAATATTGCCACAGGTTTCGCTGAAATCGGCGCTTGAATTGTTGGCTGCGAAAACGACTTCTGTTATTGTCACGTACGAATTCCTTGGTCTTTTAAATTATCTACAAAACGAAAAATTTCCCAAAGTCAACATTAGCACCAATTATACATTTAATTAAGGGATATAAGTTAAGCATATGGTCAAAATAACAATCCGTTTTATTTTCACCCCTTTTTTCACATTAAATGTGTACGACGGACACGTTCGACATCATGGAAATGCCCATATATTAGAAATTAATTTTGAATATTTATGACTGGTTGACCTTATGGTCGTGAAAAAACAAGAAAGAATTTTTCCAAATTCGTACTTTTTTTGGGTCACAATGGGAAATGGGGTCAGATGGTACTAATCAAACTGCTCTATCTGGAATCGTGAACTTTGGGCTCTCCTGCTTGTGTGGACTGTTAGGATTGCAAATAGTTAAAATTGGTCGAGAGACTTCAAAATTTTCCCTAACAAGGACTGTAAATAAATAAACAATATTTAGGGTATTTTAGCATTTAGTGTTTTAGGTGTTTGTGAAATAAA
The DNA here is from genome assembly GCA_947397865.1 of Polietes domitor. NCBI lineage: Eukaryota > Metazoa > Arthropoda > Insecta > Diptera > Muscidae > Polietes > Polietes domitor. The sequence continues at coordinate 274,430,719 of OX377618.1, forward strand.
CTATTATATAATTGAAAGTAATTATTAAATATATTATAGATTTAATTACTTTTAATAATCTTAAATGTTCCCTTAAAACTGGAGAAAAACTTTTGAATAAGGACAATAAATTAAATATTTTAGAAATTGTGGACTTTTGTCGATAACCGAAAAAATTTAATAAATCGATAACGAACCAAAACTAATGTAAAATGAAAAATTGGGATTATGCGGGATGGGAAATTTAAGCGGGACTGGGCATAAAAAAGGTCCCGCGAAAAGCGGCATGTATGGTCACCTTAGTTATTTTGGACTGCGACATTATCATAGTAGGTTGTGTTGATTTTTGACAATTTTTGATTTTCAAAAATGTGTAGTTAAAAAAGTGATGGGATGCTTTTCATTTCTCAGATATATTTTTATTTTTCTGATTTTAGGTAATTAATTAATCACTTTTTTAACTACACGTTTTTGAAAATCGAAAATTGTCTAAAATCAACACACCCTATTATCGAAGTCTACCTGGGTACAACTTACAACATATGATAATTTTATCTTAGATTTTTGGCCAACATGGACATTTAAATTTTCAAAAATAAATAATAAATAGTTTTCTGTGTGTCTAAAGGTAAAGTTACACACGCCGACCACAAATGTGAGAAGAATCAAGTACATATAAATGTAGAAATTTTATATTATTTCCTGATATATTAAAATGTATTATTTAAATTGCAGTGTCAAGTAGAATATTTATTTGAGAAATGTACATATTTTATATTTTTATACCGTTTCTCCGTTAAAAATACTAATTTCGAAAGATGCATGTATGCTGTAGTCTACGTAGACAGAAGGATGCACAAAATAAATATGCAATTTTAGCTGCAATTCCTTGGTTGGTACTATTTATCCCTCGCTTCCTTTTGGGTGTCACTAGTAAATGCACAAAATCATAATACTCTGTTGGAGGGTATAAATATCTCACCTATTGTATGCATAGTATTTACATACATAATAGTAGAATGAAGTTGCAGAGAACAGACACAAATAAAGCAAATTTTGAAGAGTGATGGCAAGCGTATGAGTAATATTCGATAGAAATGCAATTAATAACACTCATACGTGGAGGTGGCATATGAATTGGCAATTATAGCCCATTCACAGCAGACATGAGCGAATACACTTATGGCGGATATTAAAATATGTCTTTTTTGGCACGCACACACGAGTGATGGTTGTATGTCTTTAAGCAATTGTTGGTAACATGCATAAGAAAGTCCCATTCCAATATCCTAATCCAAATTTCTTGTTTATGGGCACAAACGACTGAAATTTCTTACTTTTTCTCATCTTCGCTGGAATCACCAAAGGTTTTGACGCAGATACAATACCTTTAAATGATGGCAGCGTCCTTAAATTCTCTTTATGAGCTGCAAAGGTAATCCGCTTTCAAAAAGCTAAACCTTTTTAAAATATTCACGTACTTCCAAAGAAAAATATTTATTTTTCAAAAATTTTTGTCATGGCCCACAATTTTGTAAACAACAGCATGGAATGAGGAACGACACGTGTCCGACTCGTATTCAATATTCAATTAACGAGGTTTCAAGAATGCTACCCCCATTTGAAGCAAATCATAGAAGAATTTTTCAACTTTTGAAATTTGTTAAAATATTATACGTTTGGCACCCCATAAACCATCAGAGTCAGACATAGAAAAAATATCACATTTAATGGAACACTTGTCCGCTGCCATTACTATAAAGAGCATTCAGTACACTTTCATAAATTAAAGACACAAAGCATATCGTGCCAACTTGGTAAACTTTCATATTTCGACCAGACATATCCATTTCGTTTTATCGCAATGTTTTCCCTTGTTAAAGCTTTAATGTTTCCCCTGTTAAAGCATTTTGGGCAAAATGACCTGCCTCTATTCAACTGACCCCATACTCTCGTATTTGGGTTAACTGTGTAGGCTCGCCATTGACAATTAAAGACCCAGAAATTGTTTTTTTTTTCGTTTTAGTATATTTCCTCACCCCTCCTGAGCATTGCACTAAACAGACACACGCACACAGAGTAGAGAAATTGTGGAGGAGGACGAAGAGAGGCGTGAAGTGAAGGAATGTTGATGTGGAGGAAACATAAAAGGGTGTTTTCACACACACACACTCGCCTATATGTATGTATGTATTTACAAAGAAAGACCTCCAACTATTTAAGTGTTCAGTGTTGATAGCAGTTTATGCGACTTTTTTCTTTCGATTGCTATACCCACACTCTAACTCTCGCTCTGCTCATCGAAATAAATATGAAAAAAAGAAAAACAGAAAAAAGTTTACCCCCCAAGACACATACCTACGATACAAACAGACATGCACACACGCACGCACACTCTTTCATTCACAAGTTCCTTTGGTGTTCTTAGTGTACGATGAACGAGTACGAGTACACTTGCCTCACATACATCTCTACATAGCAAATCCATGCTCAAAACTGCATGTGTTTGTATGTGCTCACATACTCTTCGCATAGACATTCATGCATACATATCCATACATACATACATGTTGTATTCGACTATATACCCATCAAGCAAGCAACCGACCGACAACAACAACAACCACTTTAGTGTAAAGGATCATCGACACAAAACTGACCTAATTTCAGATTCTCAGTCAACTTAGGCGCAAGGCTGGCGCAAAAGTTGTTGTTGCTTGCAAAGGTTGCTGGCAAACAGAGCGAGAGAAAGAGAGTCAGAGGTGGTGGCGAGGTGGTAAAGAGACACACTGCAATAGGGGAGCAGAGAACAGTAGAGCAGAGCACAGAACAGAACCGAGACGAACAGAGCAAAGCAGAGTTGATTTTTTAGTGGGTCAGTGGGTGAATTTAAAGGTGATTTAATATAAATTCACGTACACTGCACATCCACACACATATACATACATACATAGGGATATTGTAGACTATGTTGTGTCGGCGCTGGTGGTGGTCTTGGTGTTGGTGGTGTAGGTTTTCATTTATGACGTTATGATGATATCGCCTTAATATTTCTTTCTTATAACGAGTATTAACATCTGTGTGTACGTATGTATGTTTGTATGTTTAAATGACTATATGTATGTAAGAGTGTATGTTTTATTCGGTAGGTATAGGTTAGTTATTTTTTCAGTTTTGTGTGATTTTTCTTGATTGGCAGGTTGGTACTTTTTCTTGTTAATGACACTAGGGTGGGGTATGCTAAGTTTAGCTAGAAAAAGAAAAAAAGTGAGTTATTCAGTTATATGCTACTTTTATTTGCAAAATAACAGTAGCAAAGCTGATATCCATTATCTTAATACAGAAATGGTCAATATTGTATTAACATTCCAATGCTCCGAGAATATTGACCAAGAGTCTTCAACAATGATAATTATGCCACTTGCTCAACAATTTGTTGAACTGAGACTTTATGAACATTGGTATGACATCAATAGATCATATGAAATCGATTTTTCACTATATCTATTATATTAATATATAAAGGTGCAATATTAAATTAATATTCGAATGATCCAAGAATATTGATCATTCATGAGTAGTTCAACAATAGTAGATATGCTACTTACTCAACAATTTGTTTAACCAATTAACGCCCAAAGAAAAGTGTTGTTCATTAGGTTGGGTCACGAAAATAATTTGCTAAACGTTCCTGAAAATACCTCTAAATTCCCATGTATGTAAGCATTTTATATATAAATTTTTATTCTTGTCTTAGAGTAACGCATTGTTCGTATTATTGGACGTTTATATTAATTATATAAATTTTCTGTGGGTTTTCAAAGTGACAGCTAAAAATGACTTCACTGTCTCCATTTTTGTGAAATAATTTAATACAGGAAATTGGGTTTCAGAGCCAAAATGTTCAAACTCATTTTACAAAAATGATAGCTGCGAAAGGAAACTATCCTTCCGATATTTTTTTTGACTAATAACTAGCAATAAAGTTGTGTTCAAATACTTCACCGATTTTAATGTACTATACCTGGTTTTGAAGATAAAATAAATTTTAGTTTTTTCGTTTGTATTTTTTTTTGGTCTGTAATCAATATTTGATTTGAACTGGGATATTGTCCTGGCTCAAGACCATTTTGCATCTATATTTAATAAAATGCAAATTTATTTACAAATGGCATGGTGACATTTATTACTTGGCTGCAGACTACCACTATCATGATTTCCACCCTGTCTAAAGGTTTCATTCAGGTGGCTTCGCAGCGACTTTTCAACATCAAACCCGGCCTCTATAAGGAGATGATTTTCACAAACGAACGAGAATCACAACTCACTTGCCGAATTTGCGTTTAAAAAATCGCACCAAGTAATAAAGTACACATGCCATCTTACAAGATTACAGACCAAAAAAATACAAACGAAAAAACTAAAACAAATGAGCGTTGGCACGGCAGAAGTATTGCTGGGTAACTATACCTGCATATACACATACTTACATATGCAACTCAATGAGATGCTTGTAAGATGGCATGTGTACTTTATTACTTGGTGCGATTTTTTAAACGCAAATTCGGCAAGTGAGTTGTGATTTTGAAGATAAAATAAATTTTAGTTTTTTCGTTTGTATTTTTTTTTGGTCTGTAATCAATATTTGATTTGAACTGGGATATTGTCCTGGCTCAAGACCATTTTGCATCTATATTTAATAAAATGCAAATTTATTTACAAATGGCATGGTGACATTTATTACTTGGCTGCAGACTACCACTATCATGATTTCCACCCTGTCAAACGAACGAGAATCACAACTCACTTGCCGAATTTGCGTTTAAAAAATCGCACCAAGTAATAAAGTACACATGCCATCTTACAAGATTACAGACCAAAAAAATACAAACGAAAAAACTAAAACAAATGAGCGTTGGCACGGCAGAAGTATTGCTGGGTAACTATACCTGCATATACACATACTTACATATGCAACTCAATGAGATGCTTGTAAGATGGCATGTGTACTTTATTACTTGGTGCGATTTTTTAAACGCAAATTCGGCAAGTGAGTTGTGATTCTCGTTCGTTTGTGAAAATCATCTCCTTATAGAGGCCGGGTTTGATGTTGAAAAGTCGCTGCGAAGCCACCTGAATGAAACCTTTAGACAGGGTGGAAATCATGATAGTGGTAGTCTGCAGCCAAGTAATAAATGTCACCATGCCATTTGTAAATAAATTTGCATTTTATTAAATATAGATGCAAAATGGTCTTGAGCCAGGACAATATCCCAGTTCAAATCAGATAAAATAAATTATTTTTCAAATATTGGATAGGTATGGTTCCCGCCCACAATATTCTTTAAAGTTTCGATAAGTTTCATTTGATTTAGGTTTTTTTTGATGGGCTCCAAAGATTTCGGTGTTATTTTTGCAAAAAGTGAAAATGATCAAAAACTTCATTTTCAAGGTCAAAATCGCAAAATCGGTCCATAGATAGCAAACTGTTCAAAATTCTAGGAAACAATCAACTACAAAAATGTACCTTAGATCTCAATAAACAACTTCCTAGGAATGATTCTTAACACCGTTTAGGTAGGACAAATATATCTTGTAGGACTGTTTCTGTTTATGGTCACTCCGAATTAGAGATGGGCGCCACTCACGTGAATTGCGTGAATCACGTGATTCACGCGTGAACATGAGCAAAATTTATTTTACTCACGTGAGCGTGCGTGAACGTGAGGAACGAAAAAATGTTCGTGCGTGAATGTGCGTGAGTGTAATTTCTGCGTGAATCACGTGATTTTTTCGTGAGTCGCACATATTTATTATTTCTTTTATTTTCATTTAATTTCGTTTAAAATTGTGAAAGTTTCCATTCAAAATAAAAGTCATATACATATTTACTTCTAAAACAGAGTGCTTCAGTGTAGGTATAATATCTATTTTTTCTATTAAATAAGTAAGCATTCCCTGCACCAACACTAGGCACTGAATTTATATCCTTAGTGTTAATTCAATTAAAAAACACATAACTGGTATAGGGTATATGCTGTGTTTTTTACTTGGATTTTATGTAAGTGTCCGATTTCTAACTTATTTTGCGGTATACCACACTGTAATATTGTATACTATTTTAAAAATATAAATTTAAAACAAACATCGCAAACGTAGAGTGATTTAAATAATAAAATTAAATAATTTTCGGATTTGCGGGGCGTTACTCATTTCGATTTAAAATGTATAGCTCTGTGGAAATTGTTTGCGTGATTTACGTGAATCACGTGATTCACGCGTGATCGTGAGCAAAATTTATTTTACTCACGTGAGCATGCGTGAACGTGAGTAGAGAAAAAATCTTCGTGCGTGCACGTGCGTGATTCAACTTTTTTCCTTCGTGAGCGTGCGTGAACGTGAGCCAATAATCACTCACGCGCACATCTCTACTCCGAATACAGTGCGTATGAGTGATATTATCCTCTATCAACAGCACGTATACGCTACCTACACACACTACAGCCTATAAGATTTGTTCGACGACATTTGTGATTTTGACCTTGAAGATGTTTTTATCTTTATGGCAAGAGCTACACTACTTTGCATCAGCGAGTACAACAAAATTCCAAACGGTTTGCAAGATATGAGCCTGAGCAAATGATCACTTTTTTGCAAAAAATGACACCGAGGCCCCAAATCTTTGGGGGCCCATAAAAAACTGCATGATTTAGGACAAAACTGAGAGACACGGTCTTTCTTTTATCACGTAGTGGTGTCCGGATATGGTTACATTTCCATGAGTTAAATTAAACACAGTGTAAGTCAACAGAATCGGCTTTTCTTCGTTAATTTATTAAAACAAACAAAAAATCTAAGAAAAAGTAGTTGGTGGAAGAACGAACGCTGTTGAATTTGAAGAAAATCGTTTTAGATTTAGATATAGCTCACATACAAATGTTGCTCCCAATAAGACTTTTCTCTGTCTAGAAACTACACATTTTAATCGATTTTCTTCAATTTTGATAGAAAATTTTCCATTCTAACTGACAATATCTATGGTTATAGATGACTTACTACCGGTTTAGGATTAGATATAGCTTTTATATAAATGTCGATTTGTATTTTAACCGATTTTCTTTAAATTGAAAACGTCGCCTCCATTCTTCTATCGATAATTGCTAGAACTCATAAATTTAATTTTTTGGTTCAAATTTGCAACAGTTTTGTGTTATATATTAAATCCTTGTAAATGGATTAAAAGAGGCCAACGCCGCCCGACTTTAGCCTTTCCTTTTTTATATATTCGAAACAGTCGCTGAGTTTACCACCTTGGCGTATGAATATTATTAACATTATATTAAATATTGTTCATACGCAACACTGCCCTGCTATCTTCCCAGCAAAAAAAGACATGACGAATAAGTGGTTAAATAGTTAAATAGTTGTTCAACTGATGAAAAGGTGATATTTCATCAGTTGAAAAACTATTTAACCACTTCTCCGTCATGACTTTTTTTGCTGGGAAGTACTTGTTTTTCGGGCGAATGGGTTCATTTACATATCCCCATCACTTCATTCGAATGAGTGATTAGAAACACTCCATGTTTAATGCTTACATGACATATTCTCATACGTGAAAGTAATTCATTTTTGGATACGTTTCATATAAATTAATTTGACTATTTTTGATATGCGGACAACTTATTCTGACTACACACTTCATATAGTTCCATCTTCTCAGTTTTGTTAGTACATACTGAATTTTTATTGTGCAGTTAATTTATCCAATAAAAATGTAAATAAAATTTACCCTACCCATAAGACAGACTATTAAAATCTGTTACTCAATCATCAATAAACACACAACCATTAGCATTGTAACAGAAAAATATTTGATTATTTTACATTTTCTATAAATGAAAGAAATAGTAATTTAATAAATGTACTTCGTAATTCTGGAAATAAAATTAGAATTTTAATTTATAATAAGAGATGACCCATATTATAGAAGAAAAATTCGTATTTGAAATGCTGTTTAGAATGAATTCTTTTGGATGTATGATTCAAAACCACTCAAGTGAAAGTGTCATTCTTTAACAGGAACTTCCATTTTTGCTGGGAATGAATGTTGAACTATATTTTTGGAAATAACTTTGAAACTTTATTCGATTTTGAGAAACTATTTAGAATGAATTATTTTGGAGTAATGAAACTGTAATTCATTTTGAACTACTTCAATTCTTTTTTGCTGGGTTAATATACAATTCACCACTGCATATCTGCGTACACAAGGATCAACACCTTATGTGATCTTAAGTCGAAACTGAGTAAATGGTATCATGATGATATCCCTAAATTAAGGTAACACGAAGTTTATGGAATTAATTCTATAATATTGTGTCTTATTTCACAGTTCACATATCGTTTGGAATAACAACCTAACTTCACGCATAAGTTAAACCACCCCCTTCCCATCACTATAATTATTAAAAGTGATGTCCCGTTCTTTTTTGCAGATGATTTTTGATAGAATAAAACTAATGAAGAAATAAATAAGAAAATAATTTGAGAAATTACTTATGTATGTGTACATAAGACCAGATACTTAAAGATACTATTTGAAAATTAACACTTTTTGATTGTGAAGTACCAACCAAAAGTTTTTTAACTATTCATAGTTATTTATAAAAAAGACTTAAAACTTTTCCAAAACAATTTAAATATTTCACAATCCTTTCCTTAAAAGTAGAAGTTCAAATGTGCATACATCAGTCGTTTTTCCTTGATGCTATATAAATTAATTTTGTCATTCCGTTTCCGTTGTTACCACAGACATAAATAACATTTCAATACCTGGGCCCAGCTGTTTTCACATTTCACATCTCATTTCATTTATTGAGTTGTATTTCATTTGTGGGGTTGTCTCGGCATGCGAATGTCTCGCGGCGAAAACAGATGCGAACATCAAACACACAAAATATGTGCATGATAGAGCATTATGCATACGCACATACATCGCATACATCATAGACATCGCGGTAGCAATTTACAGCGACCGTAACAAAGCGATCAACAACACAATGGAGAACTAAGCAAATGCAGTGCATGCATAGCCAGCCACAACAGCAAAACAAACAAATGAATTAACCGTAAACGCATCAACATCCTGTGAACATTTCAAACGTATCTACATATGTGTCACATATACATACACATACATACATGTATACGCAACTACTTGGTGCTGCAGAATATATGTGGTATTGTAATAATAACATAGTGTTATTCATTAAATTACACATCGCACATTTGCACATAAATACATTTATTAACAACAGAAACAACCTACTATTAACCCTAACATCATAAGCAATAAATTGTGTAATTGTAACATTTAAGGAAATATAAATTCAGTTTATGCCAAGAGACTATTAGAGTATTCCGCCAACTTAATTATTAATCTTTGACCTTATCTATAGAGTATACTTTTCATATACTGCAAGAGTGACATAAGTGACAAACTAAATTTGCCAGTGGTTGAAGAGACTCCCAAACTCTTAAGTAAACTCCGACTCTAAGAGTTAAGCAAACAAGAGCAACTACAAATATAATGCACATTGTGTGCAAATCGACTGAACGGCTCTTGAATATAAACTCTATAAAGAGATGAGTGCGTATAAATAAAGGAGAGAAAGAGGTAAAATATAGAGATCGTTTTTTAATAATGGCACGATGTGATGCTATTACAAAAAACATTGTCACAACTAATTCAACTATTTAGCCAGAATTCAACCACATACTCAAATAGGGTGAGGTGAAGATGAACTCTTTTCGGATTCCTCGTGTGTAGAGTTTTTAGGCTCTTTCGACTTGATCATTCAAAACCGAGCATTAAGGCGATACCAACCGCTCCCAAGAACGTTAGCTACATTTTTGTTGTAATGCGAATATGCAAGAAAATTATCTCAACCTACTTCTATAAGGGTAGAGGCAAATTCCCTTTTATTCGCGGTAGGGGATAATATAATATTCTCCACTTTATTTTTGCCAAACTAATCATAACACCCGTTTTCTCTCTCTCAATCTTTATATTGATTGTCTTTATATATGTATTTACAAATAGAATTTCGCTACACAACTTTCTTACCCACATCCATTTAAATAACATGCCTATGAATATTAGAGAGTTTCAAGATATATTTTAATTAAACTGAACACATGAAATGTTTTGAAATGTGATCAAATTGTTCTCCTTAGAAGGTCAAACTTTATTTGGTTTATATATTTTACTTTTTAAGGGGGAAAATGGTTGATAATGCTAAACTAATACATATAGAAGGAAGGAATTTGATGTATTTTTAACAGATTTTCTCTTCTTTAATTAAATTATAATATCGGTATCGATAATAATAGTATAGTACTTATAATTTAAAAAAAAGTCCTTTGGGGCAACAATTGCCTGTATTTCCTATATTTTGCCTATATTTCCAAACTTATATCATCCGGTTCAAGTGTAATATGGACTGTCGGACGGTGTTATAAGTCAACAAAATTTAATTCTCCTAGCAAAGTGATGAAACATTTATTGTATCTTAATAAATGCAGACAACAAATTTATTTATGAAATCTTTATTTAGTTTTTGCAAGGGTGAGATATTTCAGAATAGTTTGTCATAATGTCCTTTATATTTTTAAACATTGGTTTCGTTTTCTCCGTTCACTCCAATGTCAATGTTCACACTACAGAAAAAATTTATGTTTGTATGAAACGTGAGGTGGTTTAACGCTATGTATGTTGATGTACGTTAGCTCGTATTGAAAACACACATACAAGCTATGTTTACTTAAAATTTCTTAAGTAATATGCATACATACATATACATCCAAGATAAATGATAAATATCAATAGATAGAGATATACAACGCACAGTGGTTCAGAATCCAAATCCATCGGCCAAAATTAAATAACAATTGTTCTAGTAGACATTTTTGATTTCTGTAAGAAAACCATTCGATTTGTCTGCTAAATCAGGTATTATTATTTTTATATAGTTTTGGCATATTTTTGGCAAATATACTCCAGTGGTTGAAGAGAATCCCTAACTCTTAACTTTTGTTCTAGTAGACAGTTTTGTGTTCTGTAAAAAAACATTCGATTTGTCTGTTTTTTGGGAATATTTCCGGCAAGTGAACTTCGATTGTTAAATAATTTAAAGGAAATTTACTCACCTTTACTTTACTCGTACCTAGTTTTCAGAAGTTAATGAGAAGAAAATGAGTAAATTGCGTTTTGGTACTAAAAAAATTTGACCTTTTGCACAAAATTTATCCTATCATCCAAGGGGCCAATTTCGGGCGGGTAAAAGTTATCATGAAAACACGGGGAACCTTTTAACATTTGCAAATATGTAAATACTTCATTAAAGGCTTTTGAAGGAAAAAAGTTGTGTTGTGCAAAAATTATATTTTTAAAATATTTATTATTTGGCACAAACTTAATTTTGGCGTCATAATAAAGCTAAGAAAGAGTTCGACAAAATCGAAAAAAGATTTTTTCAATTTTCAAAAACTGAAAAAAGTGAAAATATGTAAGACAAAAGCAAATTATAATTTGTCTTCGCATTGTGATCAAATACGCAAGAATATGGTAAAAATCATAAAAACAAAAAAAAACAAAAAAATGTATATTAATTTCCTTTAAAATCGAAAAATACGATTTCCCGATTTATAATGTTCTTTGTTTGAATTGTTTTACAAAGTTTATGTAGATATTTCGACTTTATCATAAAATGTATCCATATTTTATTGTACAGATCGATTTGTATGAAATGCAATAGTGACCTATGTCGTGTTAATTAAGAATCCGTTATTTTTATTTCAGGTTATTTTGTCTTCCTTGTACAAGATATCTTATATATATAACTAGCAGTACACGCTGCTTCGCACGCGAAAAAGGCAGTTATTTGTTATTAGTTTTATCCGTCTCTGTTTTTGGATAGTATTTATTTGATTTTCTTTTGGTGGATATAGATAAATCTAAAATAGTAATTCGGAAACCTTCTATTAGATACCACTCATATACAGTCAAAGAAATGTGGTGGTCGATGAGCACTTTTTTCGCTGAATTCCTTTCATATGTATAATTTTTATCATTTTCTACCCAGTTTTGAACAAAAAATTACATTCAAAATTTCACAATTCTAGCTGTTATACTAAAGTTGGTACCATTTTTATCCTTTTTCGTCCCTTAAAATTAGAAATTACGAAAAATCCTTTTATGTTGCAAATCTACAATGTCAGCGGAATTTAAACACCAAATTTCACGATTATAGCTACAATATTTTAGTTGGTACTATTTTTATCCCGCTCTCCCTTTATAGGATTTGGAATTTTCATACCAAATTTCACGACTATAGCTGAAATACTATAGTTGGTACTATTTTTATCCCTTTTTGTCCCGCTCACCCCTTATAAGTACAAATTTCGAAAAATCCATTTATGTTGCTCGCCTACATGGTCGGAGAAATGTGAATACCGATTTTCACGAATATACTTAAATTTGTACCATTCTTATCCCTTTTGTGTTTTTCCTCCCTTAAAAGCAGAGCTGTTAAGTAATGATTAGTAATCGTAATCATTAGTAATTAGATTACTTTTTTTTTAAGTACAAGTAATGATTACAATACGATTACATTCAGTTTTATACGATTAGTAATTGATTACGATTACAAGTAATCAAAAAATAATCAGGATTACTTGCGATTACTGAAAAATAATCAAAAATGAGTTCGACTACTTTAAAAGATTACTTTTGATTACTTTTGACTATTTTAGATTACTTTTGATTACTTTTGATTTTTTGTGATTACTTTTGATTCTCGCGAAATCGGTATGAGAGTCATAGTAGTCTGTTTGTCAAAACTTTTGACTTTTCAATATATGTCAGTTTTGATTTTTTCTGTTCTCGTTCTTTTGCCAGCTAAAACCGAAAGGTAACGGTAATCGCACGTAATCCTGATTATTTTTTGATTATTTGTAATCGTAATCAATTAGTAATCAGAAATTGTTGAATAGTGAATAGTTGAATATTAGGGAACTACCCTGAAAATTTCATGACCCTGTCTTCAGCCGTTTGGTCTGGGGGCTAGTCAATGATAACGCAACTCTTTTATATACAGCTGCGGTCAAAAAAATAGCAGAGACGAGATAAAAAATGTGGACAAAGAAAAATATTAGTTTTACTTCGAAAATCCTAAAACTTTTTACGATGATTGAAAGGTGGTATTATGCCATTCTTAATCTGGCTTTAAATAAAAAATTAAATTTTTGTAATTTTGAGATTAGGCCTTTAGAACCATTTATGTTAAAAATGAGACCAGTCAAAAAAATAGCAGCGATAATAAAAACTAAAAAAAAAATTGTTTCAATTCGCTTTAATTGAAAGCTTTTTTTGAATAATAAGCTAAATAAGGATATTTCCTTGAATTTAGTACTTAGTTGTAATGACTTTATTGCTTATTTGTGCTACATAACGCCGTTTCATTGAGTCGACTAGTCTTTTACAACTTTTACCTGATATTTTTGCCCATACCACTATAATATCGTGTCAAAGCTCGATATTGTTTTTCAATATTGCTAGTGAGACCTCATTTTAGTCATCACACTTAAAATTATTGATTATATTTAGGTGTGGTGTCTGCCCGAACCATTCCATAACATCGATATTATTGGCTTAAATCCACCTGTTTGCGAGTCGGCTGGTGTTTTCGGGATAATTGAATTGATAATTGATTTTTTCACGAGTTTTTGATTTTTCTTCTTATAATATCGAATTTCTGATCATTTTAATAGAACACTGGAATAAAAGTCGAAATTCACTATATGATTTTCCCTCAGATTTCAACATTTTTATGTGAACTCGATTTTCTTCTCCACAATGATCTCCTCGCCCTACTTATGAAGAAAAATAATACAATAACATTTTAGAAGTAGTGTAAATTTCATACAATCTTACTTATAACATCAAATCGAATTGAAAAATTAAGATAAAATTCCTTTTTCTTGAGATTTTTTGAACACTCCAGAAAATAGTAATAATGAATAATCCAGAAAATGAGAAATTTCTTAAGTAATTAAAATCATATCACCAAATAAACAATTATTTTGTGTTTGTAACGTCAGAACACAGCACTTAATGCAGAAGTAGCTTTAAAAAAATTATCACACAAATAAATATATGAAAATGTTTATTAAGCTGTGGTGCGATGCTACTATTTTGACCGCAACTGTATACAGATGGATTACATAGTTTAATAAAAATATATATCGAAGTTTAATAAAGTGTATCACTTATTATTAAAAAGTGATTAAGTGAATAGTAAATTGAATTGCATTTTAGGTCGATGATAAGAAAAAACAATCTATCGACTGGTTTATTTTTTATTCAAACTTCCAAATTGTAAATTATCGATAAATAGTCTATTCGGAAATAATTAATTTGCGATTAATCGAATAATGACATCAAACCGAAGAACAATAAAGTTATATAGGCAAGAAATTTGTAATACCATGTGAGCCAGTTAAATATTAATTATTAAATTAAATCAATATTAGCCAGTTTCAAAATAACATCTCTACAAAAACACCTCATTGCAATATTATTTTTTTTCTGTGAGGCCCCCTTCAACTTTAGCTATTACAAACACAGGCACAATTTCGATATGGCCTCATATATTTAGAACAACAGAATCGAAATGAATACAAAACTTTAATACATTTGCTCAGACAAAACGAGACATTGATGATGTATTTGCCCTTATCAAACGCTGTATTTTTTGTGCCCAACCATCCATCCATCCACCCACCCATCCGTCGTTTGCCGCCTGCAATCATTTGCAATTTGTTTTTATTGTTAGTGTTATTGTGTTCGCATGAATCGTACTCGAATCTGTGTATGAGTGAGCACACACACACATTCATACATACTAAATGTAATCGCCTATGTTCATGTAGTACATACTTGTATTGCCGACCTTTTCGTTTGACGACGTTCATGGTGTCTTTCTTGGCTGCGTGTGAGTGTGTGCGTGCGTGTGTGAATGTGAATTTGTGACTGTGTGTCAGTTTTAAGGTTACACTCGTCGTATTAGGTAAGAACGACGAATGACAGGCACCAAAGGTATTTTGTTGATTTGATTTGTGCATTGATTGTGGGAAGTATACCCAAGTGGCAAGCTGACAGGCACACACTTTTAGTGAAGACCTTGCAACTAAATGTGTCCTGTGTATGAGAGTGACAATGCCATTGTGAAAAAAACTAAACTAAGATGAGATTCCAATACATGAATGTTAGAGTGTCTCATTTGATAAATTGCACATGCTACCATTTAAAAAAGAAAGTTATTCAGTTTCTGCTTTCCCTTGAGCCTCACGCTTTAAAAACTTGACAAAGTAACACAAATTACAAACGAGAGGACGTTATTTGATTATACTTCATCATCAAACCAAAAACTATCTCTGGTTTGGGGTGACCATCAGTTAGATGCCATACTCCACACAAACTAACAGCTTTAACTGTAGGTTAACAGACTTGGTAAAAATAGGAGTAAATTTACGCTCGTTTCCTATAGGGCTGGGAACGAAGATTAGTGAATTTTATATTAACATTTCCAAATAATTAAAACTACAATTTTATATTAAAATAAAACAAGTGAAAAGGCGTTCAGTTCGGCCGGACTGGAGTGTATTCCACAGTATTATCGGTAGATTAGAGGCTGTCGACATTACATAGAAGTGCTCTACCATATTAGGAAAATTGTGATTCTTCATTATTGTAATATTAATAGTCCTCTACTATATATAAATATTAATATAATTGTTAGTCATAAATCTTCAAAATATGCCTTAAATATTATTAGGTTGAAACAATTTCCCTCAAGCCCAATTTTAGGAATTTAGAAAAAAATCGTACCTCTTATTTTCCTCGTCTACGTAGACAGACGAGTGCAAATGCTGAATATCATGATTCTAACTACAACCGTTTGATTGTAGCCAAATTAAATTTCATTTAGATCCTGATATCGGAAGATATCTTTATTATTCACGTCAGAGAAGTGTACACAACGAATTTCATTATTATCGCAGCAGCCGTTTGGTTGGTACCATTTGTATCCTCATTCGCCCCATTTTCCGGCTAAAAGTATAAATTTCGAAAAAATCCTTTTTATTCCGCATCTTCACGGTCAGATGAATGTACACACCGAATTTCATGATTTCAACTTCAGCGGTTTGGTAGGTACCATTTTCATTCCTCTTTTCCAATTGTATCTCGATTTTTAAAAAGTCCCTCTATTTTATGTATCTACGCAGTGGGATGTACATTCCAAATTTCATGTTTCTAGCTGTTATCGTATCGTTGGTACCAATTTTATCTCTTTTTGTTCCATTTGAACCTCCTAGCTCATTTCGTTCGGCCGCTATCGTGCTTTCAACAGACAGACAGGCGGACATGGCTAGATCGTCTTAGAATTTTACTACGACCCAGAATATATATACTTTATGGAGTCTCCGATGAATATTTTAAGGTGTTACAAACGGAATGACAAAGTGAATATACCCCCATCCTTGGGTGGAGGGTTGATGGCGATTGGCTAACTCATGTTGGTAACTGTATGATATTATGGGGTACTCTAATATATGCACCTGAAAGGTAGACCCGAAAACCAAAGGTTGCATATCAATAGAAAACGTTATGTAAGTGGACAAATGTAGAGGACACCCAGTTGCCTTAAAATCAATTGATTTCATTCTGATCTGTATCTATTGCCATTTATTATGGTCTATACTTGAATGTATGTAGGTATGAATATTTAAACGTTCCTAACACATAAAGTACGCAACGCAAATGTTATTAAATTCAAATTCAACGCAAAAAAATCGATTTGTGAAAGATATTCCCACTGCAACTCCCATTGCAGGGATTTTTGGTAATAAGACCAAACTTTATCCATTAAGTAGACATAGTTAGCGATATTTTATGGCACAAGCTAATAAAAACGAAACATAAAATGCCCATGAAAAATACGAAACAAAAAACGTCTGTTAATTGACGACTCAAAATTACTTCAGAATGAAAATATGCGGCACCGGCAAGGAAAAAACTTTGCCATCAATGAAACAGTTTCGTTAATGTGTTTACGATGCACAGTGGGTAAGGAATGCAGAATCTTTGAAATATATAACTTATACGATATTATAAGTGGAAGTCGTATCCAATACTGCAACCATGGTTTCTAAATTTAATTTTAGTTAATTTTTTTGAAAGCCCGAACGCAACCGTTCAACAAAAGGGCAATGGCTTTAAATTTAAATTTAACTTATTCGGCATAGGCAATAAACGGTTTCCTCTAATACACAGGGAAAATATGATAATATAATAATGATATGCATCGCACGCGAAAAAGCCAGTTATTAGTTATTATTTTACTCCACTCCGCGTTTGGATAGTATTTACTTAATTTTCTTTTGGTGGATATATTTAAATATAAGACAGTAATTTGATAGCACTCATACAGAGTCAAAGGAATGTGCTTGTCGATGTGTACTATTTAGCTGAGTTCAGCTAAATGTATATTTTTCGAATGTATATTTTTTTAATATCCAGTTTTGAACAAAAAATTACAACCGCAGAGCCATTTACACCCTCGATTTCATGTTTCCATATGCAGCCGGCCACTTTATAACTTTTTCACCTCTTTCCCAAATAGTACACATTCTGAAAAATCGCTATAGGTAACATGTGTTTTTGTTTCCCAAAAACATGTACTTTATTTATTACCAGGTTTATCCCTTGTCGTCCCACATCCTCTTTATAAGTACAAATTTTGAAATATCCGTTTAAGTTCCGCGTTTTTGTTATTAAAGGGCCGCTCACCTCTTAAAGGTACAATAATGCATTTATACTTCTATGGGGTAAAAGGAATTTACATACCAAATTTCACGATTCTAGCTGTAATACTTTAGTTGGTACCATTTTTATCCCTTTTTGTCCCGCTCACCCCTTATAAGTACAAAATCGAAAAATCCATTTATGTTGCAAGTCTACGTTGTCAGAGAAATGTAGATGCCGGTTTTCACGAATATAGCTGCAATACTTAAATTTGTACCATTTTTATCCCTTTCTGTCTCTACCCTCCCTTAAAAGTACAAATTTCGAAAATTCCTATTTGTAGCTCGTCTGCATGGTCATTGCAGGGAACAAACCGAATTTCATGTTTCTAGCTACTGCGGTTTAGTCAGGACGAAGGTTCGATGTTTATCCCTTTTTACTCCCTAAAAGTACGAATTTCGTAAATCCCTTTCTTAGTCGACGTCAGTCAGTAACGCAACTCTTTTATATAAATAGATTACACAGTCCAACAAATTAAGACTTTTTGATTGGAACAGAATAGCGGCCCTATACTTCTGAAAGGGCATGTTGAGTAAATCATTGTAGAATAACCTTATAGTCCAGCCGGTGTGAGTTTCTTTTTAAGAGGGTCAACATTTTCCATTTTTTGGTCGAAGAGAGCATATAAGGAAAAAATATAACCACTACGTAAAAAAATACCAATAAAACACCCGTGTCTCCCAGTTTTCCCCACAAAAAGATTTCGGTGTCTTTTTTGCAAAAAAAAAATAATTTTTTTTCAGGCTCATATATTGCAATCCTTTTGGAATGTTGACTTGCTCTATGAGGCAAAGTTGTAGATCTTATCATCTTCAAGGTCAAAATCGCAAAAAATCTTTAAAAAATCGATGATGACTTGCCAAACGATACTGCACAAGAATGACCAAACAGTTTGATGAGAGTCATGCGTGATCTGTCAAAAAAAGACTATTGAAAAATAAAACCTCACGATGAACCATCCGATATAATTAAATGTTCGTCTTTTTGGTGGCTGAGGATAGAAAACAAGAAACATTACAGATATGGGAAAACGGAAATGTGGCAATTTTAAATCATTCAATTCACCGTACGACAATTTTTCAAAATAAGTCGTTACACTTGAACAGGATGGTATAGGTCTGAAACTATAGACAATATGGAGATTGTTTTCAAACAATTTTTTCTAAACTACAATACTGATATAAGTGTCAAATTAAAGAGAAGAATATCTGTTAAAAAAATACTTCAAATACTTAAAACTTATATCGGTGTAGTAGGGTTATAATATGCATTCAAAATATTTATTTAAAAAAAATTACACTCCGTAGTCCTTTTAAGAGGCAACAGGATGATGAAATGAAAAACTGAAAAGCTAATTAACTCCATTTTGCCTATAGTTTCAGACGATCCGATTTAAGTGTAATAAAGACTGTCGGACGGTGTTACAAGTTGTTGAATATTCAGCATGAATATTATTTCCATAATTTCAGTGGAAATATAGAAAATGTCCCAAATCAGTTGTGCAATGGAATTGAGATTGAAAGCTCAAATGAAGATGAAATTTTCTTTTAATTTTTCATATTTTTATTTTAATTTGTTTTAGTTTTTTCGTTTGTATTTTTTAGTCTGTAATCAATATTTGATTTGAACTGGGATATTGTCCTGACTCAAGACCACTTTGCATCTATATTTAATATAATGCAAATTTATTTTCTTCAAGTCTTTTCAAGTGGCTTCGCAGCGTTTTCAACATCCAACCCGGCTTATATGTGGAAATGATTCTCACAAACGAACGAGAAGCACAGCTCACTTGTCGAATTTGCGTTTTAAAAATCGCAGTTCGTTTGTGCGAATAATTTCCTTATAGATGTCTCCTGTCTGCGAAATGGTATCATTCCCTAATAATGCCGCGGGGATTATCTTACGACATTACGAACGTAACATGATTTTCAACAAGCAACTTTCGCTTCCTCTACCCATCTATCATGACAATAGTTATCGATCTATCCTTAGATGTCGCTACTTCTTCTGATTAAAGACGTCTCCTCTCGCACCTGATAAATTATTCAAAACACGTTTAGTATCCAATAACCAGTTATCAGCATTTCCTGTTGCCGCGAATAGATGGTTGTTTCGTTGCCATTACGGATTTTTTGGTACACGAGTCACAATTCAAACAGAACAAAAAAATGAATTCATGAAGTTGTAAAATCGAATTGATGTGATGTTATTGAATTGAATCAAATTGATTTAATAAAACAATCGATTGAAACTCTGGCATATCAGCATAAATATTCCACCAACACACTCGTGTTGATGTGGAATGTCTGCAAGGTAGTAAATAAGACATAATATTTTCCTGGAAGTTATTCACATTTCCGTATGATTGATTGTTTTATATTATATTTATATGTATATTTTTTTGCATCCGCATTAGGATAACTAATCCAATAATATTGTTTTTTCTTGGAGTTACATACTGATGAAAACGGCATTAAAGGATTAGGCCCGCTTTCAACATAATAGATTGTTTGTTGGCTGTTGTAGCATCGCATCATGAATATTTGAGACCAGTTTAGTACTATGGGTCGATGTTTATGAAACAGTCTTGGGGAAAAGGAAAAGCATTCCATGCGACAGTTGTACAAGAGTTGCTCAAAGTATTAACTTTAGCTATAACTTTGTAAGAGTTTATCTCACGGTAGCGTGAAGAATTGTCTTAAGGAACCATTTTGGCTATGTTCTAAGATGTGCTTGTATTTAAATACCTCTGTGAAATTACATAAAACTCATATTTTTCAACTAACTTCCATCATGTCGGTAAACTGGCAAGAGCTCTAGCTAGCCAACGCCATTTGTGGAGCCTTTTCCCCTCGCCTGAATCCCTTGGGCAAAATTAGAATAAATGTGTTGATTTTATGGAAAATGTGTATGCTAAAGCCTCTTGTCCTCTCTATCTAGTACCTAATTTCCCCTGAGGAATTAATGGCCACTTTGGAATTTTCTGCTTTAAATTTTCCTCCTCGAAGAAATTATCATCTTCAAATGTACCAGTGTAAAATTAGAGATTTCATGCTACCCACAAAAGCATAAAATACGAAATATTGCTTCAATATCTAAATTTTATAAAAACGATGACTCTCAACATATGGAGTCGCTGCAAAATTTGAATCATCACCAATGAATTTAAGAAACCTTTAAATTATTATATTATATTCTATTTCATTTTCGATTTGTTTGTGAATTTTTGTATGATTGTAAGTTGAATCTTTCCATCATCGACTAGAAGAGAATAGATAGGTTAAGTTTCAAATATGTACAAAAAATTAAGGAAAACCTGTGCCCACCTGCAATGTGAAATGACGTTTTCATAAGTTTACAGGAGAATTAAAAACCGTTCAATTTTAAAGTTCGTATTTTAAATGCTATAGTTTTGGCCGTAGAGACCTATAATTTTCCGAGATTATGTACTATAGTAATATCCAAATGTAAAAATATATATAAAAATAGAAATGTTATTATAGGGGTCAAAATATAGCTTCTTTAGTTGCAGATTTTCGTTATAAAATCTTAATTTTAGCCAAGGAAATCTAAAATTTTGTCATTTTGTGTATCTACCGAATCAAATCTACCGAAATCAAAACTCGATTCGTGTTTTGTTGTTGTTAACTTTATCTTTTGCATACAAAACATAGAGTTTACCGTGGACATTTCTATTTCTCCAGAGGAGAAAATCTGGAATAAACGCAAAAATCAGCAAAAAGTAAAAATCCAAAGATCGATTACGAAAAGTCATATTCAATATTTACATATAAAAAATACCATAACTGAATTACGAATTGTCCTTGGGACCTTATTTTATATTACGAAAATATATCCTAAATTTGAAGTTGGGCCTTTGATAACCTATTCCCCAGAAAAATACATACAAACGTTAGATTTATTTTCGTTGTGACACTGGGTCTCAATGGAAAAGGGTTTAAAGGCTTCTCGAAATATCCATAGGAAAAATGACCAGGAAACAATAGCTCAAGAAATAAACCTTAAAGATTAAACAACTTTCATAACAAAACTGAATATTAATATAATAATAAACAAGTAATTACGTTTCAGTCGGCTAAACCAACTCTATTTTGAACCCGACACCTTTTTATTTATATAAAATTTGGCACGTTTGTTATCCTCGTTGCCGAGATCTTTTGACGTTAAAATTATGACATTATTCAATGTAGTTTGTATTTTATGATTCGTCACAGTTGTCAATGTCCAGTGTTTCTAGAAATAGATACTAGACTACTTTCAGTTGCATCATCAGATTATAAAACTTTAGCTTTCATCGGAAAGCTATTGACGACTGCTTTAAATCGATATAGTACATTGTCCATGTCTTGGTAGAACAATAATGTTCAAACTGACAAAATATTGAATATTCTTACAAAACGTCATTTGTATTTTATGCAAAATTTGTCAGAAAATATCCCACAAGTTTCTATAAAACCTGTCAAAATTTCACGATAGACTCAGAATGGTCCCTTGAGGACTAAAAATTACAAAAAATTTTGCGGTCCTTAATGGGAACTTCAAAAAAATCTGAATTTGCGATCAGTAAATTTCCAGCGATCTGGAAATGTGGAAGTAAAAGGGAATTTTATAAAAAATGAGACTTAGGGGAAATTAGAAGTTACAAGAGATTTATTTTTATGCCGGTTAGGGCGATTTGTGTGGGAGCTAAGCGTAAATATTTTTTAGGTTTAAAGTGATTATAAAAATATTTTCAAATATCAAATTGCACATGGTTTTGACTATCCGTATGGATGTTATATTTTAAACAAAGCTTAAGCCACTTTGTGAGAGAGATGCCAGAAAGGTGTTCCACATGAATACAACTTCTATAAAAGCATTGCCAAATATCAAATTTCATAGTATTCCGATCATCTTTTTAGAAGTTATAACAGCTTTAGTTTTACGTAGTTTACGGTGATTTGTGTGCGAGGTACTGGAAGGGGCGTGGCAAAAACCTCCATATTTTGTACGGTCAAGGCAATTATAAAATCTTTTCAAATTTGAACTGGGATATTGTCCTGGCTCAAGACCATTTTGCATCTATATTTAATAGAATGCAAATTTATTTACAAATGGCATGGTGACATTTATTACTTGGCTGCAGACTACCACGATCATGATTTCGACCATGTCAAAAGTCTTTTCAAGTGGCTTCGCAGCGACTTTTCAACATCAAACCCGGCCTCTATAAGGAGATAATTCACACAAACGAACGAGAATCGCAACTCACTTGCCGAATTTGTGTTTAAAAAATCGCACCAAGTAATAAAGTACACATGCCATCTTACAAGCATCTCATTGAGTTGCACATGTAAGTATGTGTATATGCAGACACAGTTACCCAGCAATACTTCTGCCGTGCCAACGCTCATTTGTTTTAGTTTTTTCGTTTGTATTTTTTTTTTTGGTCTGTAATCAATATTTGATTTGAACTGGGATATTGTCCTGGCTCAAGACCATTTTGCATCTATATTTAATAGAATGCAAATTTATTTACAAATGTCAAAAACAAAAGTAAAGAGAATGCATATTGATTTGTGGAGTTACCATATCTAACATAAAAAAATATATATTTTTCTGTAATATTACTGCACTACGAAAATCGACAGCTTCTGTGGAATGCAATACATGGTGGAGGGTATATAAAGTTCGGCCGGCCGAGCTTAACGCCATTTTTACTTGTTTTTTTAATAAGAAATAATTCGAAATATTGAACTTTTATGAATATTGCATTTCTGAAAAATGTCTCTGTGTTATATTCCACAAAAATAAGCAGGCACCATTCGTTGTATGAGCTAAGATCCGAATTTATCGCATGCCATTTCATACTAATTTCATTTTAGTTCCAATAAAAAAATAACAAAATAAAATTGAATATTTGTAAAAATGTCCTTACACAGGATTATTATTTACTAATACGAACAATGACAGATCAAAAGAAATTTCGAAAATGTCGTTTTTAAAACAAAGTTGTCGAGTTGCATATATTTTGTCCAGACCGATTTTTTTATTTATCGATGAAAATGCCGATAACAAAGAAATTATAGGAGAATATGTGAATTTGTTAATTATTTGAAATCTTAATGCTGTATTATTATTTATTTAAACAACATTGTTTTCTTTGTGATTCCAATTCACAAACTTACAGAGCCTATTAAAGTAAGTCACCCTTAGTTGGATATGTTTTGGCCACCACTGTATGTAAAACTGAACTGTATAGCGCTCGTGCTTGGGATAACAATTGCAACCTGTACTTTTATTACCAAATCGATTCAAAAAGTGATTCTACATCGATCGACAATCAACGATTCGTTTTAGGTGTTAGAACTTTCTTAAATATCCTTAGACATGGATCAATAGTGTAAGCCATCGAATATGTTACTCGCAAGTTTGGACAACATCCGTTTCCTAATTTTGGAAGACATATAAAACATGTCCGTAAGTCTCTCTGACTAGCTGATGATAATGTCCGAAAGCGATTACTTAATGCAATAAAAAATCAGCGTTTATATCAACCCCAGCCTACTTCAATATATCCTACACAGATGACCCAAATGAAGGGCTACGTTTTTTATAAGAGTAATTTCATGTGAAGCGATCACGCAAAATTTGTCTCTTCTCCCCGATTTTGATGAGATTTTCAAATATGTACTTTTCTATATGACGAATAATGTTTCATTTTTTCATTTAAAAAAAATATAGGAAATTAATCACAATAAGTAGACCTCGGTGTTTGCCATTTTTTGCATTTATTTTGCACATTTTCGACTTGTTCTCAAATGTTTTATATTTGAATGATAAATGCAATGTTTGATTCTAATCGAATGAAAAATATGTAAAACTGTAAGGTCTAGGTAATTTTAAAAAAATGCAACTTTATTGTGGTATGAGATACAAATGTAATACCTCAGAAAATTGCCAAATCTTAACAAATCCTTTATTATTTTAAAAACAAGAAATATACTTTCGATTTTTGTAAAATAAATTTTATTAATAGTTAATGGCGCCTGTTAGACGCTACATAGCTTTCATGATGGAGTTCATGTCACTAACTCTAAAACAATTATAAGCTATATATTATAAATTAAAATAACTTACTTCATGTACATGTTCAGGACTAACATTAATCTTAGGTTCGTTTAACGTGTTGTCCTAAAATATTTCGGCATTATAACTGTCCATTCGTGTCCAATTATTTACAAGACGTCGCAGTAAATACATAACTTGTGTCAGTCGCGGGCCTTCTGCTGGCATATAATGTCAAATAGGTTACCTATCCTCCCACGTTTAAGCGAGACAACATTTGACATTTAATGTGTCATTTGTCATTTTTAAACAGAACTCAATTATTTTATTATTCATGAACCGAAATACACGAATTCTACACAATAATTCGAGTCCGTGCATCAATCTAAGGAAAAACAAACCTAAATCACGTTTCAGACAGTATTCAAAAACGTATCCTTGAAACATATTGCCGCTCTCGTAAAAACGAGAGAAAATTGTTTATTTGGACATAAAGGCCAACATGGACGTTCCATATGCAGACGGTCAAAGATGTGTATGAGTGTCCCCCCACCCGCCATGGCAAACTTCAACTTTGTCATTTGTTGAACTTTCCCCGAGTTCCAAAACAAAAAGTATTCATTTAATAGTTTTTTGCATGGATACCATGGGGGTGGTTCCTCATGTCCTTCTGCGACTTCATCACCACCACCATCTTGTTTGCTAAGTTTATGTGTGGCAAAGTGTAAACGTGATGGCAACTTTTCAAACATGTTATTATTGTTATGATGATGACGATGATAATGATAATGATGATGACGGGCATGGGATGGGACGGGTGGTGGTGGGAGCATTGCGGCGTTGATGGCGGTGTCACGAAGTCAGTGTGTGAGTGCAGCTGTTGTTTGTTGCTAAATTTGGATTTTGTTATTTGCCAACCAACCTTTTATTATTGTATTATCTAAGAAATTGTAACAATCACACACACACACACATACGCTGGCATGCAATGATACTCACTCACACACACACAACATAAACACACTCTGACAGACAGGCTGTTAGACATATTCACTGACAAACACACTCATACACATATACAAACTCGTATCTACCAAGCAGACAACACCACCGAGCAGCAACAGCAACGATAACAACAACGACAGCAGCAAAATATGCAAGCGAAGCACACCTTCAGCCTTAAAGTGCATCGGAAGGTTGTTGTTTATACTCCTCAAGGCTACTTGCGGCTGGATGGATAAAAGTTGACCTAAATATTTTGCTCAACGAACGACCTAATCATCAGGGTTACTGCAATACTTGCAATACCTACACACACACATAGACACACCATCAACCCATACATGTATACCATCACGTACACAGTCACACACATGAATGAATATTGTCTGTAATTTTTTTCCGCATAAATATTTGAAAAGTTTTGCTTACTTCTCAGCGTAAAGGAATTGTTTAGGATTTTGTGTAACTGTGTCTAGTCTACAACAGTTTAGGCTAGAGCAATCACACCTGCGATGGAGGGATCAACTTCATAGGAAACAACGATGCTAGATATAATTGTTTGCTTTTCAGTACGATCTCATTATCTTCATTAAAAAATACAAACCATTTTATCCAATTAACTTGATTTCAGTAATTTATTGTTATTTCTACGAACATACATTCCAATAGGTTTCATTATCACTCGGATATATCGCCGAAACCTCTTAGTACATGTTTAATTTGAATGTTCCTCAGATAATTCAATAAAAGCCAGAGATCTATGGGATATGGGGCTCTTTGCTGCTACTTATCAATTCTACGTTGCACAGTGTACGGAATTATCGATGTAAGATGTTTGGAAGAAAGTTTCTGTAGAGGTGTGTATAACATTCTAATGCATTTTGGTGTTCTCAACTCGATAGCGTTATTATTTGTTTAGGATAATATTATTATGATTTACAAATAGTACCCGCTGCTACGCACGCGAAAAATCCATTTATTTGTTATTAGTTTTATCCATTTCTATTTTTGAGGAGAGATTTTTTAATTATAATTTAATTTTCTTTTGGAGGATATAGATATTTCGTATGTATAATTTTATCAATTTCTACCCAATTGTGAATAACAAATTACAACCGCAGAGCCTTTCATATCCTCGATATCATGTTTCTAGACGCAGCCAGCCACTTTATAATTTTTTGCTCCTCTTTCCCAAAAAGTACACATTTTGAAAAATCACTATTGGTAACATGTGTTTTTGCTAAAAACAAGTACTTTATTTGGTAACACGTTTATCCAATATTAAAACCAATTTGCATATCAGAGGAATTTACATACCAAAATTAACGATTTAGCCGCAATATTTTATTTGGTTTCATTTTTACCCCTTTTTGTGCCGAGCGCACCTTAAAATCAAATTTGACTGCGCTTCTACATGGCCAGAGGAATTTAAATACCAAAATTAACGATTCTAGCCGCAATACTTTATTTGGTATAATTTGTATCCCTTTTTGTGCCGATCAACCATTAAAAGCACAAAAATGCATGTATATGTCGCTTCTATGCGGTGAGAGAAATTTATGTACCCAAATTTCACGATTCTAGTTGTAATAAAAGTACACATCGCTAAAAAGTACAAGTGCTGAAAAATCCAATTTTACTGCGCTTGTACATGGTCAGAGGAATATATATATCCAATTTCACGATTCTAGCTGTAATACTTAAATTGGTACGATTTTCAACCCTTTTTGTCCCTCGCACCCCCTAATCAGTAACAGTTTCGAGCAATCCAATTTTACTGCGCTTCTACATGGTCAGAGGAATATACTTTCCAAATTTCACGATTCTAGCTGTAATGCTTTAGTTGGTACCAGTATTATCCCTTTTTGTCCCGCACGCCCCTTGAAGGTACAAATTTTGAAAAATCCATTTATGTTGCAAGTCTACGTTGTCAGAGAAATGTAAATACCCTTTTGTCTCTTTCCTCCCTTAAAAGTAAAAATTTCGAAAAATCCCTATTTGTAGCTCGTCTGCGCGATCAGTGCAAGTAACACGCCGAATTTCATGTTTCTATCTACTGCTGTTTAGTCAGGACGAAGGTTCGATGTTTATCCCTTTTTGCCCCATTTTACCCCCTAAAAGTACGAATTTCGTAAAACGCACGTAAATTTCATTGCCATGGCTTTAGCCATTTGTTCTGGGCGCTGTTTAATGATAAGTCGGTGAGACAGTCAGTAAAGCAACTATTTTATATATATAGATTATTTTTAAATGCAGGAAAAAACGAATAAAATCGAACAAATATATTATTTCAAATTCATATATAGCATTTTCAAATTAAATGAAAACTGTTTTGTAAAGGGTGATTTTTTAGCTATTATCTTTTTGGCAACACTGGTTTAAACAACTGACTCGTGTTTTGTCTCACTGCCAAACATCTTCAGTTTGCTCTATAATTTAAACATGAATCAAACGAACAACGCTTGCAAATTATTGAATTTTATTATCAAAATGCGTGCACTCATTTCGCGCGCTTCCATTTTATGGTC
Source organism: Polietes domitor (assembly GCA_947397865.1). Classification (NCBI taxonomy): domain Eukaryota; kingdom Metazoa; phylum Arthropoda; class Insecta; order Diptera; family Muscidae; genus Polietes; species Polietes domitor. Next base: position 274,459,225 of record OX377618.1, read on the forward strand.
AGTTTAATCGACCCACTGAAGCGGCTATTCGTGGTATTATGAATAAATTTCGCACCAAATTTACATTGTTGGACATTAAACCACCAACACGTTTACGTAGAGTGCGAACTGAAGAAAATATCGCAGATGTATCGGCCAGTGTTAATGATGACCATCAATTATCGATTCGTCGCCGTTCGCAGCAATTGGGCCTCTGTTACTCAAAAACGTGGAAATGCCAAAATTGGACTAAGCGGATGAGCCATTTGAGGCGCAGTCAAGGTCAACATTTGCATGAAATAATCTTCAAACATTAAATTATATGGACCAAATAAAGATTTCATGTATTTTTCTGAATTTTATGTGTTTTTTTTAAACTTTCCTATAGCTTTTAAAAAATCACCCTTTAGTAGAAGATACAAATCTATTTTTTGTGGTATTTCAATCGGACTACATATGTGGAATTATAGCGGATTTTATAAAAATGCACTAAAAAGGTCATTAAAATCGCAAGCAAAACTGGCTATGTCATGCACATTTTGAGACACATTAAACAAACCAAATATTAGTTTGAGTCCATAACTTTTTTGACGCCAGTAAGTTGTTTTAATTATTTCTATTAAATATTTTTATTTATTATTTCTATTAATATTTTATTAAGAAAAAATAAAGAAAATATATTTGTATTAGATTCGATATTTTTCTATTAAAATAAAATATATTTATACCTCCTACCACAAAAAAAGTTAAGAATTTTTTTAAATTACCCTATGACATGACATGTTCACGATTTTCGATTTTTTTAAATCGGGAATTGCAGTTTTATTTCCATTATTCAGAAGTACAACTTTTGAAACTTTCATTAAAATCGGAGAACCTAAAGAACAGTTTCTGTTCCGTTCGCATGACATTAGTCAATTCACTTAATTGAAAAAAAAATTAATTGGAAATAGTTACATTAATGTGAAATTAGTTTCATTTAATCTGAAAATGCTATATTTATTTTAAATAGCTAATATTCTAACGACAACAAAATTTAATTCGAAAAAAGTGGAAATTGTTTGCAGAAGTTCCCGATCATTAGAATTTCTAAAAATTGTATTTTTTATTTTTTTTCAAATAGCTCTTCTGGTGGCACGAAAAACCATATAAATTAGAAGGCAAAAAAATATTGAAGAAAATCTATGCATAAATGTAGAAGTTATAGGAGTATATGATGTCGTACAATTCTACGACAATCTTTCTCTATTTATTCATAGATGTTCTTCAAGTAGGCCATGTTCGTTTCTTCGTTAAGACATCACCTTTGAGATAAAAAATCTCTTCATTCGTTGGTTAAATAACATCGAACACTGTGCAATGGTTTTTAGGAGTATTTCTGGTAGCAAAATAACAGCAGGCAGATGCCAGCCAGCCAGCATTACTCCTCTGGATGCAAATCAAATTAAACACTTCGTATGTATCCCGCAGGGACGTTAAAAATGCGGCCATACTTCAATGCTTTACATTCCATGGTGAGCACTTTTTTAAATTTGTGTGCCTTCTGGCAGAGTAATGATAGCGGCCGCCTCCACTTTCTTGCCATTAGAAAGCAAACAAAGATTGCTTTGGTTGCATATGTACCCATAGACATAGCCAAATACATTAGGATGGGTCACGAAAATAAATTGTTACGACCGCCCCCAAAAAACGCTCTTGAAAACATATCTAAAAATCTAGTTTTTTCCGTGTAATTTTTTATATTGCATTTCTGTCCAATTTTTTTCTGAATTAATAGACCCTTGGAAGCACTTTAAATATAATTTTGTATACCCTCCACCTCCAAGATGGGGGTATATTCACTTTGTCATTCCGTTTGTAACACCTTGAAATATTCATCGGAGACCCCATAAAGTATATATATTCTGGGTCGTGGTAAAATTCTAAGACGATATAGCCATGTCCGTCTGTCCGTCTGTCTGTCTGTTGAAAGCACGATAGCGGCCGAATGAAATGAGCTAGGAGGTTCAAATTTTTCCTAAATGTGTCTTATGGTTGTAGATCGGTTGGGATTGAAAGTGGACGAAATCGGCCCAGAGGGAAACATTTTTCCATCACAAGGACTGAAAATATCCCTAATATTTAGAGTATTTCAGCATGTTTTTTTAAAATATTAGCTTGTATTTACTTGATATTTGCAATTCGCATTCCCTCTATAGCATAAAGGGGCACCATAGAGTGATTTTTATTTGTAGGGGGCGAAATGGGACAAAAAGGGATAAAAATGGTACCTATCAAACGACAACAGATAGAAACACGAAATTTGGCGTGTACATTCCTCTAATTGAGTAGATACATGATATAAAAGTATTTTTTAAATTCGTACTTTTAAGGGGTTAAATGGGGATAGAGGGATAAAATTAGTACCAACCTAACGGCTGCACCTAGAATTCGATATATACTTTCCTCTGAATTCGTACTTTTTGGGGTTCAAATGGAAAAAGGGGATAAAAATAGTACCTACTACATGACAGCAGCTAGAATCATGAAATTCGGAGTATACATTCCTCTGACTGCGTAGACGTGACTATGAAGGGAAAGGGAGAATGGGGCGAATGGGGATATCTTTAAAAGTTATACTTTTCTTATCACTTTGTCTGTATCTGAAAATGCTTCTTTCTAATGGCGACTGACAATCGCCTAATATTTAGGCATGTTCACTTTCACTTAAACAGTGCGCATAAGTATACATTATAGTTTGAAATAGTAAACAAATATAGTAATGTGCATAAAAATATCACAATTTTCGTAATATGGTACTCTGCTTCTATGTAAAGTCGACATTTTTTAATCTGCTGGTAATACTGTGGAATGCACTCCGTGGTGAAGGGTATATAAGATTCGGCCCGGCCGAACTTAACGCCTTCTTACTTGTTATTCTTATCTTAGAATAACTCATTGGTCGTATTATTGGAGGTTTATATTGGTTTTTTGTGGGTTTTCAAAGTGATGGTTAAAAACCCATATTTCTGGGAAAGATTTTGAAAAATAAATATAAGGTTTCCATTCGAATGATGCCAAAATAATGAGTATCGAACAAAATCAAAAAGAAAATTTAATACACGAGATGGATTTTCAGAGCCTAAATTTTGCAAACTCTTTTTACAAAACTGAGCGCTGCGGCGTCAATATTGTTCCGATGTTCATCATTTAGGCATCATTCGAAAGGTATTATAAAATACTAAGACCAAATACAAAAATATTTCAGTTGCCAGTATGACAAAAACACCAAATATTACTATAAAGGTCCAATAATTCGACCAAAAAGTTACTCTAAGACAATAATCAAAATTTAAATTTATCACGAAAGAAAGATGTTTTTAGCGGTGTTTTCAGGAGAATTTAGCTCACAGACGAACAAAATATTTTGCAAATCAACATTAAACAAAGCAAACTTTATTTCCGAGGGGTGACTGGAAATTCTGTTGTATGGAACGCGACCCAGCCTAACATACATAAATACCGAAGTGCCGACTCTCGGCAGTAGTCTTCGAAGAATACATTAATTATTCTCCTGGGATTGGCTTACATTTGGCATCTTTTGTGTCTGCCTTTGCGCTTTTGTATCAGCGTTTCGCAACGAGTTAATGAATTTCAGTTCATTTATTTTAAGCAAGTTTCCACCCCCGGGGGGATTTCTGCTAACAACTCATTTAACACCTGTACTCTGTGTCTGCCTTTTTCTGGTGTTACGTGCTGTTGTTTTTTGAGGATAATTTCCTTTTTAGTCATTTCCTCATTTATTTTAACGGACTACCTAATCCGGCTATTTACATAATAATAATGAAGAGTAGCATTCATAGTATATGTCCGTACCACGTATTACATATCACATTTATTTACTTAGGATAGCGTAGATATTAAGTTTCACAATGAGAGGTACAACATTAATATCGAATTGCATAAAGGATTGAAGGAATGGATGATGTTGTAATATTAATTCTCAAAAAAGGATGAACATGTTGGATACTCGAATTTTAATTACAAAATTACTTTAAAATATTTCATATGCCAGCGTTTGTTCAAATAAGAGTCATTTGTTCAGCAACAAATTTGTAGAATCCAATGAAGTCTTAAAAGTCTTTATTTTAATCACAAAGTAAAAACGCAGAAGTACTTCTACATTTTTGATATCTGAAATAGGTCCTTCTAAGTTAGAATATAAGTCAAATTTGTCAGCTGTTATAAAGAGTGTTTCAAAATTCCCAAACAGCGATACGCATTTTCATTGCAGCCCCACAGACAATTCAGTTACGGCATGAGCAATATGTGTCTGCATTTCCATACATTAAAGTGTCTGTAATCTCTTTTATAATATTGGTCCTTGAAAATCCTAGTTTGCAACAGTTTATATTGTGTTTATAATTCGCCCATTAAAATTATCATACATTTTCCATGTAATCAAATTTACATGAATAATATAATCCAGACATTTCCAATGTACATCGCACGCCCTTCTATAATTCATATTTGAATAAATTGTTTCCAATAGTACTCCCCGCTGATTAACTGCAGACACATCCATGTTTCCATCTCCCAATAGCATGTGTGGGTGTGTGTGTAAATAAACACAACTTGTTATGTTCTGACATCCACTGTGTGTTTTTAATAAATATGAATATTTATTGAATTTGTTATGCCACTTTGTATCTACTCATTATTTTTTTCTCGTGTATCGTGTTCTCATGTGGATAGACAAACGATTCAGAGACGATTCTCATAAAAGTTATTAACCAATTTGCTGGCTGCTGGTATCCTATCACACAGTGCACAGTATATTCCTATTCCTATAATGTGTGTACAAGTTCATATAAAATTCCATACTCGTACCTACAAAATCAGAACCGTAGAAATTTTACGACATTTAGTTTTCTCGCTCGATTCTGTAATTTTTCCACCAACACACAGTTCAGCACAATTGCAAAAATGAGTTAGAGTGAAATACTAGATAACTGAATATTTTGCCGCCAATTTCCATTTTTCTGGCATTGAACGGTTCTTGGTAGCATAGCCGATGGAATCCTAGGCCTTGATACCAATCTCGGATAAATTACGGCAACTGTTTCTGGTGAAGCCACTCACATCAAAGTTAATACCCTAAATTGTAACGTATGACTGTATCTTAATATGTACATTAGACCGGCATGCATAAAGCAGTTTCTGATGATAACTTATCGAAAGGAAATGGTTTTTTTGTGGGAACTCCAAAATGAAATGATTGAGACCAAAATTAAAAATAATTAAATGTTTGTAAAACTGGAACTGGGATGTTCATAAGTTATTTAATAGAATTAAAGTACTTTTGAAGACCTCCCAGCAACAAAATTGGAAGTACTTCCGTAGGAAGCACATTATATACGCATCTCAAAGTCCACATTAATTATTAATACTACAATTAAATAGTGTAAATTTGTTTAATACTAATTTAATTTAATATTTATTTGCGTTAAACATTAGTTCATGAACTAATATATGTATATTCTAACGAAGAAAATAATTTGCTTTAGTCATTCACCACTCACAACAGAGGATAGCTGAGATGGTTAGGGTGGCGTAGTGACGGCACATTTTTTTCAAACAGAAATGGAAACTAGTGAACAAGTGGTTGCTTTGTAACACTTTAAAATAACTTTTAAGTATTTCGAAATAAAAGACATCCCTCCTATGACAACTCCACGTCAAATTTATTGGTGAAGATCCCAATTTTCACTACTTCCGAATCACAATATGAACGTGTTTTTCACTTCTTCGGATGCTCTCTTTTTGCCGGTCAGAAGAATTTTCATATTTTTGCTGAATATCTATAAATAATTGATTTTTTAAGACATGTGAGGAATTCCGTGTAATGTTTGAATGTGTTCCGATTTTGATGAAATTTAGCGAACGCTTTTGGTATTGCAAGATAGTAAATATGTTATACAAATAAATTTTTAAAAATTTTGTTAGCTATGGCAACCCTATCATTTTAAAATGTTAAGGAAGAACTAGTGATACACATATATGTTGGTTGAAAAAATAAACACCATTTTTTTCAGAAGAATTGTTACTTTTTAACGAAAAAATAAAAACTAATATTTTTAATTAAAAACATAATGAAAATTAAAAACTAATACTTTTTGATAATAAAAAATAATGAAAAGATAATCAGATGTTAATTAAAACAAGTAAAAAGGCGTTAAGTTCGGCCGGGCCGAATCTTATATACCCTCCACCACGGAGTGCAGTGAAGTAAGTTTAAATGTTGACCTTAAAGTACGATTTGGGAGAAATACTCATATTGTGCGTGTCTACGAAGACAGACGATTATAACCACTGAATTTCATTATTCTAGCTACCAATTTTATTCCGTTTTTAATTGGTACCATTTTTATCCCTTTCGCCCCATTTTCCGCCTAAAAGTACAACTTTCGAACAAATTCATTATGTTTCACGTCTACACAGTCAGATAAATGCATACACCGAATTTCATGATTTTATCTTCAGCGGTTTGGTTGGTACCATTTTTACCCCCCTTTACCAATTGTATCCCTTAAAAGTACAAATTTCAAAAAATCTTTATATTTTACTTGTCTACTTAATTATAGGAACGTACACACCGAATTTCATGTTTCTAGCTGTTGTCGTATCAAAGGTACAATTTTTATCCCTTTTGTCTCATTTAATTAGGGTTTGGGGTTTCCCGGACTTTTTTCATTTCCCGGGAAAACGGGAATGAAAAATTTCATTCCCGGGAATCCCGGGAATTCCCGGGAAAAAGTAATTTATTTATAGGTATGTTCAATATGGTTTAAAATGTCAACATTTAATAACTGGTGTGTTTTATTAAAAATTAAAAACGAATGTTATTGTCAAAATATTTTACAAATTATTTTTCATTTTACAAATATTTTACTCTACACCTTTTCAAGATTATATTCGGAACATACAAATTTATATTGAGAAATGTAAATTCATATTAGGGACATATAAATTCATAATGGGTAATGTAAATTTATAATAGGAACATGTTAATTCATAATGAGATATATAAATCATAATTCATTGAGAACAATTAATTCATAATAGGAACATACCAATTCATAATGAAATATAGAAGTTTGTAATCAGAAAATCCATATTCATAATCAGAAAATACGTTTTCATATTCAGAAAATATGAATTCATAATAAGAAAATGTAAAGTTATAATGAGACCATTGATAAAATATGTGTTTCTACGAAAATATCCATAGAAAAACGTACATACATAGCTTCGATTATAAATTTTAGATTTCCTGATTATGAATTTAAATTTTATGAGTATATATTCCTGAATAAGAATTTATATTTTCTCATTATCAATTTGGATTTTCTCATTTTGTATTTATATATCTCATTATCAATTTGTATGTTCTTATTATGAATTTATATTTCTTAATATGAATTTACATTTCACATTACGAATTTACAGTGCTGATTATGAATTATCATGCTCCTATAATGAATTTACATTTCCTGTTATGAATTTACATCTCATCGTGAACTTACATATTCCGATTATAAATTAAATTTTCTCATTATAAACTTGAAAAGTTGTAGACTAATCGTCAGAATTGGACATTTATATCGCAGGTCGAAGTGACTGACACCTACACTAGATTCAAAATTGAAAACGATTAAGGAAACAAATAACTCATATGACGGAGAATGTTATGCCGCATTTAATTTAGAATATTCATTCGTCTGGAGACAAAAATATTTTATAGAAACAGGGTGGAATATTCTAAACTGTAAAAACAATATAAACATAAACAAGTAAGAAGGCGTTAAGTTCGACCGGGCCGAATCTTATATACCCTCCACCACGGAATGCATTCCACAGTATTACCAGCAGATTAAAGGATGTCGACTTTACATAGAAGCACAGTACCATATTACTAAAATTGTGATATTTTTATGCACATTACTATATGTGTTTACTATTTCAAACTATAATGTAGACTTATGCGCACTGTTTAAAATCGACTACTATATATAAATAAAATGCTGAAATTGTGAAAGTGAACATGCCTAAATATTAGGCGATTGTCAGTCGCTATTAGAAAGAAGCATTTTCAGATACAGACAAATTCCGCCCAAATGTACAAATTTCGAAAAAACCCTTTTTCGAGTCTTCATAGTCAGAATGTATACACCGAATTTCATTATTTCAACTTCACCATTTTTATCCCTCTTTTTAATTATATCCCTTAAAAGGACGAATTTCGAAAAATCCCTCTATTCTACGTGTCTATGCAATTAGAGGGATGTACACACCGAATTTCATGATGCTGTTGTTGTATCATTGGTACCATATTTTATCCCTTTTTGTCCCATTTCGCCCGCCAAAACTTTTAGTTTCTTTGTGGTGCTTCCAAGCTACAAGAGGAATGTCAGCAACAAATTTTACCTGTATGACAATAAGAAATTTAATTAATAAGCCAAAGCTACCAATATTTATCTATATATATATAATGGATATAATACTTCAATTCATATAGTAAATATAAGGGAGCAATCATAAATACCCTAAATATGGGGGGATAGAGAGTGTACTTTCAGCTACAGTCGTTTGGTTGGTTGTATTTCCATCCTATTTTAATTTCAAAAGTATAAATTTCGAAAATACCTTATCTCTCACGTACGCAGTATAAGACAACTTCATGATTCTACCATTTTTTGTCGTGAAAGCAACAAAATAAAGTACAAATTTGGAAAAAAATATTTTACGTGGCTATGCAGTCAGAGCAATGTATACACCGAATTCCATGAATTTCCAATTTTGCCCCCTCAAGAGTACGACTATCTAAAATCTCTTTATTTTACGTATCTACACAATTAAAGGGACGTACTCACTGAATTTCATCATTCTAGCTGTATTCGTTTAGTTGGTACTATTTTTATCCCCTGTAGCCATTGTATCCATTGAAAGTACGAATATGGAAAAAACTTTTTATTTTTCGTGCCTACGCAGTCTGAAGAATGTATACTCCGAAATTCATGATTCTAGCTGCTATCATTTGGTAGGTACTATTTTTATCTTTTATTTTACGTGTCTACGCAATCAGAGGAATGTATCTATCGAATTTCATTATTCTAGGTGCAGCCGTTAGGTTGGTACTATTTTTAGTACCTCTATCCCCATTTAACCCCTTAAAAGTACGAATTTAGAAAAAATATTTTTATATTATGTATCTACTCTATTAGAGGAATGTACACGCCAAATTTCGTGTTTCTATCTGTTGTCGTTTGATAGGTACCATTTTTATCCCTTTTTGTCCCATTTCGGCCCCTACAAATAAAAATCACTCTATGGTGCCCCTTTATGCTATAGAGGGAATGCGCATTGCAAATATCAACTAAATACAAGCTAATATGTTCAAAAAACATGCTGAAATACTCTAAATATTAGGGGTATTTTCAGTCCTTGTGAGGGAAAAATTTTTCCCTCTGGGCCGATTTCGTCCACTTTCAATCCCAACCGATCTATAACCATAAGACACATTTAGGAAAAGTTTGAACCTCCTAGCTCATTTCGTTCGGCCGCTATCGTGCTTTCAACAGACAGACAGACAGACGGACAGACGGACATGGTTATATCGTCTTAGAATTTTACCACGACCCAGAATATATATACTTTATGGGGTCTCCGATGAATATTTCAAGGTGTTACAAACGGAATGACAAAGTGAATATACCCCCATCCTGGAGGTGGAGGGTATAAAAATTAATATTAATTTAATAAATTCATAAAAAATAAAAATATTGAAATAGTCCAGTCATTAATTCTTACAAAGGGCCATTTAAATACATCGTAGTATATATTTATATTCCTATTAGATTTCTCTTGAAAGTTTCCAGGCGAACAATTTTTATTGTATTCCTATTTTTATACCATTTCTTTCTGGCTACATATGTAAAGTAAATTGTTCTTGAAGAAGATATTCACCTCGATTCTTCTAGGAAAACAAGAAAATTTACATTATGTAAGCCATAGTATTGTCGGCATGATATTTTTATTTCACAATAAAGATCCTGCAAATAGCCTCACAGAAAGTTTTTATTCCCCTAGCTTGGTTTCGTATAAAATGGCTATTTAGCGAATTTAAAAAGTTTTGTTTGTAGTAATATAATATAAACAAATACTCAACAAATACTTATTATTGTCAATGTAAATACATATATGAATTTGAAATACATCTAAAAATTCCAATTTATATAGTAACATTAAATTATTGATCAACATAATAAATAACCTATTTTTTAATATTTCCCGTATTCCCGGGAAATTGAAAATTTTTTCCCGGGAATTCCCGTCCAAATTTTTCCGGGAATTCCCGGGAAAAACGATTCGGGAATTCCCGGACCCCAAACCCTACATTTAATCCACTAAATCTTTTTTGTACTTTTTTGTGATTACACGTTACTGGAGGAGGGTACGAAACAAATTTCAAGTGTATAAAAATGGAAATTTTCAAAAAACAAATATTAGGAGTATTTTCAGTCCTTGTGAGGGAAAAATTTTTCCCTCTGGGCCGATTTCGCCCACTTTCAATCCCAACCGATCTACAACCATAAGACACATTTAGGCAAATTTGAACCTCCTAGCTCATTTCGTTCGGCCGCTATCGTGCTTTCAACGTGCTGACAGACGGACATGGCTAAATCATCTTAGAATTTTACCACGACCCAGAATATATATACTTTATGGGGTCTCCGTGGAATATTTCAAGGTGTTACAAACGTAATGACAAAGTGAATATACCCCTATCCTGGAGGTGGAGGGTATAAAAATGAAACTACAAAATAATGAAAATTATTTTTTGAAAAATGTTACTTTTTTTAATTTTTGGTACAAATGGCTACATTTGCGTAATACATACGCTGAAATTAAGGCAATTTTCAGTTTTTACCGAATAAAAAATAATATTTTTTGAAAATTAAACAAATAATGTAAACTAATTTTTGAATAAAAAATAGATGTTAAACTTTTTAAATTTTCGGTACAAATGTCCACATTTGTGTGATACATAGCCAAAATAGATGTTATTTTCTTTTAAATTTCGATAGAATTGTTAGTTTTTACCGAAAAAATAAAAAATAAAATTTCTTGGGAATTAAAAAACTAATGCGAATTATATTTAAAAAACTATCTATGCTCTATTTACATATTCGGTGCTAATGGCCATATTTTAGTTTTTACCGAATAAATAAAAATTTAAAAGACAATATTATTTTGAAAATGAACAAAAATAATGAAAATTATTTTTTGAAACAAAGTTGATGTTAACTTTTTAAATTTTCAGTACAAATTGTTACATTTTTGTGACACATACGCCGAACTTAAGCCAATCTTTTAGAAGAATTATTAGTTATTGCCGAAAAATAATATTTTTTGAAAATTAAAAAAATAATGAAAATTATTTTTTGTAAAAAAATAATGGAAATTAATTTTTTAATAAAAAATAGTCTTTATTTTTTTTTAAATTTGTCGGTACAAATGTGATACACACGCTTAAGAATAAGTAATTTTTTCCAAAAGAATTGTTACCGAATAAATAAAAAATAGCATTCTTGAAAAATAAAAAAAGGAATCCAAATTATTTTTTGTATAACTAGATACATTTGCATGATACATACGCTGAAATTAAATTTTCCAGATTTGAATTTTTACCGAATAAATAAAAAAATAATGTTTTTTGAAAATAAAAAAAATAATGAAAATTATTTAAAAAATATATGTTATTTTTTAAATTTTCGGTACAAAAGGATGTGTGTAAACATGCACAGAAATTAAGTCAATTTTTTTCAGAAGAATTGTTAGATTGAAGAAATAAAAAATGAAAACTAATATTTTTTGAAAATTAGAAAAATGGTGGAAATTAATTTTTGAAAAAAATTAAGTTAATTTTTTAATTTTCTGTACAAATGCCTACATTTGTGTTACACATACATACATTAATCCAAAATTTTCAGAAGAATTGTTAGTTTTTACCGAATAAAAAAAACATAAAAAATACTTTTTGAAAATTAAAAAATAATGTAAATTACCTTTGAACAAAATGTTAATTTATTTTAAATTTTCGGAAATTATCAAATTTTTTCAGAAGAATTGCTAGATTTTACGGAATAAACTTTTTTTTATAAAAAAAATATTTTTCAAAATGAAAAAAACAAAAAATTATTCTTTAAAAAAAGATTTATTTTTTTTTAATCTTCGGTAAAACATTTGGTTTCGCCAGTAGTTTCTGTATTATTAGAACAAATGTAGAAGAACTCGAGCGTAAAAATAATAAAAAAATCTAAAAACACATGTGTACTTCAAAGCTTTTGCCTAAATTTACAGAGAGTTTAACAGACGTATTATTTGTAGCCGAGAAAGCATAAAAATACGATTATTTCAAAAAATAATTTTCAATTTTAAAGAAAATGTATTTTATAAATTTTAATTTTATTTGTTTGTCTTATTGAGTCCCACGCATTTTGCAAAATATGAAATCTTCAACATTACAGGGTTGTCACGTTTTTCAATATTTCAAAAAAATCGTCCGTTCAAACGCGTTCACAATAATTCATCAAAATCAAAAGACCCTCGAAAATGTATCTTTGGTTTTACATAGAATTGCTCTTGTGTAAAATCCATTTTTAAGAAGTATATCATTAGGTTTTTTTTTGGCAGATCACGCATGACTCATATCAAACTGATTGGTCATTTTTGTTCAGTCATGGAAAGACCCACACCACAACAGCGTCTCCAAATTGCTCTCTGCATTACAATAAAAAATAATAATAAAATTGTGCGAAAGAAGACCATGGCGAATCGATTCGTCGTCGTTCTCAGCAGCTCAGCTTGTCGTATTCGACAACTTGTCGTATTTTATGTAAAGCGTACAAATTTAAACTTGAGCAGCAGCCTGCAGTTTTTGTGATCGAATGAGTCGCCCTAAATTGAACCTTCCGAATGGACCACCTCTGACTTAGTCGTGGCCAACAATATTATTTCAATGCCATAAATTATTCTTTTAAGCGATAATAACCTCAACATAAATCACCCTTTATTTCCTGAGAGAGAGCGTTACTTTATTTTTGGTTAGTTGCTTGAATTTGACTTCAGTTTGACGTCCAAAGTATTGACTGTAACCTTTTGGTGTTGATATGAAACATTTTTTCCTGTACGACGTGTAAGCCGGTTTAATGTACATTCATGTGACTACATATGCGAACAAGGACATTATTGTTTTCTTTTTAATCCAATATATTTACTTAAATTTATTTCAACACTTGTTAGGCATTATTTGCTAAATTTATTGGCCATCATTTTCATTATCGCCCATTATTCTCCGTTGTTATTCCCACCATCCACGATATGGGTGCAGGATAACGTGATGCGCATAGGAATTTGTCAAATTTTCGCAAACCAGTATTTCACATACTCATCGTACATGTGCGAGGGAGGGAGGGTTTTGCAATCCCTCACAAAGATGTCACAGAAGGTAAGTAAGTGAGTGTGATAAGGTCACCCAGAGAAGATAATCAAAGAGATGGAAACGGAGTGCTTTACTGCAATTATAGACTTAAATTAATATCAAATAGTTTTTGGGGACTATTCATCTTTCGTACATACCGCCATCTAATGTCTGTACCAACACAGTTGGTTCATTCGAAATGTATCTGTAAATCTCTGGTTTACCTGAATACTCGCCTATATTATTTAAATTATTCGAAAATAATTATGCGTTGTGGGACACTCTTTTTAACTGATACATTTAAATGATATAAACTAAGTAATCCCAATAGCCATATCTTTTTAAAATCAAAGAACGGTGGAAAAGTGCGGTAAACAAGCAGTAAGTCTAGCGAAGCAGTCAGTTAATACCATTTTTGTTTTTTATTAAATAATTTTTCTACTTTATTATTCGCACAGTTATCACAATGACCGGCAAATAATTCAGTTTAATCAATCTAATTTTATTTCAAATGGTTTACATTTGATACATGAGTACAAAGTAAATACCAATATTTCGACGATATTATTAAATTTCAACGCAACGCCTTTCTCCCTGTCCATTTGTCTACACAAGAACCGAATTCCAATTATGAAAAACCCACCCTAATGTACATATGTTCATATTCTAATGACTTATTGCTCGGAACATTGACAAATTACTTATTACCGATAACAAAGCCATTATGTAGTGCGGCCAGCTCTGTCAAAATGTCAATCAATTGATAATGTATCGAAAAATAAATTGTGACAAATACATCAGTTTCGCCACAAGATGCCAAAGGTCATTTGAGTGGGTGGAGCCTGTGCAGGAGGAGTGGGACAAGTAGAACGAGGCAGCCTTTAATCACTTCACTTTTCGCAGAAATAATCCATATCGACGACTGAAAATTAATATCAAACATCATAAATCAACACGAGTGGACGACACACGACGGAAAGCTTGTGCTGTGATGTTGACTTTTGTATTGGCAATAGCCAATCACCAGCTGAAATATGAGTGAACTTCAACGTAACCTTTGGCTATTTTTTAAATTTTGTTTGGATTTAAATCTCATTGTTGAAATAACATTTGAAAAGGCTGCTCTTCGGAAGAATATAAATGAACATTGCTGCCACAAAATTGTAGTATATATCGAGGGCTTATATTCAAAAGTGGCTATGAACCATTTTTGATGCCAAACTATTCTCAGATTTCGATATCATCTGTAATATAAATTTGGAAAATAATCTTTTTTAATCATTTTTTCCAAATTTGTCTACCCACTCACACGTTAGTTTGTGACTGCAAAAGTGTCTATGAACATAAAAATAATATAAATTAAATAGTTCAACAATAGTACCAATCTAACGGATGAAGCTGGAATCTTTAAATTCGCTGAAATGGAATCAATAAATATGAATTCGAATCAATTTTAAAGGTTTCTGCCAGAGGTTATTAATATGCACTGTACTTTGAGGTAGGAAGTAAAGAGAGGGATTAAGGAAAACATAAATGAAAATACAAGGCGGCAGCACCAAACTACATATGTGGCAGTTAGAATGATACAGTACACTACTTTCAGAGGGTGTAATGACTTAGTCCAATTTCATTCTTTTCAAAATTGAAAGAATTGGCACAAAATTTTCATTTTTTTAAAAAATATTTTCTTACCAAAAATGAAAGAAAACACAAAATATTTTATTTAAAAAAATAATATATATAAATATTTACAACTTGTTCGTCTAGACACTTTATATTAAAACTATTTTTTACTTTTCAAATAATTTTATTTTATATGTTATTCAAATTATCTGAATCACTTAAAGTGGACATTATAAATTTGCATCGCCACACATCAATAGTAGTGGACCACTTGTGACTTGGACCACTTTCAAACTAACACTAAAGACATTGTCGTTTTTATAAATATCAAAAATAAAAGTTTTTAAATTAGAGATCTGATCAAACTAAAGAGAAAAATTGGAAAATCTCATTTTTTTTTGAATTTTTGACTAAGACCACAATCATTCTAACTGGCACATATATCCTTACACTTAATTTTCCACCTCAAGATTTTAATTCTCATGTTTAAAATTAATCAATTAACGCACTTCTCAATCGCCAACATTTTGGTTTCCATTTTTCTATTATTGTTTAGTCATTTATTGCATTTAAATCGAATTGAAATAATAATAATAATGTCGGTCGAACCATTGAACATTTTATGGTCAGTCCGATAAGAGTACGAATGAGTAATATTAATCCTTATCCTTAATTCATATTGCGTATACGCCACTATAACACATTCATGCTGGTGAGCCATAACATGGATTCATTCCAAGCTTGAATTTAAATCTCATTGTTGAAATAATATAAGGCTCCTTTTTCTTGTCCCTTTTTTGGAAGAATATAAATGAATAATGATGCACAAAGCTGTAGTATTATCTAAACAGTTCTTAAAATGTATTAGTATATATGCTAGTAAAAATGTTAGGCGTAAGATTGCATTCAAATATTTAAGTTTCTAGGAATCAATAAATACGAATTTGGATCAATTTAAATGAATTCTTGCCGGAGTTATTAATATGGACTCTAGTTTGAGGTGGAAAGTAAATAGAGGGAGTAAGAGATGAAAATAGAAGACGGAGCACCGAACTTCATATATCCTTACCCTTAATTTCCCACTTCAAGATTTGAATTCTGAAGTTTAAATTAATCAATTATCAATCTTCTCAATCGCAAACATTTTGGATCCAATTTTTCTATTATTTTTGGTCATTTATTGCATTTAAATCGAATTGAAAATAATATCGGTCGAACCATTTCGAATAAGTAATATTATCTTTAATTAAAATTTCGTATACGCCACAATAGCATAAGCATGCTGGTGAGCCATAAGATGGATTCATTCCATAGTATGTAAACTCTGCATGATTCTATTTGAATGTGGAGTTCCGAGACCAATCCTATCAACAGTTGTGTTCAACAATTTTAGTGATGCCAAATAAACTTTGAAACTACTATGAAATGAAACCATCAATATATGATTACTGACCTTGCTGGACCTTTTCATTAAAATCGTAACAATGGATGATTTATTTCAAAAAATTATTCACTGAACAATTTTGTCTAGGGGACATTGAACACATTTGCTCATAATGACATAAAGAACCACTCAATTTGCATATTTGCTTCCTTTGGTTTCTTAAATTGAAATACGAGCATTGTAATAGTAAAATAAACTCGGTGATTGTTCAAATATCACTTAATCATCGCTAGACACATTCAATTTAACGAATAAAAACATTATTCTTAGCTCAGTAGATGCTCAATCGCACAAACAGGGATGTCGATTGGGATATGTTGTGTAATACACAATAGGAACCGAGATGGAAACATTAATTATTTTCTTTTACTTATCGCTCTCGATTTAGCTGTGTCCCACATCTTTCTATTAGTATATGTATGTATATGTGTAGGTCGCAATTGTTGTCCGTTCTCAATGCAATGGAAATGGAAGCACTATTGGAATTGTAGCTCCCATAAACATTTTCCTTCCTTTTTGATCTCTAGCTAGGACTTAGTGTAAACGATTTTAAAAATTTTGCATATCACATAATAGAAATGTATGACAAAGTTTGAATACATTGTGTAATTCGTCTTGAACGTTATCGTGTACCCCAGCTAGACAATCGGACAGACATAGTCCAATCGTCTATGAAATGAAAACATACTTACGACCTTTTCGTCCTCCCTGAGGGCGAAGGCACAATAATAGGTTTTTGTACTTTTTCCACAGACTTTGTGGAAAATGATTTATGGTACTTTTCATTGTGCTTTCATAAGGTTTATGCCCTCGAATAAAAAGGCTGGTTATTCGGTTGAATTTTAGATTCGTCGTTTATTTTTAGATGGAATGGTAAGCACATTACTCACTATAATAAGATCTATGATGGCCAAAATTTTGATCGGTTGGGTGGAGTGTACATGGCGCAAAATAATACGAAAACAATGGGAAAAATCGCCGAACACATTACGACCAAACTCATACGATAAGTTTTCCTAACCATTGTTGAAAAACATTGAGCAAAAGTTCTATATTGGTTTGGACTTTTGTGATGACTCCAAGCTTGCAGGGATGATTGAACGTATGATGAAGAACGTATTGAAGCAACAATTCTTAAAGAAAAGAAGACGTTTTATCCCAATGATTCTGGCCGACACACCATACGATCGTTCCATTGGAATTGGAGCGATTTTCCTCCTTCATATCTTTTGAACCGAATAAGATAATTGAACAGTTTAAACAGCATATGATAGATAACTGTTCAGCCTATGAAATGAGCGTTTGGAAAGGGTGCTACGCTCTGTAGGGGCCTAATTATGGGCTATCAAAGATATCAATTTTATGGTAACTAAAAAAATTATTTTTTGATTGTTTTTATTTTTTTTCTTTAGGGTTTTATGTTTTAAATTAATACCCAACAAATTAAAAAAAAATATATTTTTTTTTAATTTATTTTTTCAATTTTCTGTAAAATATTCATCACAGTTCGTAAGAGAAGGTATATCTAAAAGACTAACCATTTCTAAACTATAATTATTTTCTAACTCTATTCTTGACTTCACATGCCGCAGGGAAGAAATAAGTGGATCGGAAGATGCTGCCAACATGTTGAAGAGGTCCTCATTTTGCCTTACCCTTGATGCTTTGAATGTGTTCTGCAATCTATATTTTTTATAAAATTTGTTAAGAGACTCCTGTGCTTCTTCAGAAAGCTCTCCAATTGGCAAAGACTGGTACTCATTAAGCCAGTCCTCGTATTTGGAGTTGAAGTTCTGAATGGTTCGATTAGATTTCACCCATTTTGCCTTAATATTTGCATATATCAGATAAAATTTATTTTTTATAATTTCGCTTCTCTCAATATTTCCGTATAAGCTATCAAGTTCTTCTAAAGCAGCTTCCGTGAAAAAAATTTGGTGTGGTTGACTTTCTAAACAGTTCAAATAATTTAAAATTGTTCAACGCAATGTTTTCAGTACTTAAATTGTTTAATGATTTCAGTAATTGTTGCGCCAACTTTCAGTCGTAGAGTAATCCAGGCATTATCCTTATTTTGCAATATATAGGCTTATGCTACCATGCCTAAAAATAAAAAATAAAAATAGGGACCATAAGTCAATATTGTTCTTGACCATTTGCAATATATAGGCTTATGCTACCATGCCGAAAAATTTACCTGTTCCCTCCATACATATGGATTTAGGCTGAATAATGCAATTTTGATATTATGCACGTGTCCAAATAAGATTTGTGCCTACCTGTAGGGACCATAAGTCAATATTGTTCTTGACCATTTGTACGCCAAAGTATTGTTTAAGTGAGGTACGTACCTGCTAATTTCAATTAGTAGTTTTTTTTTCAAACTATTAGATCAAACTACAGTCAGTCAAAACATATAAGGGATGGACGCCATACAATTTCTGCAACCATGTCTTTTTAACCTTTTTTACCTCTAGAAGCCAAAGGGGCACGTACGGGCAGCTAAAATTTTTGAATTATGTAAAGAAATAATCAATGAACAGGTTTTGCAAATATGGCAAATATAGAAAAATATAGATTTTTTATTTTCCGTCAAAGTTGAAAAATAGTGAAAAAACGGATAGTTTTTAAATAGTGATTTACCAGGAGAAACACAAAGCAAACAGTTATTTTTTTTATCATTATACATTTAATAAATACATCAATCAATACAAACAAAAAATAAGGCGATTCGTTACCTATTTTTCGTGATATTACACCTGAAATCGCAACAAATTCACTAAAAATTGTGTGTTTTTTTGAAAACCGAAAGTCGGTCAACTTTGAACGGCTATATCTTCTAAACTAAAAATGTGATATTATTAAGAGTGGCAGATTTGAAATCGTTGAAAAGTTTCCTATAACATGGGTTTATTCAAAACTTCGTCGGCGCTCATGAAAATTTTGATTTTTGCAACCTCGTTTGCTCTACGGGCGCTACTGTGCATTGGAGCTGGAAAACTTGGTTTAATTGCACTGGCTTCATCGGGAACTGCAGCAAAGTTGTAGAAAGACAGCTCATACAACACTTAATTTGCCGCTAAATATGCGAAATACAATATACGAAATTCCTCGTCACACGGTCAAGGTTTCGTACCAATACAAATTGATCGCTTGGAATGAATATACGACGAAGTATTAGACTGAATGATTCCAAATGTATTTACCAATTAGGCGGTGCACCGATTCTTCTGGTGGTTTTTATCAAACACTGGCAGGGCTTACACAGCCGAAAAACTAAACACTTGAAGTCGTACCTTTTGTGAAAACACGTCAAAATATTTGCTGCAAATTGTCGGTGACAAAATCGAATTTTACATTCAGCTTTCTGCTTATATTCCCCGAACTCATGCACAAAGTGCCGCTAAACATTGTTCAAAATCCAGTTCGTATATATATTTGACCGTGTGGCGGTCCTTACAAATGGAAAAAACAATTTCCAGTCACCCCACGAAAATAAAGTTTGGATTGTTTAATGATGATTTGCAAAATATTTCGTTCCTAGATCAAGCTGCCTGTGAGCTAAACGCTGCTGAAAATACCCTTAAAGATCATGTTTATCCCTTGTATTTTTTTTGTGCTGCCTTTTTGTATTTTTTTTTTAATAATATATGGGAAATCACTTTAAATATAAATTTTGATTCTTGTTTTAGAGTCGAATTCTTGAATCTTTATGTTTTTTTTCGTATTTTGTGTTAGTACTTTATAAAAATAAATAGCGGGAGTCATTACCTTTCGAATGATTCCTCAATGATGAACATCAGAATAAAATTGACACCGCAGCTCTCATTTTTGTAAAAAGAGTTTGAAAATTTTGCATCTGAAAAACCATCTCCTGTATTAAATTATTTTGCAAACATGGAGTCAGTGAAGTCATTTTTCGTCCGATATTCATCATTTAGGCATCATTCAAAAGATATTCCTTCTATTTATTTGTCGTAACACCTCTTACAAAATGTTTCAAAGAAAAACTTTGAAAAGCCTCAAAAAATCAATATTAACGTCCAATAATGCGACCAATTAGTTATGCTAAGACAAGAATAAAGATTTGTATTTAAAGTGCATTAATTCAGTAAAATGCAGCATACAAAAATTACACGGAAAAACATAATTTTTAGAGGTGTTTTCAGGAGCGTTTAGCTAGCAGATGGCTTGACTCAGTGACGAAATATTTTGCAGATCATCATTAAACAATCCAATCTTCATTTCTGGGGTGTGAGCGCTGTCATTTATTTTCGTTTTCCATCCTAATACATTTATTTCCCATTGGGGTATTCTGAATTGAATATCTTTGGCGATATCGTTTATGGATAAAATGATCATTGATAACTACATTTTTCTCAATTTTGCTTAAACATGTGAAATAGCTTTTCAAAAATCCACACATGATAAACTAATGTCGGGTCAGCTAGTTATGAATAAAAAAAGTAAGTCAAATTCGTCACAATATCCACTTTCACCAGTCCGTTGCACCTTACTTTACCACACATTGTCCACACAACATAAACGGGTGACATGATTCAAAGGCAACGGAGAATGTACAAGCAGTGGTTTTTAATTACTTCTCTTCTAAATCAATTCCTAACTCCTAATGTCATTCTTAAATGGAAACACAAATTAGTTAATGATACCCTATTCGCTTCGAACGATTCAAGCATCACATGTTTCAAACTTGTTGATGAAATGAAAATTAAAGTTGTAAAGTAAAGGAAAATTGGTTAACCGACATTTGATATTTTGTACATCCTATTCTCTTAGAACGTTCTAAAATCTCATGTTTCAAAATTGTTGGTGACCACAAAGTAATGTAAAGAAAAATAGGTTAATCGACATGAAACTTCAGTTTGTAGAAGTAGACAATTTAGCTCTTTTCATTTTTTATTTTTTAATTTTGTGTAATCATATATTTTTCTTTATATACTTTTTATTATTGCTAACGAAGAAATGCGTTGTTTCAAAAATCCCTCTATCTCGATTTTGAAATATCGTCATTTCTAGACTTCGTGATTTTGCATCCCTAATGCACACATATATTCCTGCATTCACAGATACCAATAATGGACCGCAGTGTGGTGTAAAACAAATTTGGAAAATCTGAGCTTTTATCATCCATAATTGGATGTTTGTTCTACCAGTGCTTCCAGTTTCCATGTGTCTGCAAAACGACCAATTTGTAATGAAAAATTAGAATTATTTCCTCCATCCTGTTGATTTGAAAATTCAATTAATATTCTTTATGGCATTCCACTGGCAATGTCTTGCATCCCACATGAAGATCTGCAGACTTGTTCATGTATGCGAGTGTGTGCAAACATTCATAGTATATGTGTGTGCGTGTCTGTCTGCCGGATGACATCTTCATGTTTTCTAGACTTTAAGTCTATTTAATTTAATTTAATGCACTCTCATCTATCATTTGTTGCTGCCAAGATTCTTCTTCGGATACCAATAAAGAGAGAGAGAATGCGCGCCCAATAGAGAAAATGGGAAGAAAGTAACGGAAACGCAAAAATATCTCAAGAAATTCTTCGTCATGCTTAAGCGAAGATACTCGAGTAACATTCGAGTTGGTATGAAGCTCATGTGTTTGTGTGTGTGTGTAGTTGTACTTGGGTCTGTAATAACTTCGACAGGATTACCAGCAAATTGAAAAATGTAGATTAAAACTTCACTTCGTGCTATTGTACTTTTACTTCGGCAAATGTTGCCAGCTGAATAGTTTTGAGTGGAAAAAACTTACTACGAAAATTCAAACTATGGCAAACGTAAATTAAAAAAAAATATCCGATTTCATTAACTATTTATTCGCATCGTCCAAAATTCAATAACACCGCCAAATGAACTCCTATTGGCAAAACATGTGCAATCAGGAGAAAGAAGGTATTTTAATTTATATTGCATTAAATTAAGAAAAAGAAAATAAATTAAGAAAAAGTAACATAAGAAGCTACAAGACATTATGCAACAAAAAAGAAAAAAATTGTCCGAGACGAAAAAAATATTTTTTTGTTTGCGTTGAGGAATGCTGATTTATCAATTCAATTTTATGAATATATATTTTTTTAATTTTTTTACTAAAATACTCTTATTTTTTATATATTGGTCCGATCGCACTCGTTTTTATGTTCTATTAAAGATAACTATGGTGTCTACAATTGTTTCAAATTACACTTTCAAATAGAAATAGTAGCTTAAGTTCAGCCTCTAAAAACTTGGGAAAAATTATTTTTTTTTAAATAAATCTATTTTTTCTGGCACTAAAAAATCGTAAAAAATAGAAAAAGGACGGAAAATGTATTTTTTTATAATAGCTAAAATTGTAACGAAATAATCAGTGTTTATTTGTAAAAAATCTATGGATAATTGAAGAGAACCTATGAATCTATATATATAGGGTCCGCCAAATAACTTTTTTTTTGAAAATGCAAAAAAAAAACTACTGAATATTTTCTCAAATTTCTTTTTTTATTTGAAAGTACAATCCTTCCAGTTAATAATGGAAAATAATTTCATTCAAATGGCTGCTGAGGGCACCCCACAAATAATAGTCCAACGGTTGAATAGTTGAAAAAAAAACGTTAGATGGCGGACCAAAAGGGCAGGACCAAAAGGGATAAAAATGGTACCAACTAAAGTATTACAGTGGAATCGTGAAATTTGGTATAAAAATTCCTCTGACCATGTATAAGCGCATTAAAATTGGATCTTTCAAAATTTGTGTTTTTGAGGGTTGCGAGGGATAAAAATGGTACTAATTTAAGTATTGCAGCTATAATTGTGAAATTTGGTGTGTAAATTCCTTTGACAACGTAGAAGTGCAATCTAAATGGATTTGTGCCGAAATTTGAACTTATAAAGGGTAAGCGGGTAAAAAAGGGATAAAAATTGTACCAACTAAAAGATTGTAGCTTGAATTGTGAAATTTGGCGTGTATTTTCGTTCGACCACGTAAGCGTGCAACATAAATACGAAATTTGTACATTTAAGCGGTGTGAGGGGCAAAAAGGGATAAACATGATATCAACTAAAATATTACAGCTAGAATCGTGAAATTTGGTATACAAATTCCTCTGGCTATGTAGAAGCGCTATAAAATTGGATTGTTCGAAATTTTGTACTTTGTAGGGAGTGCACGGGACAAAAGGGGATACAAATTGTACCAATTTAAGTATTGCAGCTATAATCACAAAATTTGGAGTGTAAATTCCTTTGACAACGTAGAAGCGCAATCTAAGTGGATATTTTCGAAGTTTGTATTTAGGGATAAAAATGGTACTAATTTAAGTACTGCAGCTATAATCGCAAAATTTGGTGTGTAAATTCCTTTGACAACGTAGAAGCACAAATCTAAACGGATTCATCGAAATTTGTACTTAATGGTGCTGAGCGGTACCAAAAGGATAAAAACGGTACCAACTAAAGTATTGCAGCTATAGTCGTGAAATTTGGTGTGTAAATTCCTCTGACAATGTAGAAGCGCAAATCTAAATGAACTTTACGAAATTTGTACTTATAAAGAGCGGCATAAAAATAGTATCAATTAAATTAAAAAATATCCTCTCACCATATAAAGAGTGCTTTTTTAGCTATTATCTTCTTGGCAACACTGGTTTAAACAGCTGGCGCACGTTTCGTGTTTTGTTTCACTGTCAAACATCTTCAGTTTGGTCTATAATTTAACCATGAATCGACTTACAAACAAACAACGCTTGCAAATTATTGAATTTTATTATCAAAATGCGTGCTCTGTTAAGAAAGTTCATCACGCGCTTCCATTTTATGGTCAGTTTAATCGACCCACTGAAGCGGCTATTCGCGCTATTTTGACTAAATTTCGCACCAAATTTACATTAAACCACCAACACGCTTACATAGAGTGCGAACTGAAGAAAATGTCGGAGCTGTATCGACCAGTGTTAATGATGACCATCAATTATCGATTCGTCGCCGTTCGCAGCAATTGGGCCTCTGTTACTCAAAAACGTGGAAATGCCAAAATTGGACTAAGCGGATGGACCATTTGAGGCGCAGTCAAGGTCAACATTTGCATGAAATAATCTTCAAACATTAAATTATATGGACCGTACTATCGATTAAAATAAAGACTTCATGCATTTTTCTGAATTGTATGTGTGTTTTTTTTTGAAAAACTTTCCTATAGCTTTTAAAAATTATCCTTTAGAAGAGCAATATAAATGCATTTTTTACTTATAAAGTCTGAACGGCACTAAAAGGGATACAAATTGGTGCCAACTAAAGTATTGCAACTAGATTCGTGAAATTTGATATGTAAATTCCTCTGACCATGTAGAAGCGCAGTCAAATTCGATTTGCCGAAAGTTGAACTTTTAATGTGCGCGCGGGACAAAAAGGAATAAAAATTATGTAGAGCCATTTAATTTCGTAAACGTGGAACATAAATAGAAATTGCAAAATCTGTACTTATAAGGAGGAGGCGTGGTCGAAATAAAGTACATGCTTTTAGGGGAAGCAAAAATATTTTTTTTTTATTTTTTCCAAATTTTTGAAAATTGCAAACTACTGTTTCTATGTTAGAGTGTAAATATTTGTAGTCACCGTGAGTACCTTTAATTTAACATAAAACCGAGTGTTATTAGACTTATATTTAAAAAAGTGAGTACAAATATTTAAGGTGCCTTCGTCAAAAATTGGAATTTTAGTGAAAATATTAAAAAAGCACCATACAAATATCGGTTTCGAACCAAAATACATGTAAAAATAATACTTTCTATTTCAAAATTCGGAAATGTGGATCAAAACCATTTAAACTGTCCAAAATAGAGAAAAATGATTTGCAAATAAAATAGGATGAAAAAATAATAAATAAAAATTATCCCTGGCTCTTTATGTACAATTATTTTTCTGAAGAAAAATATTATTAAAAAATAAACATTGGCGAATTTTAGAATTTTTTACGTATTCCGATGAGGGAAATTATAAAGCAAATACTTTAAAAAATTTATAGCTTTTGACTTTTGAACTTAGTAACTTTCGTATTGTGTGCTACAAAATTTTAGCTTAACATAGGAAAATGTTTAAATGGCGTGGATTAATTTTGGTTTGCCGAAAAAATAAGTTTTTATGAGAAATAATCCAAGTATTTTATTTTCGGATGGGAATTTGTTCAAATAACTCTAAACTACAAACTGTCACTGTTATAAAATAAAAATGTAGTCGCAAATGATTCAGTCAATTTTCAGTCACTTTGTTTTTTTTATTTATTTTTATACTATCAATGTCACATAAAGCTCAGTGTATAATGACAATTTTTATCACTTACTTGAAATTGCTGCTTCATATTTTATTTTGTCATCCAATTACTTTTGATGGGATTGACTTCGGAATTTGACAGAACTTAAATAGAAGCAAGCCGAACTTAAACTCTAAATTTTGTTAATAAAGTCAGTAGAAACAGAATATTAATGAGCTTTCCGCTGAGACGTATCAATGTTATCAACTGATTGTTGTCTTTTCTCAGCAAATTTGTCACGTCCAGTATTTTCAATTTGAACAACGAAAGATTAGAAATCGAACAACGTGCTAACGTTATTGAAGCCTATTACGAGAATGTGCGTTCAAACAAAAATGGATTACAAGCACTTTGCGATTGTTTTCTGTTTCTGTCAAAACAATCTTCGTAAATGGTACCAGGAAATAACAGCCACAGAACGGCAAACCGAAAACATTTTGTTGTCCTTTCAATACATTCGTGGTTGCCATAAAATAAATCCAGACAAATCAATTGGGATTCTAACGCCAGAGGGTAAATATACAACAAGTTGCAAGTTGATTGCATTACCCCCATGGCAACCCTAAACACAAAAATTTTCTAATTTGTTGAATTAAATGAAATTTAGTATGTTTTATTTTTTTATTGAAATAGATGAATATCGCTGTAATTCAATTTCAATTAAATGGAAATAATAAAAATAAATATACTTCTTCAAGCACGTGTGTGGCGTATAAGTTATACTCACTATGAATAATATTACTCATACGCTCGGTTGTCTGTCTGACCCGTACATAACGATGTTACTTCCCTCTAAATGGGTACCTTAGTTAGTTTGTAACGCACCCCTATTTATGGCATGTTGGACTTAGTTTCAAAAGGCCAGCGCACACCAAATCTTTTTTGTTGACGGCTCTGCGTTTTTATTGAACTGTTGATGCGGCAACCCTTTAAATTACTCACAATAATTTGGAAATTAAAGAAAGTGCAAATTTATTTACAAATGGCATGGTGACATTTATTACTTGGCTGCAGACTACCACGATCATGATTTCGACCATGTCAAAAGTCTTTTCAAGTGGCTTCGCAGCGACTTTTCAACATCAAACCCGGCCTCTATAAGGAGATGATTCTCACAAACGAACGAGAATCACAACTCACTTGCCGAATTTGCGTTCAAAAAATCGCACCAAGTAATAAAGCACACATGCCATCTTACAAGCATCTCATTGAGTTGCATATGTAAGTATGTGTATATGCAGGTATAGTTACCCAGCAATACTTCTGCCGTGCCAACGATCATTTGTTTCAGTTTTTTCGTTTGCATTTTTTGGTCTGTAATCAATATTTGATTTGAACTGGGATATTGTCCTGGCTCAAAACCATTTTGGCACGGCAGAAGTATTGCTGGGTAACTATACCTGCATATACACATACTTACATATGCAACTCAATGATATGCTTATCATCTCACTTACCACTTTTGCGGCTACCTAAGCGCTACCTAAACGGTGTTAAGAATAATTCCTAGGAAGTTCATATGTTCTAGAAAGTTGTTTATTGAAATCTTAAGTACATTTTTGTTGTTGATTGTTTCCTTGAATTTTTAACGGTTTGCTACCTATGGACCTGAACAGGGCAAAAAAGGAAAAAAATCTAATTTTTGGAAAATTTTTCACTTTTGCGGCTACCTAAGCGCTACCTAAACGGTGTTAAGAATAATTCCTAGGAAGTTCATATGTTCTAGAAAGTTGTTTATTGAGATTTTTGTAGTTGATTGTTTCCCTGAATTTTCAACGGTTTGCTACCTATGGACCTGAACAGGGGAAAAAAGGTTAAAAAAATTGTTTGCGATTTTGACCTTGAAGATAAAGTTTTTTTGTTTTTATATGTTCACAATTTTTGTTCTTTATGACAAGAGCTAGAACTTTGCCTCAGAGAGTAAATCAAAATTCCGAACGCTTTGCATGATATGAGCCTGAGAATATGATCACTTTTTTCCAAAAATTACACCGAGGCCTCAAATCTCTGGGGGCCCATAAAAAAAGTGCATGACTTTGGGGGGAAAAAAACACGGGTCTTTTTTTTTGGTCTTTTATCATGTAGCGGTGTCCGTATATGGTTATTTTGAAATGACTTCAAAAATGTTGCACAGTGTAATTTGACGCTTTTTCGAGAAAATCAAAAAAGGCTTTTAAAAATGGGCATAAATGTTCAAAAATTACACTGTCCGACAGTTCATATTACACTTGAACCAGATGATATATACGTCTGAAAATATAGGAAAAATGGAGTTAATTGGCGTTTTTAGTTTTTCATTTCCTCATCCTGTTGCCACTTAAAAGGACAACAAAGATTCAATGGATACAATTTTTTAAAAATTATTTTAAATACATATTCGCAACCTATGATACCTGTGTAAATTTCAAATGAAAGAAGAGAATATGTGCTAAAAATACTTTAAGTTGCAAGCTTCTATCTGTGTTAGTTTAGCTTTAACAATCATTTCATGTTTTCACTCCTAAAAAGTAAAATATGATTAAATTTGAAATGAATATTATTGCTGAACTAATATAGAAGAGAAGCATGATATTTGAAGCATTTGTTAAAGGATACTCTACTCTTTAATTTGACATCAATATCTTTAACATATGGTGCGAATAAGTACTTCAAATAATTTTCGAAAAATTGTTTCCTTAGGAAATTTGTAATCCTGTGAAAGGGCAACAGGATGAGGAAATGAAAAACTGAAAACACCAACGACTTTTTTTAATAATTGTCATACGGTGTTATAGGCCAACTTATACAAAAACAAGTAGGAAAAGGCAAAAGTCGGGCGGGACTGACTATATGATACCCTCCACTTTCTACCCCATTGCCATTCAATTCGGTAAAAATGTGACATCGGGAATGATTTTTATATAGGTCCTAATCATGCACCATTGTGACCCACTTTCATAATGTATGTTTCAATAATCAGATCATTATTTGGGAGCAACATTTGTATGGGGGCTATATCTAAATCTGAACCGATCGGGTACAATATGTGGTTTCTAGAACGGAAAACCGATTTACTTCAAATTATATAGCGTTCGTCCTTGATCCACAAAACTTACTTGTGCCAATTTTTGTTAAAATCGGATAATAATTGCGACCTGTACTTTGATTACAACAATAGACTGACAGACGGCTTACAAACAAATGTACAAAGACTTAATACCCTAGAGGAGGGTATAAATAATAGGGTTAAAATTTGTCCATGTTTTTTGGAAGATCGACCTTTTTCGACAAGAAAATGTGGGTATTTCGGTAGAGCACGGCAATTAAAAAAAAACAAATTGGATATTTTTGCAAAATTTTAATTATTGTTTCTCGCGATCTCTCCAACGGATGCGGCTGACAAATATTCCTTTTTTAGTCAGCATTTATATGCCAAAAAATATTTTGGTATTCTCTCTTTTTCCAAATATTTTTAAAGATTTTCTTCAAATTTGGCAAAACATGTTATAAAGGGTGGTTAAATTTGAAGGACACACCTCCATCCGAAGGTCCAAATTTTCGACGACGCTGAGGCATAATTGATGTTCTATGCCGTTAATGTGCCAAATTATCTCATCCTTTAGCTATTGATTCGTTACTGTCTTATCGACGTACACTTTCTCTTTCAAATAAACACAAAGAAAGAAGTCCAACGGTGTCACATCACATGATCTTGGCGGCCAATTGACATCGCCACCACGTGAGATAACACGGCCATTGATAACGGAGCCATTGTTTCGTTAGTTGTGTGGCAGGTGGCACCGTCCTGTTGAAACCACATATCGTCCACATCCATATCTTCCAATTCGGGCCATAAAAAGTTCTTTATTATCTCACGATAGCAAAGACCATTCACAGTAACTGTCTGACCGGCCTCATTTTGGAAAAAAAATACGGCCCGATGATGCCGCCAGCACATAAACTGCACCAAATAGTCAATCTTTGTGGGTGCATTGGTTTTGCTACTATTACTATTGGATTATCATTCGCCCAAATGCGTCAATTCTGCTTATTAACGAATCCACTGAGGTGAAAATGTGCCCCATCACAGAAGATGATTTTCTTCGAAAATTGATCATCCACTGTTGCCATTTCTTGCCACCATTCTGACCATTGACGACGTAGAACTATATTTTTTTCTCTAGAAGCTACACCGAATTGAATTGTAATAGAGTAGGAAGTGAAGGGTATCATATAGTCGGATCGTTCGATTTAACCCTTTCCTTACTTCTTATTTTTGAGAACATCACTTCAAACCCATATTTTGTGAGATTTATGCGAAGACAATTTAGATCTTTTGCTACATTCCCCACAAACCAGCACAGCAAATTCACATGTGGCAACTCTGCTATATATCCTGGTATTTTCTATTATAAATATGCTGACATTTTTTTACGAATGACTTTCCAAAACAATGTTGTGCGTGTCGTTACTATTTGCACAGCGCAAGAAACGAAACGAAACGTAAAATGAATGACTGACTGACGAGAACGTGGAAAATACGCGTACTTATGCATACTTTGTTGCATTTTCTTACTCTCCCCCTTCTTCTTCTTCTCTATTTTATAGCATGGATTCTCGGCTGGCTAATGTGCAAAACAGTACCCTACATACAGGGTGTGTCGGTGGCAGCATCCGTCTACAGTCTCATCGCCGTCTCGTTGGATAGGTAAGTACCCAGAAAGAATGAATAAGCAACACACGTTTATATCCTTTTTGTCAATGTTCGTTTATTAGAAAGCTTCAAGTATTTTCTACTTTTAAATTATTTTTTTTTTTGAGAGGGAGCTTTATGGGGTATGAATATGGGAAGGAAGTTGGGAACGGTGGGTTAGCCTATGTTGCTGTCTAGTGATGAACTACGACGGCTGGGTGGGCATGATGCACTGGCACAACAGGTACTACAGGCTTAACAATGGGCACCACTGGCACAACTGGCTTGGCAATGATGACAGGTTTGTGCACTACCGCCTTAAGAGGAGCCGGATGATGAATAACATGTCTGCAAAGAAATTGGTTAGTCCACTGGTGTGAGAAGAGACAACATCGGGAAAAACTTACGAGTGCACAGCATGGGCACCATGATGATGCACTACCGGGGCATGGGCAACAACAGGCACATGATGAGCCACCACTGGAGCAGGAGCCACAACGACGCCGGGCATGGCAACCGCAAAAGCGAAGACAGATACAACCAACAACTGGAGAAACAATGAAAAAAAACAACAAGGAAATGTTATCGTTTCTTCCTTCCTCTTTTACCTAAACAAGCTCGAGGAACGACTCGTGGCGCCAACTGGCGTCTGCTGGAAATATTTATGTTCTCGTACGAGCGCCTCTACTTACAAGCTTGAACATGATGATGATGATGGCTTTCTAAAGTGTTTGCTTAGCAAATGGAGTCGAAAATTTGTTTCGTTGATATGCTGGATTGGCAAATGATTTGCAACTGATGACAAACCTAAAATTCCCAAATGCTTTTATACTCTTCAACATTTTGTATTTCGAAAATTGTAATTTGTGTTGTGCCACAGCAGCCACAGCATGAGCTTGTATTTTGCCTTGCCTCGTTTGAAAGGTGGCCCCCCGACATTTGTACTTTCATATGCCAACGCTTAGAAGTGTTCCAAACTGGATGACCGCCGCAGTTGTTGTTTGTACTACCGGTCGGTGATAGTAGCCTGCCTTTAGACGCGGACTCCACTCTAAATGGGAGCTCAAGGAGACATCATGTCGGTATCGAAAATAAATGAACAAAGCCAGTCAGACAGACAGACACACAACAAACACTTGATGTCATTTTTATCTCAATTCCAAACGCCACCCTCTTCTTCCCCTCCCTACTGAATCGTAGTAGTTTGAACTGAATTAAATGCAAGTTTAATGTCATTTTTTGTGTTTGAAGCGGGCGCGCGCGTACTTACGTACGACTCAGTTGACGGCGTCAGAACGTGTTGTTGTTTTTATTTTTGCTATAAAAAACTGCATTTCTTGTTTGTAATAAAAACCTAATATCGCATTACAATCTTGAATTGGCGCTTAATTTTGTTTTCGTAAATCGTTGTAGCGGTGTTTATATTTTTTATATTTTCGATAAAGTGCCCTACACTTTGTTGTGCAGTCACGTGCAGTTTAATGAGGTGTCGGTAACAGTCGTAGCAAAGATGACTCTTAGCCGTGACTTTGAGAGGAGTCGACGTTCATGGCAAGCTGAAGCATCTGACAACATTCGAAGCCGGAATGTTTGTAAGAGTAGATTCGTATGGCTAACGTTATTTTTGTTTGCAGCAAACACACACACACATCTTTTTATAAATAAAAAAACGTTCATGAGAAGGGAATTTTGAATGATCCAACACGCAGGTAATTTCCCTATAAATGCAGTGCACTGCGTTGGCGGAATGAAAGTAGAATAAATAATGATGGAGTAGTATATGTTGACATCTGTTTTGAATCTCTCAATTTCGTAAATGGTGGAAAGGTAATGTCAGAGGTAGTGAAGTATTTCTTAAACAGGTTTAAAAACTTGAACACTTGAACGCTTCTTTCGATACATTGTATCATGCGTCCCGGAACATCAAGAGCACCCGTTTGCTCAATATCCACACCGTTCATAGAAATCGACTTTACATACACATAAAGAAAAAAGTCTGTTATTAACAGCAGCGATTGTCTGCTGCCTATCAGCAGGCAGAAAATCTGTTCTTACAGCAGACTTTTTGCTTTCTTTTACTGACAAATTCCTTTGAGTGTACAAGTGCACTACCATATTAGGTAAATTTTGATATAAGGCATACTTATGTGCATTTTTTATATAAATTGCGTTCAGGTACCATTTTCATACGAAAAGTTCTAATACTGATAATCTATTGTTTCGCGTCCACAGTGGATTTTTTTTATAAATCCATTTATTTTCAATGATAACAATTTGCAATGTAATGAGTGTCCCAAGCATTATTAGGGCGAGTTGGCATATGTTCATGACTTCATTAAAAAGTAAGCAATAATTCATCAAATTTGAATATTCAGTATACAATTGTGATAGATATTAAAGAGAAATTACAATAGAATCATTTCTATACTTATATGTATATGTGATTTCAAATTAGATTTAAATTCAGAACTTCTCGATATACTTTTAAGAGTTTGAGGTAGGTGATTGTATTATACGTTGTTTCGTGGTTTCCAGCCTACACCTTGTCACACCCAAATTTAAATTTTGTCTAGTATTAAAAACCAATTGGTTTCTAGACAAATCTATGGTATGATGACCCGTATGATGTATAGATTTGTACATGAACATAAGTAACTGCAATTTGAGCAAACCATATACAGTAGGGCGGATCGATTTAAAAATCGCTCAACGTACAAGGAAAATCGTATTCTAGGGATCAAAAACTTAAACTTTGCCGAAGGACCCATACCTTAAAAACGAATTCTGATGTACCATTTGAAAAATCCCACATTGACCCATTTAGAGTGCCCCAATGTATGACCGACCCCCACTAACTGTGGAGGGCCGACCCACCCAAGCGAGGGACACACCCCCTGGAACCCCCTGCGGTTTCCACATACAAACAAGTAATTTTTTTAAATTCTGGGACATCAGAATTCGTTTTAGAGATATGGTTCCTTCGGCAAAGTTTCTTATTTTGATCCCTTGTACGTTGAGCGTCGATCCATGCTTAGATATAAACCCAATACAAATATCGGTCTAAGTTAATTAATACCTAAAAGTATATAGAACTTGACACAAATTTAAGTAATATATATTAACTATAATTGGATATTTTTCACAGTTAAAATTTCACAATTGTTGAATTAAACTGCTGCATAGATTTTACTCACATTTTGAAAGTATGTTTTTCTGGTTGTGTGTAGGGTACCAAGAGAGATAAATAGGCCGTTTACAAGTGTTCAATTTTTCAATTTTATAATAATTATTTAAGGTAAACTTCATATCAACTAGTTGTTACATACATCCGTTTGCACGAGTATGTCTCTATGTGCTGACATTCATATGTTTGTGCGTAGATTTATTGGCGTTTTTGTTTTTTTTTCTTTACCAATATGCATTAGGCCACTTAATCTATGTCCAATACTTGTCTGCTCATATATCATAGTTAGTTAGATATTTATATGTTCTCGTGTACATATGAATGTGTTGTCTCTACTCTGTGCTTCCACAAGTCTCGACGTTTTTATCGTTTTTATTTTGTTTATTTCTATTGCTAGAAACAAGATCAAGTTCATACCGCATGTTAAACTCCTTGACCAGTTGTGGCCAGTGTGTGTGTGGCTGTCGGTTAACTTTATCTCACTCATAAATAATTTCGATTTATCGCAAAATTCAATTCAATTCAATTTAAATAATTTTTATGCGATGTTTGCAGTTAATTTGATACATCTACATCTAGTGTTGTACGTTAATATGGGGCTATACAGAAATGTTCCATTCTCGGAAATTCTTTACTTTGGTTTACTCTCCTCAAATCAGTTCAACAACTTGAGACATATCAAGGAAATACAAGAAATCGAATCCTTAGAAAATGTGATGGGAATGAAAACGGCGTTCACAATTTGTAAATGCACTAGTTAAAAGCATACGAACTTGTTCTTAATTCAAATTAAAATTTTTCAAATCATGCGGCGGAAAATATTATGAGGAGCTAAATGTATTCCATTTAACCATGCCAGAGTATTTGGCAGTAAAGGCTTATCAATGAAATTCCAATTAGGTATAATATTATTCCCATTGTTATTGTATATACCCTTCATCATAGGACCGCATAGACGCGAAAATATTTTTTTATAATTTGTACTCAATTTGGGAAAAAGAGATGCAAATGCAGATTAAATAATTATTTTGTGCATTTTTTGAATAATAGAATTAACATGGGAAAGGAATACAAGTGACACTAACCGTTTCGATTTCGATAATCGAAAATGCTAAAAAGGCCACCGTTGTCGTCCTTTTAAAAGAACAGTGCACAGTGGTTCAGAATCAAAATCCATCGGCCAAAAAGCAATAAATTTTGTTCTAGTAAACATTTTAGAGTTCTGTAAAAATTAAAAATATTCAAGCACCCAAGGTCTTTGAAGATATTGACATGGAAAATCGAGTAATCGGATATAATTTAGAAATTAACCCAAAGGTGACAGCTTTTCGTATTTTGGGACCCTATATATATTCTTGATCGTCATAAAATTCTAAGACGAACTAGCCATGTCCGTCCGTCTGTTGAAAGCACGCTAGCTTCTACACGAAAGGACTAGGACGTCCAAATTTTGCATCGACACACAGGGAAAATTTTTTCCCTCACTAGGACTGAAAATTCCCATAATATTTAGAGTATGTTTTTTTGAATATGTCTGCTTATATTTTTTGATATTTGGGAAACGCATTCCCCTTATAGCAAAAACGTGCACAACAAGGTGAATTTTATTTGTATAGGACGAAATGGGGCAAAAAGGAAAAAATGGTACCTATCGAACGACAACAGCTAGAAACAAGATATTCGGTGTGTACATTCCTCTAATTGAGTGGATACATAATATAAAAGTATGTTTACCAAATTCGTACTATTAAGGAGTCAAATGGGAATAGAGGGATAAAAATGGTACCAACCAAACGGCTGCACCTAGAATAATGAAATTCGGAGTAAGTATTCCTCTGATGCGTTGACACGAAAAATTAAGGGTTTTTTTCCAAATTCATACTTTCAAGGGATACAATGGGAACAGAGGGAAAATGGTACAAACTAAACGGTTTCAGCTAGAATGGTGAAATTCAGTGTGTACATCCCTCTAACTGTGTAGACACGTAAAATAAAAATGGGTAGAAATGAAGTTAGATTATCTTGCAAATATGTACGTGAGAGATAACGGATTTTCAAAATTTGTACTTTTCTTATTACAATAGGAAGGAAATACAACTAACCAAACGGCAGTAGCTAAAATTTGTATTTGTTTTGGCTATATTAAAAAAGTTTAAAATTTTCCTGTTGTGCTGAAGTCTTCAGCAGAACCCAAAATTAGCAAAAAGGCAAGCTAAAAGTTGACTGCGCAGTTTCGATGGGCGCTACCCCATCCCGTCAGAACTTTCGCAACGAATTTATGTCTTTGACTTAAATCAGGGTTCATATTAGTACCAGCGGTCACATACGACAAATGAGAAGCGCTGATAAACAAAATATTCCACCGAACTAAGTCGACACACTAAAAATCTAACTTTGCCAATTCAATGTTATGCATGTGCTCGCATCGCTCGCAACAATGCAAAGGTTGTTGCTGTACGCATTCACTGTACCTCGTGTGTATTGTTGTTGTTTGTATGTATTGTTGGTCTATTATGTTGTATGTCTTGTCATTTATTTTGGTTTAAGACCAAAGGTTGTGCTGAAGTCTTCAGCAGAACCCAAAATTAGCAAAATGTTACCGCACCTCTACAAAAATGGACAGCCTCTGTGGAATGCAATTAATGATGGAGGGTATACAACGTTCGGCCCGGCCGAGCTTAACTCTTTTTTTTTTACTTTTTTAATATTATTTTCAGTTAATATTATTTAGTAATGCACAGAAAAAAAATTAATTTTTTCCTATAGCAGATTTTCAGCTTTCTCATATTTTTAAAATTAAGAGATTTTGCACTCGAATGCGAAAAAATAAAAAAATTCTGCGCATTATGAACAAATACGTAAATTAATGTAAAGAAACATAAAAACAGAAAAATAACAATTTTACTTTTCTTTAAATTCGAAAATTACATAAAGTAGTCAACTTTGGGATAATTTCTAAAATATATCCGATTTCCCGAATTTCAATGGCATTATCTCAAAATAATCCTTGGGTCCTTGTCTAGAACAAAAGATATTGAATTTTGGTCGATGGATTTAGATTCTGAACCACTGTGCGGTGGCTTTAAGTGGGTAAAAAAATAATTTCAATTGATTTAGGTTGTAAATAATTTTATTTTATATATAGAATCGGTGTTGTTATAAACTTTGTTCGGTTTTTGTTGTGGTATTTCACACAATTACAATTACACTCACACCTACTCAAACTGGACTGGATAACGCGCCACCACAGACCCGTTGCTGAAAGAAACAAAGCCGGCTTCTTTCCTTCCGTTTCGATACAAACTGAATGATTAAAATGTTTTTACCCTATAATTCGATGTTGTCAATGTAATTGTGTAGTTTTTTGGTCCCTGGTGCCTTTAAAAACATTTCAATGCTTTTCAATCATTTTGCGTTTCCTTCAATGTGTATTTATATAGGTGAAAGCAGGAGCCCAGCTGAAGTATTCGAAACTGTCAAATTTATTTATTTGTTACGTTTTATTTGTTTACGTTTCCAATGGATAATTTTCAAAATATTAAACGTTACATTTTGAGAACGAAATTGATTGAAAAAGTAACATTTCTTTTTAAAAACATAAAAAAGGGTAAATTCTTTCAACATAAAAAACACAATTTTAATCTTCCAAAAACTTTTATGAAATTGGCCATAAGTAATAATTCTCAGCAAAAACTCCTCCGTTACCAGTCGATTAGTAAGGCAGATATGCAGTAACATTCCCTTAAGAACCTACCAAATAATCACAGATTTTTGTGGGGGATGTCACGTTGTTGCGTATATAGTTGCGTGCTCTACCCACTGGTGCAAAATGAGAGGTGCAAAATGTATGTCATTTGTTATATAAAAGCACGACTAGTGTATATTAGGCTGGGTCGCGGTCCATACAAATGGAAAAACAATTTCCAGCCACCCCACGAAAATAAAATTTGTATTGTTTAATGATGATTTGCAAAATATTTCGTCCCTAGATCAAGCCGTCTGTGAGCTAAACGCTCCTGAAAATACCCCTAAAAATTATTCTCTTCCCGTGCAATTTTTGTGCTGCATTTTTGTCAATTTTTTCTGAATTAATAAACCCCTGAGAGCATTTTAAATATAAATTTGTATTCTTGTCTTAGAGATACATATTAGTCGAAATTTTTGTCGTATTTGGTGGTAGTATTTTATGAAAAATAAATAGCTACAGTCAATATCTTTCGAATGATGCCGGAATGATGAACGTCGGAAAGAAATTGACACCGCAGCGCTCATTTTTGTAAAAAGGGTTTGAAAATGTTTGCTCTAAAAAGTCATCTCCTGTCTTAAATTATTTTACAAACATGGAGTGAGTGACGTCATTTTTCGTCCGATATTCATCATTTAGGCATCATTCTAAAGGCATTGATTCCTTCTTCTATTAATTTTTCATTATATCTCTTACAAAATGTTTCCAAGAAATATGAGTTTTTAGCTGTCACCTTTAAAAACCACAAAAAAATCTATATAAACGTCCAATAAGACAAATACAAATTTTTATTTAAAGTGCTCACAAGGGTCTATTAATTCAGAAAAAATTGTTGCGCAAATATCCAACATAAAAAATTACACGTGAAAATCACGATTTTTAGAGGTGTTTATTTTGCAGATCATCATTAAACAATCTAATCTTCATTTCTGGGGGCGAACGCTGCAATTTGTTTTCGTAACCCATCCTAGTGTATATGTGAGAGTTTCTTTATACTGATTTTTATGTTGTATCACAAATCCAAGGCATGTAAAAATTCCGCTGTATCAGTCTCTGCGTGACTATTGCACCCGAGTTATGTAGTATTTCAGCAATATTTATTGCATTCTCTGTAGCTTTACAAGGGATATTCTGCTTGAGAATCGATGATACATATCGGGGGCTAAATTGTTATTTAAATTATAGGATGTAAACAGGAACACCAGAGAAAACAATCTTATTGCGTACAAAAAATATAAAGGAATAAGAAGGTCCGTCCGATTCTTTGATTTCTGACAGTTACGTTCGATTAAAATGTAAATGGAAGAGCGACACACTTTTGCCCACTCTTAGGTGAAGAATGGGTGTTTCAAAATGAATATTTTTCGTGTTTTTTGTTTAATTGTGAATAAACTAAAGAAAACAACACAAAGCAACGACAAGCAACATTAAAATACTAAGAAACTGTGTCGTATTTTACTCGAATTTTGTGGCAATTTAATTATTATTTTTTATTTAACTAATTGCAAAAAAATTATTGAAAAATAAAGCAAAAATTATCCTATTCTTCTTTGTTCCCGGCGTTCTTAATTTTGAAATTTTCATGTTATTTTGATTGATTTCTGTCAAAACCGATGACTCTCTCTCGTAAATTTTATTTTTCACATTTTAATCTAACGTAACTCGCTCGTTTTTTAAATTGAGTCGGACGGACCTTCTTATTCCTTTATATTTTTTTTGGTATTTATATCATGTGAATGCAGGAGCCCAGCTGACTGAAATTTTCGTTCGTTTATAGGCAAAACTGTCCTATAAAAGCTGTATGATTTTCCTATGATTTTATTATGTATGTATGTGAAATGTCACAGACATGTCGTATAATGCAGAGGCACTTCAAATATAATACGTTTTTTATCTTTCAAATCGTTGCAGATTCATTGCCATTTGGTGGCCCCTGCGACAACTGTCCAAAAGTCGCGCTCGCTTCATGATTCTGTGCATTTGGATAATTGCATTTGGCACCACCATACCGTGGGCTCTCTACTTCGATTTGGTACCGGCTGCCGAAGCCTTTCCATCCGCTCCCGATATGTATCTGTGTCAAGAGGTCTGGCCACCGGGCACCAGTGGCAATTTGTATTTTCTTCTCGCCCATCTGTTGGCCTGCTACGTACTGCCCATGGTGTTGATAACCTTGTGCTATGTTTTGATATGGATTAAAGTGTCAACGCGCTCCATACCTGGCGATACCAAGGATGCCCAAATGGACCGGATGCAGCAGAAGTCCAAAGTGAAGGTTATCAAAATGTTGGTGGCCGTGGTCATATTGTTTGTGTTATCCTGGTTGCCGCTCTACG
Organism: Polietes domitor; assembly: GCA_947397865.1. NCBI lineage: Eukaryota > Metazoa > Arthropoda > Insecta > Diptera > Muscidae > Polietes > Polietes domitor. The sequence goes on from OX377618.1 coordinate 274,499,040, forward strand.
TAATATTTGCACGAATAAAATTCGGTAAGTACCAACACACACTCAACGGGCGCGCACACACACACACGTACACAATTCAATTTCAACGCACACCGACGAAATGTTTATTGTTGGTCGTTCGGTCGATTATTGTTATTAGTTTGTGGCTCGTCGTATGGCGTGGTGTGGTGTGGAGGGGTCGGATGTGTTGCGGTTCGATTGTTTGAACGTCGCCCCCTCTCTTTCCCCCCACTCTCACTCACACTCTCTATTTCCTGCTTTCTCCTAACGGCTGAAGGTTGAAACGAATTTATTCTTTTCAGTGCAAACCAAAAACAGAAAGTGCTCGTACGTGCACATCCACACACACTCACACGCACGCATACACATCCATCTCCAACCATTCACCTTGTGCGAGTATATCTCTTGAACTACAAGTATGAGTTTGTTTGTTTGTATGTCTGTATGTATGTGGTATTGTACTTCAGCCGAAATACAACATAACCTGCGTAACCACCCAAACAAACTCCCACTCGGCGACCTTCGTATGCACTCGAAAATCTGTGTCAGTTGAATTCAGCCAAACACATTGTTGTTCTCTTCTAAAGAAGAGAAACATGTGTTCATGTTGCCACATTTTATGGGTTTACTTTTTCTGAAATTAAATTTTGTCTCATGCCACAAATCTATTCCTTAGCCCAGACCCAGGCACTTGCCATATATATATATATATTTACTCCTTTTTTCTCGAGTGTATTAAAACAAAAACTAATCTTCATCTCTGTGTGTGTGTGTGTCTCGGTATATTTTTCATTTCAATGTCAATCGCATAACTTTCACACACTCGCACCCAACTAGGCGGAGAGATTTCCATGGAGGAGAGTGAAATCTTGAACAAGGTTACGCCGTTCGCTCAGTGGCTGGGCTCGTCCAACTCGTGCATCAATCCCATACTGTATGCATTCTTTAACAAAAAATACAGACGAGGTTTCGCCGCCATAATCAAGTCACGGTCCTGTTGCGGCCGCTTAAGGTGAGTGTGCAAATCCAAGTGCATTCCAAGCCGCACAAGGTCACGCCACTTGATTTTGATTTTCTTCTTTTCTTGCAGATACTATGAGAATGTGGCCATAGCTTCGTCGACCACCAGCACCAGTCGCCGCAAATCGTCTCATTATCAGAACGGTTCCCGGAAAAGTCCCAGCAGTCCTGGTCTGAAGAAGACCAACGCCGTCTCCTATATCTACGAACACAATTCATTGCGCCGCCACAACTTGATGTGCAAACAGGACAGCAATTTGTCGCAGCAAATGCTGCTCAAGCAGGACTCGCACGGATCGCGACAATATTTGGTCAAACAGGAGAGCGCTTCGAGTGATGGCTCTCGGCGTCTTTTGTGCCAGCAGGATAGCAATGGCTCGAAGGTGTCGCTGTCGAAACAGGATTCTGTGGTATCCTATTATTTGGAGAATAAACGTGCTGGTCACAATCTTCAAGATTCATTCGCCACCCAGGATTCCATATCGGTCGATTCACGTCGCAATACGATGACACGTGCCAACGAGAATGCCGGCTCACCCGTAATTGGTACACTGTTGGAGCACAAGCGGCAGAAATTCGTTAAACAGGATTCGGTCATATCGTTTGTCGACCAAAGGCCAGGTAAATGAATTATCTCTATTATTATTCTAAGGACGGGGGGTATTACAAACAATTGGGAATTCACTTACGCTTAACGTAAGTTAAGCAATTAATTAAACTGACTTATATAAGCTTTGATTAACGCAACGCCATACTATACTTATGAATACTAGGGTTGTCACGTAAAAAAGTATAATTACGGGATACACGTAAAATAAAATCCTGCACGAATCAAGAATTTATTGAAGTAGATAAATTTATTTTATACGTTTACATTTTCACAACGCTGGTAAACCTAAAGTCATAGATAACCTGCTGTTATAGATCTCAGTGTCAGTGGAGTCTGACTTCTATAACTGTTATGGTTACCAGACCTGATTAAACCGAAAAACGCAAACAAGTCTTATTTGGGATTGTATTAAGAAGATCGATACAGTTTATTGGCAATTTCAAATTTGGAATCTTTAAGTTTCAGTAGACATTACGCTGCCCGTCACTACAAATGATATGAGCAACCATTGACACTCTATGAACAATAAAGATGCAACGTATCATATTCTATTCATTCTGATAACAAGACAAATATAGATCTAGGGTGTGGAAGATAAATCTGTGCAACAATAGCTGACGAGTAGCCAGCCAGCAACAACTTCTTGTTAGACGAGTAAATATCTCATAGGAAATTCTGATCGTCGATATAGAAGTTATGAAGAATTGTGTTTGGAGTGCTCAAAGTGATTACAAAACATATTATTCCAAATATTCATGTGGAGATTTCTCGCATATTCGAACCAAAAACTGAGCTCTATTTTAACTGCTTTTACAGTTATCGTTTACACCAGCCAACCAGACAAACGCACGGACGCACATTGGTTCCAAATCGATTTTTTTTAATAATTTGCTAATTTTAACGAATAAATATATATTCATTTTACATGCCTAGAGCAGAGTTATTTTTCAAAAAAAAATCAAAATTTGCAATCCCTAATGGCAGAATACCGTTAATAGTTCATCGAAACAGAAGAAACAAATACTATTATCCGTGTATAAAATGCAAGATTAATTTTTGTAATCGGTGCTCTGCGTCTCGAGAATTAATAAATTATTTTTATGAAAATTGATCGTCTACATAGGAAACCGGCTGAGAGTATTATTGCAATTATCCATATCTTTTAACTTTATTTACAAGAAGCCCAAATTTTATTAACTTAATATATGAATTGAATTAATGAAATAATATTATTATTAGAAAATCTTACAGTTAAACTTAATTCATCACTAAAAACTACTTTTTCAACCAATTTTTCTACTTTACATATTTGGTAGAAAAATTGGGTAGATAGATCGGATATTATTATTACTGTTTCATTTGCTATTTTCAATGCAAAGCTAATTTGTTACAGAATTATTACTTTTTAGACCAGTATTATTATTTTTTTCTTCACAACAACATTTTCATGGAAACCATGCACCCCCACCAAAAGCAGAATTCGATTTTTATGAAGTCTTTGCTGAAGTAACTCAGCAATGAACAAATTATTAATATGTCGAAATTCTTTGTAACATTTCAAATTAATTTTATTCGCTTTACTTAGGCAAGAAAATACGAACGTAATAATGAATAATTGAAACATCCGACACTTTGTTGCTTGAAGAAATCTGTAATATTATAATTTTAATATTCGTACCGATCGGCTTTTTTGACGATTAACACAAATTCCTAAAAATGACCTAACCAGCGGATATTCTTGACTCGACTTCGATTTTTACAAAATAATTACAATATCGTGCAATTGCTTTTAATTGAACTTTATCGTATAGGTCAGTAATGTAAATAATAAATTGATTGCGAACAGATGTGCCATGAGTCTATGTTTAACTCAGGGAAATATCTAACGAAGTCATCATAAAGCGCCTCTAAATATTCAATAATTACATTTATAAAATTCATGTTCTGAATATCGCAAGAATCCATTATATCACAAGAATATAATGGATTGAAATGTCGAAGACGAATCAGATCAATAGTTTCGAAAATATGAGTTCGTTTAGAAGTTTTTGCCAGAAGTTTATACAATACTTTCCGCATGCAGATATTTGAACGCAATAAATCGATTGTTCTTTAACCTATCAATTAAATTAAAAATTGATTTCAACGTTCGCTGGCAATCGTCAATTATTATCTTTAACAGGGCCGGAGTCTATGAATTTTGCTGGAATAGAAGACGACACACTATGTTTCGAAGATGATATATTTTTGAGTTCAACTTTTTATGATTAAATTGTGGCAGCATTTTCAGTTTTCGTGTCGTTTAATTAATACATTCGAATGCCAGCTACATATTTCGATCAAGTTTACCTTCTACTTTAATTTTATACGCATTTCAAATCCTATGTTGGGATAGCTCATCAATGGACCTTGTATCAACATAAAAAATAATGAACATTATCTAGTCTGTGTCTTAGCATTTGATAATTTTTCCCAATAAAATTTGTTTGTGTTTTTAAAAAATTGTAACGTGGTTTTCTCGTTGGCTGAGGTAAGCTCAATCGCATCCAGGGTCGTCATAAGGACCCACAAAACCTTACGAAATAATAACACAAGTAGTTATCCCTTCCACGGGCAATAATACAATTCGGTTCTTTATTGATGTAAAACTATGTTATAATCTACTTGTGAAAATGCAAATGTTAATAAATATATTTCATTGAAAGTGATTCGTATTGGATATTGGCTCGCCTCTACGGGCTGAGTGGATAGTCGATTTAAGTTGATCGGGAACTCTCGTAACTCTCTTTAGCAGTCACAGCGGCAGAATATCGGAAACGAGGGATTTGTAGTAGTAGATTCTGATTCGGTAGCAGTGCATGCTAATGTAGATTCGGCGTTTGATGAAGATAGAATCGGGTTTCGGTAGTAAACGTGGCTAGTTCGGCCGTAGACTCGGTTTCTCAGGTTCGGTAGTAAAGTCGGCTGGTTCAGGTTCGGTAATAATCGGCTTCTTCAGGTTCGGATTGACTCGTTCTTCATTACAAACTAAATATCTATTTACATTCTACTAATCTAACTACTGGTTGAACAGTGAACCGAAGTTCCTGTGCTTGAACAGTGGACCGAAGTCCCTGCGTTGGAACAGTGGACCGAAGTCCCTGTGTTGGAACAGTGGACCGAAGTCCCTGTGTTGGAACAGTGGACCGAAGTCCCTGTGTTGGAACAGTGGACCGAAGTCCCTGTGTTTGAACAGTGGACCGAAGTCCCTGTGTTGGAACAGTGGACCGAAGTCCCTGTGTTGGAACAGTGGACCGAAGTCCCTGTGCTGGAACAGTGGACCGAAGTCCCTGTGTTTGAACAGTAGACCGAAGTCCCTGTAGTACAATTTATTTGCCCGAAGGCGGTAAAAAGTGAGCAAGACAGCAAGACTTATAAAAAGTCAAGCGGACCGTTGTGACACGCTGTTTCAAGCAAAACGTTGAAATGGATCACTGTGGAGCTAGCTGCCTGTGGTGTCCCAAGGCTAAACATTTATACGGTTTGAGAATTGCCTTGCTGTTGTGTGTTTTCCGTACAAACTGAGTGCTTGTGCGGGCGATCACTCTTGTTTGTAGGCAGTTGTGTCTGTGTGTGGTGCGGCCGGCTGTTCGTGGTATGTCTGTGTGTAATTCCTCTTTGTCTGTCGTGGGTGATGTTAGTGGCGTGATTATGATGTTTGTTTGTATGGTTGTATGTATGGCTTGGCTTGTTTGTGACGTCACAGGCACAGCCACACTATGTACGGAGAATTCCTCAGGAGAAATTCGTCACGTTACAAAATTTGTCCAAAATCATCAAACCAGGCAGGACATTAAAGCATCAAAAGTATGTATTTTTTACTAATAATGAAAGGAAAAACTACAATAAAAACAATGCTTTCGTCTTTTTGGAATAAAACCATAAAAATAGCAACATTTTTGTCCAACAAATTACAACTTTTTGATATCTCCATATCTCCAGCGAAAAAAATTGGTAAAAATATCCAACCCAATATCCAATATCTACCGAAATAACCACATTTTTGTCAAAAAGCATAGATCTTCTAATTTTTAACCTAGTTTTTTTGTATAAGTTGTTATTCACCCCCACTAAAATTGTACGGCAATTTTTTTGTAGCAAAATTGTAATCCTTGTCCTTTTTGAAAGCATTTTTTTAAATTCTCGAAAATAGGGTTAAGATCTTCCGTAAAAATGATCTCAGACAATAACTTACAACATTTTTTGCGCTAAGAATAATGTTCCCTTCCCCTCGATCCTCATTAAATTCGACAATGTAACTCTGACAATAAGAATTTTCTCAGACATTAACTTTCAGCACTTTTCTCACTTAGTATAATGCTCCCTTCGACCAAAAATAAAAACTTTGACGCACTGTAAAAAGAAACTCAGACCAGCTGACCTACAAAAATGATCTACTCAACATGCCCTTTCAGAATTATAGGCTCGCTACTCTGTTCCAAAAATGCTGTTGGACAGTGTAATTAATGTTTAAAACATAAAACCAAAATCGCCAAAAAAATATCGTTTATCTCATAAAAAATCCGGAGTAAACAATTCTTTGATATGTCGAAATCTACTTCGAAAGCTAAAAATTTCTCGAAATGGAAATATTTAGAAAACTTTGCTTTAATAATAATTGTGTTTTATCTTTTTCAGAACCCCGTCGTCACCAGCTGGTCAAACAAGATTCCGTTATATCATTTGCCGATCAGCGTCGGGGTTTACTAAATAAACAGGATTCGATCATCGGATGCTCTAGCCGGTCTGGAGATGGCACTGGTCACCATGTATCGATTCTAAAGAAAACCGATTCACAGCTGAGCAGTGGCAGTTTTAGCTCACCTCGGCGCAACATAGAAATTTACGAGTAAATAACGAACATGTACGAAAATTAACGATGCAAACCAAACAAACAAACAAATAAACAAACATAGAATAGCACACAGTTATGAAAAGCACAACAACATATCCTTAAACGTCAGGCAACACACAATAAACAGATACTACCTACTCCTTATCTTAGACGGGAGACAAACGGAAATAAGGAAGAAAGAAAGCGAGAAGGACAAAGGTAAAAACAAGAAACAAAGAAAAAAAAAACAAAACAATCAAATTGTACGTTTTTTAAATACGATTTCAAAACAAGTCCTCTTTTTTTGTTAACTAAATACATACAGTGATATTTTGGAAGTGAATGAGCAACTTTCATTTATTCTTTCCGTTGTTGTTTGATTTCCGTTTTCCATTCTTTTTGTATGTTAAGGGGAATGTAACTGTTTTTAAGAGAATATATAATTAAATTTAAAAAATAACACACAAATACATACATAGAGCTAACCTACATACATACATATTAATGTTAACTGTTTGCTAGAATTTTATTATTTATTTTGTACCGAAACCAGTGAAAATTAAAATCATAGGAAAATCATACAGCTTTTATATGACAGTGTTTAGAATAAATGTTTGAAAGCAGACATAGACATGAAAACGCAAAATGATCGAAATGAAAGGTTTTTAAAGGCGCCAGAGACCAAAAAACTACACAATTACATTGACAACATGGAATTATAGGGAAAAAACATTTTAATCATTCAGTTTGTAACGAAACGGAAGGAAAGAAGCCGGCTTTGTTTTCAACGCAGCAACGGGTCCATGGTGGCGCGCTCTCCAGTCCAGTCCAGTTTGTGTAGGTGTGAGTGTAATTGTAATTGTGTGAAATACCACAACAAGAACCGAACAAAGTTTATAACAACACCGATTCTATATATATAAAATAAAGAATTAAAAACAAAACAAAAAGGAAACCAATTTAAAGTACCTTTACTAAACCAAAAAACAAAAACAAAAATATTAATAAAATAGAAATTAACAAATAAAGAATAACAACAACAACAAAAAGGAAATGGAAAATAAAAAGAAAATGAAAACAAATTTTTGTATTGTAATATTTCTAACAAATTTATATACATCAAACAATTTGTATTGATTTTTTTTAATATCAAAGCAATAATTCTACTTACATACATATAAAAAATATATACAAATACAATAAATAAAACATACATATAAACTATTATATAATAAATTATTTAATACTAAAAACTACTACACACATACATACATACGGAGTACTTGCATACACACTCACTCGTCCATCCATGCATACATACTGACATCTCTATGCATGCTAGGCATAGACGAAAATATTTATTACAAATTGATAGCATACATAGAACACACTAAAACGGGTCGATTCAAATGTGGGGAAAAGCTGATGTTTTTTGGAATCGCCGTAAAATATTTGATTACACCTTTTACCGACTTCTTCTCAAAGAAAAAGTTTACAACGTCGCACAGTGTATTCCCAGAGACAAAAACTCCCAAATTGCATGCATCTCAACTTTACTGATTGAATTTTGCAAAGAACATTCTTATTAAGCATATTCTAAAAAATGTTGCCAATATCGCGGTTTATTTTAGCTGTGGATGCATTTAACGTTCAAATGCTACAATAGTTGCAAATTTCATCATAAGAGAGCTTATTTTATTGGGATGTATCTCGGAAACCATGCACCGTATTGAAATGTCGTTTAGTTCGTAGAAAATAGGAGCTCTTGAGGTGTTCTTCTTAATTTAAAAATGTGTAATTACGTTTTTGCTTTCCTTTTCAGACAGAGGTTTACCTGAAGGTTGTATTTATTCAGTATTGGTAATTTTCTAGAGTATAAAACTATATTCGCGACGCCGACCGATGCCTCGGCATTCACAAATATTGTCTTTTTTATTCAATTTAAAAATAACATTCTGCTTATGGCTGCAAACAGCGATTTAATTACTGAAATGGTGAAACCTTGTAAGCCAAAAATGAAGCAATACTTTCTTCGTTGTTTTCTGTTAATGTATTTTGGAAAATTTATTTAAAGCATACTTTAGGGATGTAAGGTTTTATGGCATGCGAGCGCATGTAAATATTGGGTCGATATCTCAAGGTCGATATTTCAAGAGTATAAAGAAGTAATAGCCGTTTGTCATCGATTAAAAAATAAAATAATTTTTATAAAGAGTTTCGAAAATCCAGAAAAATTGCGTGAGCCTTGGGCGTGGCACTGACAATTTTCATTTAATGAAATCACTGGTAATGATTTATATTCACATATATATTAAAATAAGAAATTTATGACGTTGTTTCAGTTTAACTTACATGGGAAGTGGGCGGATTTAAACAATTGTTTTTCTAATTTTACGATATAAGGAATGTGTGCAAAATTTGAAGGTCTAGGTCTATTCCTTATAATTTGCCGGAGCTTGTATGAAAATATTCCACTGTGTGTCGCACAGTGTATTCCCAGAGGTTTCATGCAGCCTATCATATGTTTATGATTAATAAAATACATTCCAATTATCCATATTCTGCATTGAAATTGCAGTTCAATAGTTTATCATTTTAGAGGTTAATTTATTGGATTATATGTATCTCCTAAACAATGTATCGCATTGAAATTTCATTTAAAAATATTGATGCACTGGTGTCTTAGTTAATCATTTTGAAAACAAAATTCTACTTATAGCTGCCAACATCGATTTAATTAGAGAAATGCTGAAACCTTCCCAGCCAACAATTAAGCAAAATTGCTGTTCATTCTTTGTGCTATATTAAAAAAGTAGAGCATACTTTAGGGATGTAAGGTTTTATGACTTGTGAAATAAAATTTAAAGTAAAAAGATATACATGCAAGTTTACTTCAATATAAAGAAGTTCACATGTTGATTAAATTATATAGTCAATATATTTTCGGGCTATTCATAAAACAAACCAACGTTTCGGTTTAGGTGCGGACAACCGCAACTTTTTTGCAACCCGGTTTGGAACACAGTACGAGTAATTATCCAACATTAAACATTACAAATTTAAAATTAAAAATAAATGCGTTCACATAAATCATGTGAATGGATTTAAGTACTTCCGTGCAGACAAACACATACATATATGTGGAATGCGGACGAATCGTTATACGCAGAATGGAAACAAATGAGTTGTTAAAGGTTTTATCAGCTAAACGACCCACAGGAGGAGTGCTGCTACACTCTGTATCGCAAAATGAGTTTAAATTAACTTTCCGAAACAAACTTTAGAAACAGCCATAGCGCTATGGCGCCACTTCTCACCCGGATCACACATGACAAATTAGGTCATAAAGGAACTTGTTAACTTCATGTACGCTTTTTCATTCCATTGAATATTTGTTCTATTTAAAAATGTCCAAGACTTCTTAACAATGTATTATTATTAAGAAATTAATTGAAAACATTTAATTAAAAATAAGAACGTTATTGTTCCGATTTCACAAATTCTGAAATAGCCTGATTCCAAAAATTTTCGACACAAAAACACACTTTTTGGAGCTGATCCCTTTTGGTTTGTAAAAAATTTGTGACGTTTTTTTCTCCTCCTTAATTTACAGTATTTGTAGAAAAAGATACATTGCTTTATGATGAAGTATTCTTCTCATGCATTATCGGATTATGAAACCATAGGTTTCATCGGAAAGCTCTTCACCACTATTTTAAAATGGTATAGAAAATTATCTATGTTCTGGTGGAAAAAAAGAAAATTTAAAAATATTTATTATCCTTGAATATCGTTGCATAACGTCATTTGGATTTGGTGCAAAATTTGTCAGAAAATAGCCTATACTCTTCTATAAAACCTGTCAAATTTCAGGATAGGGGTGGAAATTAAAAAAAATGCGGTCCATAATGGGTTTGGAAATGTTAAAAATCAGAATTAGCGATCAGTACCTTTCCAGCGTGCCCTTTCAAACACAAATTGAACCAAAAGTGGATTTTATAAAAATTGCATTGGAATAGTACTAATATCTAAAAAACTGGCTACTTCAAATTATTTTTTAATAAACACAAAAGTGCTTCTTCGATTTTTAAAAAATATTTTTTATTAACAGCTAATAGGGTTAGTTAAACCCTCCTAAGTTTCATGATGGAGTTCCCGGTACTTATTCTACAACAGTTATAAACGTGATTGCAGTCGAAATCACAATTATTTAAAAATTTATTGAACAGCATATTCAAAAACGGGAACAACCCTATAGTGATGGAAAGCACTGAAACTAGAAGTATTTGTATTGTATTGATAGAAATATTGTCCGCCAGTTAAATAAAAACAAATCACATCGTGATAAAAATCAGACCTCGAGAACAAAAAATAACAGCCGATTGTTTTAACAACAACATGTCCATAATCTATAGAAAATTATATTGAAATATTGTGCTTATTTCGTGTTGTTGACAGGATACATCCCCATTTTCATTAGAAGAGACGTCTAAGGAGTATTTGATTCTCAACCAATTTAAATTTTTACTCTCAAGGTATTACAGATTTTGATCTAATTTAGCAGAACACGTTATATGTCAGCTATAGAGTGATCAAAAACCCGGTTTTTCTATGATGACGGGTTTTCGGGTTTCTCTAAAACCGTGATTTAAAAAAAAACCGGTGGCCCCGTTTTTTTTTTTTGAAAAACCCGCTCCAGCCGGTTTTATTAGGATTTTTCTTAAAACAGTAAAAAATAGGGAATTTGGATTTTTATGTCGAAAATCATAAGTAACAATGTCATCAACTTATTATTTAAACTTAACGAAACATACAAAATTACAAATATTTAATTTTAACAAAATATATCGTATTTTTAACTAGGAACTTTCGAAAGTGCTAGCTGTCAAACAGGACTCATGTTTTGACATTTATGATCAGAATATTCTGGAAAATCATCATGAATAGATTCACGCGTGAGCAACGCTACCAAATAATACGAATATAATTTGGCAGTCATCATTCGCGAAATTTATAGACGCCTTCGTCATTTTATGGCACACATAATCGGTAAGAGAACATTTTTGCGCAAAAATCTTGGCCTAGCCCTGTATAAGATAAGTTACATATAGTAGCAGAAATTTAAAGCACGAGACCATGATATGTGTTATTCTTGGGCGATTGGGCTCTACACTAGTGTGTCATAAAACTCACGATATTTTTAAAAATTAAACAATCATTTTTGATAGGGCGGACAAATTTTTATACTTGTGAGTCATTTCGACTTAAAAACCCTGGTTTAACCGGTTTTCTGAAAACCGTGATTTTTAAAAACCCTACGGTCGATTTCAGCTGAAAAACCGGTTGACCCGGTTTTCGGACTCGGGTTTGATCACTCTAGTCAGCTGGAAACATATATTGCAAAAGTTGGTCACCTCGGTTCATGATATAGTACCCATACAAAAATCATTTCCGATTTCACTTTTCCCCGAATTCAATTGTTTCACACAAGATGAGTGGAAAGTATTTTTTTTGATAAAAAAAAAAATTATTTGGACAGTCCTGATTCGTACTCTTGCTATTGGCATGATTTGAGGTGTAACGATATTCGAATGAGGAAACGCAATTTCGGTGGAGGGAGTGTTATGGTTTTGGGAGCATTTTCGGCAGTTGGGAAATCAAAAATATGTTTGTTCCAACAAAAATTAACAGTACAATTTATAATGAACTTTTATGCACGAAAAATGGGCGAAGATATCATATTTCAACAAGACAATGCTTGAATCCAAGCTTCGAAACAATCAGTTAAGTCAACATAATGTTCCCCTATTGGACTGGTCGGACATTACAAGTGACATTAAACCACGAAAATTAATAAAAAAAATCAAATGTACAATTGAAGTTTTTACTTGATAATATCTTAGAGAAGTCCCTCCTGATTTAACCATTTGATTGCTTCTTTTTTGGTAAGTTGTTTTAAAAAAGTGATGTGCGTTTATAGGCATGTGCACCAGTGTATTCATATTCCCACTGTATGCTACGCATTACACTTACTTAGAGCAGTATTTTTAAGACTTGAACCCTTTTTTTTTTGCTCTAAAGCTTGCAAATGTGACGCTTTTTGGGGGTAAATATGCGCTAAAATTGCAAAATCAACTTATAATTTAAAACAACACAGATATACATCGGAAATGCTTATATTTTTCATACATATTTTTAATTATGCTTGAAAAAAATAATGACAACAATGAGCCTGTACATTGGTCCAAAATCGTAACGGATTATCCGTCAAAATGTCACATTTTAAATATTCTTCTTATATTCATTAACTGATGTCGGTGAATAATTTAAACTTTAAAATTTAAATGGTTGTAAATGCTAAACTAACACAGATAGAAGAAATTTGAAATTTGAAATATTTTTAACAGACATTCTACTCTTTCATTTGCTATCCATATTGTGATAATACGATTTGCACAAAAATGGTGAAAATTCGTGGAAGCGGACATGCCCTTTGCAATTTCGAAGTCCTTTTAAAAGGAAACTTGAACATAGAGAAGAAAAGTCACTACTTTCATAAACATATAGTTTGTTTTATATGCATTAACGTTTTTTTGTAGCGCGGTGTTATTAATGATTACTGTCGTTAGTTAATTAATAATATCTATTCGTATGTGATATATGATGTAGACTATGCTTCATCGTAATCAACGCCCAAATTCAGATTTGGCAACCCATTACACCGTGCGACAGTACTTTTTGGACCTGGACAAGACCATATACACGTGATACTAGAATAGATATCAAAAGAAAGAGAAGAATGTCTAAAAATTACATGTCACTATCTGTATTAGTTTAGCATTAACAACCATTTCAAATGTTCTCCCTTGAATATGGAGGCAAAGTTGTAGCTCTTGTCATAAAGAACAAAAATTGTGAACATATTTATAAAGACAAAAGCTTCAAGGAAACAATCAACTACAAAAATGTACCTAAGATCTCAATAAATAACTTTCTAGAACATATGAATGATTATTAACACAGTTTAGGTAGGAAAAATTTATCTTGCGGGACTGTTTCTGTTAATGATCAGACCGACTACAGTGCCTATGAGTGATATTATCCTTAATAAACAGCACGTATACGCTACCTACACACACTACAGCCTCAGAGAGAGCTACAACTTTGCCTGTTGATTATCCTTAATCAACAGCACGGACTTTGCCTCAGAGAGTAAATCAAATCAAATCGATTTGCAAGATATAAGCCTGAGAAAATGTTCACTTTTTTGCAAAAATGACAACGAGGGCGCAAATCTTTGGGGCCGATAAAAAAGTGCATGACTTTGGACAAAATTGGGAGACACTGGTCTTTTTTTCTAAGCAGTTGTGTCCGTATATGATTCTATTTTTTCGTGTTGCACTGTGTTATTTAAACATCTATATGCTTTCGACATTAAAAATGGAGATAGAATTACCAAATGAAAAATTGTCTACACAGTTTTTCTACATACGATCTCTGGATTCACATATATATTATCTTGCTCAGGTCCAATAAAATAAATGTAAAATTGTCCCACGGTGTTACGACATTGAAGCAGATTTTCAGCTCGACTATGTCTATGCTAACTTTCATTTAAAGGCCAATCCGATCAAGAACACTGAGCATTTCGGTAAAATATGAACACCATTCATGCTCATTTCAAATTTGTGATATAAATCGTTTCGCAGTTTAAAAAGTTGTACAAAATGTTCGAGAAAAAATATCTTTAGGACGGTACAACAAAAAAATATTTAATTATATTCCTACTGCCATATTCACAAAAATGTATTAAAGGCTTTAGAGTATAATTTTACATAACAAATTCGTCTTATAAGTAAATGTTTTACAATATGGCTCTGTAGCTTCACATTATGCTATGTGTGTATATGTGTGTATAGGCTATTTCTGCTGTCCCTAATAGACGAATTCCATGAATTTTGTTTTGTCATGTTTTTTGATTGGGCATTCGTTTAAATCATGTTCAACACTACAAACTCTTCTCACTATTATTAGAGATTCATAATTTATGACAAGAATTTTGTGAGAATCATCTGTTGGCCAAAAATCATTTTATAAAAGAATTAATGCCACCAGATGATTGGAAAAATTCCTCCTGTTTTTTTGCAATATCATTCGGACACCTTCATTTTTATATTTCTGTCACATAAATACAAGGGTGTGCGAAAGTAAGCAACACACATACATTAGGCTGGGTCACGAAACAAAAGTTTATAACGATTTGAGCTGCGAAATTCCCCAGAAATGATACACAAAACTTACCAGGCGATTCTGTTTTATATAAAATAATAGAATGTCTGCTATGGAATAGGATATGAACAGAGTCACAATGTGTACGTTTTCAACTAAAGACAAGGACATTACACTATATTCACCAAATCATGATAACACAAATCAGCATAAATACAGCGCGTACACAAGTACTCACCAAGAAAAAAGAAAAAAAATAAAAACAAAATCGAACATCGTAATGTTAATTGTATACCTATCACTATAACAATAATCAACAGCTAGAATAATTGACAACAAACAACAACATATTAACAAATACAACAGAAATAAATAAAGCACAAAACAACAACAACAACAAATAAAACAGAACAGAAACATACGATATTTAGATTTATATAAACATTTTTAATATGAAATTTCTATAAAAAAGCAAAAAAACAAAACAAACAAAAAACCACAAAAAAAATCTTAAAAAAAGAAAAGAAAATATATTTTGTTTACTCAAGAATAATGGGCAAATTTAGACTAAAAAAATTAGTTTCTTAAAGTAACAAACAAAAAACAAACAAGAAGAAAGAAGAAGAATAACTAAAAAATACAAAACTCCACGAGTTTGTAATTGGGTGAGCTTAAAGCTCTTTTAAACCAAAAGCTTAATGAAATAAAGTACACGCTACGAAATACAATGAAACGGCGCCATCTATAGGAAATTATGTAATATTAAAGAAAACAAATATTATATTAATTGAAAATAAAAACAGAGAAAAAAGAAAATAATTTTATTAATTTATTTAACTATAAATCGCAGTGCGGCAAAATCAAAAAATAAGAATCTCGATTTTTAAGTTCTGGTAGTCATATAAATTTTATTATTTTTTTATTTTTATACCCTCACTCTACAGAGTAGGGGGATATATATCATTTGAGACAGAAAAAAAGTGTAACGCATTGAAGGAGTGCCCTAAGTATGTTTGGATAATGTTTTTTATTATCACTTTAAGCGTACAGAATATGACGCGTTTAGTCACGCTCCTTCCAGTACCTCCCACACAAATCACCCTCAACTACCTAAAATTAAAGTGGTTATAACTTCTATACGGATGATCGGAATACCGTGAAAATTGATATTTGGCAATGCTTTTATAATAGATGCATTCACATGGAATATTGTCACACCCCTTCTGGTACCTCCCACACAAAGTGGCATAATCTTTGTCCATGCGGGTAGTAAAAATCATTTGCAATTGGTATTTCAAAATGTTTTTATAATCACTTTAAACCTAACCAATATTGATGCTTTAGTCACGCCCCTTCTTGTACCTCCCACACAATTGTCTCTATTCTAGGTAATATTAAATCCTTCATAAATGCAATACTGGTGCATTGAGTCCACTATGTCTTGATAGTTGATCGTGTTTTTACTATTGTTTTGTAAATGTGGAAGCAGGGACCATGTGCCACGAACCTCCACATACTTTCCACACTAATTATCCGGGCCTAAGTAAAATTTAATTCCTATTAACTTCCATATAGTTGTTCTCTGAGAGTGAGGGTATACTTACACTTACTTACTTACTTGTTTAAATGACTCTTCTAAACCTCTGGTTCTGATTTCACAACATGAAGGGATTTTGTAAATGAGCGCTCCGGTAGTCGAGTTGGTAACGTGCTCGGCTATCAGCGTGGTGGTTGTGGGTTCGATTCCCACCAGAGGCTCTGCTCTGTCGCTGCAATAACTAGCTGCAATGGACTTAGTCACCCCGGCGCAATCCCTGGACCCAAAATTAGAATATAAATTTACTTTGTATTGTAATTCATAATAAATAAATAAAAATTTGTAAAGCCGTACTTTAATAGGGTGAGCCATTTAAAACTCTAAATTAGAATCGGCTATAGAAAAAGTACTGATTTTTTTTTTCAAATTTCTGGTTTTATTGGAAAGGTTGAACTTTGTCACTTAATAATGGAACACAATATCATTCATATGACTACCACGATTCGTTGTGGATGCATTGGCTTCTCAATAGTGGCGTGTGGGTTCTCTGAACCCCATATGCGGCAATTTTGCTTAATGGCATAGCACCGAGATGAAATTTTCCCACAAAGGGAAAATTGACTGTAATGGATCTAAAGGGAAGGAATATAATACTCTTTCCAGCCCAAACGGTACGATTTTTGACTTATTCGATTGTTGCGACAGTTTTGCGATAAGAATATTTTATACGTATTTCTAAAAAATAAAAATAAATGTTTTCTGTTCATTCATTTGAATATAATATAACTCGTTTTGAAGGTAATTTCAATTACTTCTGAAATATTGAAGTGGTATTGCATCGCTCCGCTAGTTTATTAAATTGTTTTTTTTTTTTTTTTTTGATATACAAGAAAAAAATAAAAAATGCCGAAAAAAAATATTTTTTGTGTGGATTGAGGCAAGCTGAAATTTAATGGATAGTTTTTTTTAAATAGTTTACAAATATTAAAATTTTCTTCGTAAGTACCTTTAATATTTGTACTCTTATTTTGGATACTGATCCGATCGTACTCGCTTATATGTTCAATTAAAGATGTTAAGATGTCAGATATTACAACCTAAAATATAGCATGCTGTTATCTAATTTCACAGTGCAACACGAAAAAAAATAACCATATACGGACACCGCTACATGATAAAAGACCAAAAAAAAAAGACCCGTGTTTTTTTTTTTTCCCCAAAGTCATGCAGTTTTTTTTTTTATGGGCCCCCAGAGATTTGAGGCCTCGGTGTAATTTTTGGAAAAAAGTGATCATATTCTCAGGCTCATATCTTGCAAACCGTTCGGAATTTTGATTTACTCTCTGAGGCAAAGTTCTAGCTCTTGTCATAAAGAACAAAAATTGTGAACATATAAAATCAAAAAAACTTCATCTTCAAGGTCAAAATCGCAAAAAACTTAAAAAAATTCGATTTTTTTTAACCTTTTTTCCCCTGTTCAGGTCCATAGGTAGCAAACCGTTGAAAATTCAGGGAAACAATCAACTACAAAAATGTACCTAAGATCTCAATAAACAACTTTCTAGAACATATGAACTTCCTAGGAATTATTCTTAACACCGTTTAGGTAGCGCTTAGGTAGCCGCAAAATTGAAAAATTTCCCAAAAATTTCACTGTGCAACATTTTTGAAGTCATTTCAAAATAACCATATACGGACACCGCTACATGATAAAAGACCAAAAAAAAAAGACCCGTGTTTTTTTTCCCCCAAAGTCATGAACAATTTTTGTTCTTTATGACAAGAGCTAGAACTTTGCCTCAGAGAGTAAATCAAAATTCCGAACGGTTTGCAAGATATGAGCCTGAGAATATGATCACTTTTTCCAAAAATTACACCGAGGCCTCAAATCTCTGGGGGCCCATAAAAAAAAACTGCATGACTTTGGGGGAAAAAAAAACACGGGTCTTTTTTTTTTGGTCTTTTATCATGTAGCGGTGTCCGTATATGGTTATTTTGAAATGACTTCAAAAATGTTGCACAGTGTTTGTAAGGGATTTTAAGCAAAATTAAAAAAATTGTAATGTTTGAAAAAAATCGCCTACGTCTACAAAGAGTATGATAACTTCTACATTTATCTATAAACTTTTTTCATATAAACATTGCTATTAAAAAATAAGACAAAATACTTTTTCCGATTTTTTATATTTTTTATGATTTTTTCGTGTCAGTCAAAATAGAGTCTTTCGAAAAAAAATGTTTATTTCGCAGATTTTTGAAGACTTTCACTGTTTCTATGCGAAAGTGTAATTTGAAATATTAATAGCAACCACCTTTAATTTAACATATGCCCGAGCATTATTGGATTTATATTTCCAAAATGAGAGTACAAATATATAAGGCGAAAATTGGAATTTTAGTAAAAAAATTCCCAAAAAAACGAGTTTAGAAAGGCAAAATACATTTGAAAATTTTATATATGGTACTTAGACAAAATTTGTGTAGCATAGTTGAAATATGATAGCATTAAATGACTTATTTTCGAAATGATTAAATTAATTCATTATTTTTTTGATCGACCGGGTGTATTTGTAAGTGGTGAAATAATTGTTTGTTTCAGTTTGAAAAAGCAATCAAAATTTCAGTGAATTTACTTGCAAAGTCAACAGAATTGACATTTCTTCGTTAATTTATTCTCAAAAGATATAAAAACAATAAAAAACTAAGTTAAAGTAGTGGCGGCAAATACACACAAATTAATGAATATCAGTTGTGACCTTTTACAATGACCCTTCTCCTCAAAACGAAATCATTATGAAACTAGAAATTTTATTTGATATTACTACAATTTCAATTTTATGATATTACAACGAAAACTCGACGTGTTATTTACATAGTATATATGACTTAATCAAATGTATTCATATGTTACCAATCAGAAATTCCAAGCTTATTGATTTTGCTGCACTGCATTTAATTGTATAATTAGATTACATGGAAAAGATCGGCTTGTATCGATCATTGTGATACCCTACATCTTGCGATAATGAATGACTTAAAGGGTTTCCCAGGACCAAGTTCGCATTGCATCATGGTGTACTAACAGGACAGCCATGTTAAACACATCACAAAAAAAACGCACAAACAAAGCTGTTTCAATAATAAAAAAATATATAAACATACCCACACGTAACGATTGTTTTGTTTTCTTTTATAAAGAAGTAATTACAAAGACATCTGTGACATGTTATAATAACACAACAAACACGGCATCTTTGTGCAGCTTGATAATCTTCGAAGTTGAAACAAATGATATTTGTTATTTTTCCACAGATGGAAGCGGAAACCCCAAGAAAAATAATAAAAATGGTTTCATTACACACTATCTAATTACAATATATATTATGTTATCGAAGAGAGTCCACTGCAAATTGTGGAATCTTAAAATGTCGTCTATTGAATCATATCCGAAAAAATGATTATTGGGAATCAATCTCCAAATGAAAGATTACACCAATACGTACTCATGTTTAAATGTATGTCAACGAACCTTTATTGTCACCACCGAATGAATGAATGAATTGAATGAATTTAAATGTATGGCAGCGATAAAAGTTGCCGAGAATAAAGAATAACAGTCAACAAAACATTTCAAATAAAGTTTTGAAATAATTTTAATTTTTTATTTAATTTTGTGTCTGTTTTATTTCGGTCTGTAATCAATGTTTGATTCGAACTGGGATTATGTCCAGGCTCAAGACCTTTTTGCATTTATGTGTCATAGGATGCAAATTTATTTACAAATGGCATGTTGACATTGTAAATAAACGACCTGATAGATAGTAAATAAAACTTAAAATGTATAAAATATAGATTCATGAAGGTCTTGAGCCAGAACAATATCCCAATTCAAATCATACGTTTTCAATTAATTTTTGAAAATTTTCAATTGATTCAATTTTAAACTGGAAATTTTAAGTTCCCTATTTCCAAAGTTAACTTATATTTAGCTTTGCAGGATATTTATGCATTTTAAGAAGCGATCACACAAATGTTGGCTCTTCTCTCCGAAATGTACTTATCTTAGATTTTGTGTTGTTTGATTAGTGATTTTATTGATTTTTTAGAATTTTTTTGAATGTAATACATTCGAATTCCAGCTATTTCGAACAAGTTTTTCCATCTTACGAAGGAAATTATTGTTTGCTAATGGAAAAGAAGAGAACCATACTCAACTATACACACTTTGGCCATATGCCTATTTCATATCATGTGTGGGAATTAATCATCGCTATAAACAAATATTTTTTTCAGATTTGACAATTTTCTGTAAAACTAGAAGCAATTTACTGGGTATTATAAAAAAAATTATACGAGTGTATGAAATATTTCTCAAAAGTTCCATAATACATCTGCCATAAAGAGTTGAGGTATTACTCCATGACTGCTGCGAAGGCAAGATAGGCGCCTTCGCAGTGGTTGTTTAGATTAATACTTGAAGTATTTAAGAAATAAGTCTTTGAAAACGAACGAGAATTGCTTCTTAAATTAATATTCAAGAATTTTCTAAATAATTTCAAGTGATTTTCTTATAAGTTAATTAATAGAACTCGGCATAAATTTCAGTATAATTTTAGAAAAAAAAACACATTTTTAGTTAACTTTTCCTAAATGGAATTTTTTCAATACAAACAAATCTAATTTTTTTACTTAAAATCTTGGAAATATTCTTCCACACAATTATGAATTTACTCAATTGTAAGAATTTTTTATTAAATTCAAAGAAATGTTTTTAAGTAAATTTACTAACCTATTTCTAGTGAATGAACTATTTACTTTGTTAATTTTCCTACTTTTAAGAAAATTTAAACTGAACTGGAGTAAAATTGTTAAACTAAATTGTAGTATTAGTATTTTACTCAGATTTAAGAATGGTATTTTTCTGAGTGTACAAATATTTATATTGTAGTTGGCGACAATATAAATATTGTTATCACAGCTTGTTCTCCCAGCTTTATGAAAATGGGCCCTATTAATTCGTGTACCCCCACTTTCGTCCTTTGTTGTTTGCTTTTTTAATTATTTTCCTCTCTATCATTAATATATATGACTGAACTTGCATTCGCTTCTTTTGTATTTCTTTTGAAATGTAAAATTGATTTTGAAATTAAAACAATAATATTTTTAAGTGGAACAAACAAGTGTAGTTTCCTCGGAATCACTGACACTTTAAAAACCTGCTGTGATCGCTTAATTAGTTTATAAATGGAAACAAAATCGGCAATATTAAATAAGCATTTATTCCAATAAATATATAAATGTTATTTCTGAAAAATAGCTTTCGTTACCTGAAACTGTTTACAGTTCAAATAAAAATTCCACAACTCGAACGATGGTGATTCGATTCGACGAAAACCCCTGACAAGATTTCAAATTGAATTTTCGGTGATATAGATATACCATCTAACCACAAGATACGTTGACAACTGCATACCTATACGTATAAATATTATATGTAACCAATCCACTAAACTCGCTCTATGATGTAGGGTATCCTGAACAACAAAAAAAATTAAAAATAAATTTGAGAAAATACCAATTAATTGAAATATGAAATTGAGTTCAACAACATACATACAAACATACGCATATGTATATCCAAAAGAATATGTTTACTAGGAAACAACCAAAAATATATTATCTATGCATAAATATGTGTATTACGACGTATAGTATTTGCAAATTCCCGTTTAGCCACAAAATAAAATTAAATTAAATTAAAAATATTTTTTTAACAAAAAAGATACCCCAAAAAACGAAAACTGCTTCAAACATACAATGCCACTAAATATAGTAAACAAATGCATAGACAGAGAAAAGAAACAGAAAACAAACATATAAAAGTTAATAAACGAAAACTATATGGATTAATATAGCTTTAATGCAATACCAAAGAGAAACACGCATACATACATATGTATGTGCATGTCAACACACTCGTACATACAAAGAAACATATTTTACAAATACATAGCACGAGAGAAAGTCATTTTATCGCATACACACACACACACTAAAAATAAGAAAAACAGAAAAGATAAATCATAATCGCGATGATTTCCTTTGAACGATACCAAAGATTGAATACCAAATGAAGCCCGTAAGCAACGTCACACATCCATATAAACACATGCATACATACATGTAGACCTATCAACAAAATAGACCTAACTCTATATACACACACATACATACATAGCAAGTATATATATCTATATTGTATATGATTATATGATGAAATATGTATATGTATAACTGTAAACAATAACAAATGAAATCAAATCAAATCAATACTTGTATGAAACTTCTAAATTTGATTAATACGAGTGTATTGTTGTTACAAACAAACAAAAACCAACAACAAATAAAACAGAAAATTACCTACAAAAAACAAACAACAACAAAATCCCGCATTTTTACCGTTGTTTCATTTCGTTTCCTACAAAAGGTAAGACAGGATAAATGACGTAAGTATGCCGATAGAACAACCATATTTACACTAAACTGGGTCGCAGTGATAAATACAAAATTATTGTCAAAATAAAAAAATAATGCTTTTAAATTACTTTATATCCCGTTAGTTTTAGTGATAGCTAAACATAAATTTCTAAAGTTAATAGTGTGGAAATCGGAGAATTCAAAAATGGCTGGGCACTCTATTGATAAATATAGTTATAGCTTGCTCTTGCTTTCACTTCCGCTGAATAATGGCCGAAAAAAAACATATTTTATAAACATCGTTAAGTAGATTTAGATCACCCGCATAACTGAACGAATGAGTAATATTATAATTAATTAATTTATAATTATTATAAATATTAATAATTATAAATATTATCATTAACTAGCAAATAATCGCTACTTCGTATGCGGTGTAAGGATATTTATTTCAGGGTAAATTGCTTGTAAATGCTCACAAAATTTGAAAACATGCTTTTTGTTTCCCAAATACGTATTCCCACCAAATTCTCGATACCAGATCCTAGTTAGCTGGGGGAATTTATACACCGAATTTTTGCCCCCCCCTTGTACAAATTAAACAAAAAATAATTTATATTGTGCCATCAATTTATACGCAGTCAAGTGATTAATTTAAATTGAAACAATTTTCTTTAAAAATCCGAGATAATTATACCCTCACTCAAAGTGCGCAATTTTGAAAAATTGTTTTCTTAGTCGCATTCTTGCTGTAATGTAATCCCGTTCCGAATTTCATGATTCTAGGCCCAGTTGTTTGGTCTGGGCTGTGGTACAATTTTTATCCCATTTAATCCCATAAAATGACAAATTTCGAAAAATGCCTTCTTATCAGTGATCTGCGCTGTAAAACGAATTTCATTATTGTAGCGTCATCCCCTTTTCCCCGTTTACCTATTAAAAGTACGAATTTTAAAAAATGCGGTCATTTTGCGTTTCTAAGGGTTTTGAGGTATGTAGACACCGAATTTTATTATTCCAGCTACATCCGTTTGATTGGTACCATTTTTATCCCTGTTTACGCATATCACCCACAAAAACTAAGAATTTTGAAAAATATTTTCTTGGTCGCATTCGTGCTATAAAACTAATGCCCGTTCCAAATTTCAATATTCTACGCCCAGCCGTTTAGTCAGGGCTGTGGTACAATTTTTATCCCATGTAATCTCTTAAAAGTACAAATTTCGAAAAATGGCTTCTTATTGGTGATCTGCGCTGTAAAACGAATATACACACCGAATTTCATTATTGTAGCGTCATCCGTGTTGTTGGTACCTTTTTTATCCCCTTTTCCCTTTAAAAGTACAAATTTCGAAAAATTCCTTCATTTTGAGATTCTAAACATTTTGAGTGATGTACACACCGAATTTTATGGTTTCATCTCCATCCATTTAATTGGTACTATTTTTATTCATTTTTACCCGATTTCACCACCAAAAAGTACAAATTTTGAAAAATATTTTCTTGGGCGCGTTAAAGCTATAAGATGAATTCGCGTACCAAATATCAAGATTCTAGGCCCAAGTCATTGCTGTGGTTCCATTTTTATCCCTTTCAGCCCCATTTTATCCCTTGAATGTACGAATTTCGAAAAAACTCACTTCATATCTGATCTCTACGCTGTGGGAGAATTGTACACACCAAATTTCAAGATTCTAGCTTCAGTCGTGTTGTTTGTACCATTTTTGTCCCTTTTTGCCCCATTTAACCCCCCAAAAGTACGAATTTTTCAAAATCCACTTTTTGGGATACCTTCATGTCGCAAGAGGAATGCCCATACCATTTCAAGATTCTAGGCCCAGCCGTTTGGTCAATGCGGTGGTACCATTTTTATCCCTTTTTACCCCGTTTTACCCCTTAAAAGTACGAATTTCGAAAAACCCCGTCTTATCACACCTCTACTCTGTAAGAGAAATGTACACACCAAATTTCATGATTCTAGCTCTAGCTGTTTGGTCTGGGGAGTGATCAGTCAGTCAGTCACTCAATGACGCAACTCTTTTATATATATATATATAGATTATGGTTTCTACGCATTATCATGGCGCCAAAAATGTGTTCGTGCCACATAAAATTTGTTTTTAATAAATATTTAAAAAAATACCCTTTTGAAAAAATATGAATTTGGACCAACGTAACTGTTTTTCTTGGAAACCCAAAAGTCACATTTTTTAGTTTCAAAACGCGTATTACTCATGTTTTTCTCATTAGCTTCTGATAAGTAAGTACGCAGCTAATCGGAGTTCATTTGCCGGAATTATGCCCAAAACCCCTAATAATACCTGATACAGACAAATCGAATTAATATAAGTATACTGCACGCGGCTATTACTGCAATTCACAGTTAGTACTGAATTTTGGCCGACGTATTTCGATTCTGAAATACTGTGCGAAGGAAGTCTATTTTCACCTGAACATCCACCTATCTTCGAGGTCAAAACATATAATTCACTCCCAATATCATTTGGCAAATCATCATTAAAAAATCAAAATAATATTTTTTGATGGTAACATCAGAAATTTATTTTCGTTGCCCAGTCTAATGCACACCACCCCGTACAAATTTGATACCTGCCTTACATGGCTAGTCAGGCAAGACAGTCGGTTGATTTGTGATGTCATTGAACTGTTGCGAGATTCGTAGACAATCATGGAGAAAAACGTTTGTTTTAAAAAGGAAATATTGCTAAAAGTTTGAGCATTTATGGGGATTGTTTGAAAAGTTCCTAATTTAATAAGTAGCTACATACATATAGGGGTAACTTTTTTAAAAGAAATACAAAATAAATAAGATGTTTGAAGATTTTAGAGATATTCATTTAATTTGATTTATTTATCCCAGCTTATAATTCTAAGTCAACAAAACAAACTACAACAACTAATTTAAAACAAATTACATAACTCAAATAAAAAACTACTAAATCATATACCTAGTTGTGGAATTATAAAACTAAATAGAGCTTTTAGAGTATGTAATAAATAAATTACAAAAATGCATACACAAAAATAATTTACCAGAGCTAAAACTACTCTATTTAGTAACAACAAAAATGGAAAATTAAGCTTTTTACATTGGTCATGACAAACAATGAAAGTTAAGAAGAGCCCGTATCAATGTTATATGTGTACCGATGTATGCATCATAGATTTATATTTGTATTGAAGACTTTTTGAAGAAAAGGAGTCATTTTCTATTTAAGTGTTTACTCATTTTTAGGTAGGTAATAGGGCTGTTCGATTGAGCGTACTAGCTTAATGTTTATATGAAATTTACTCGCTTAACAAGAAATGAGCTTACTACTCCCTTAGTTACTCAGTAAGGTGGTGCCATATTTTTATCTCTGTTTTTATTTAAATAAAACCCATGGATAAAAATGTTACATATTTTCAAGTTTCTTAATTATAAGCTAGTAAGCCCAATAGAAAAGGCCTAATCTCTCTCGCACCACAAACGATTAATTTATTTCCGATATTTTAAAGATAGTTATTATTGAGTTTTTGCCAAAGGAACAGGGCTGCAACTGAGATTTTAGAATAGTAAAAACATTTCAAAACGACTCCATTTTTAGGTCTGCTTTTCTTTAAGCAGGGATGACAAGCAGCGATAACGAAAACGTTAATAAAAAATTTAATTTTTTGCTCAAAATATTTTTTTTCTGGGTTAGCTCCTGTTTAGGCGGTCTTCCCAATCTAAAATTGTTGTTTCAAACATCTCGAAAAACGATATTATTATTAATTTCTCTTTCTGGAAATTCATTTGTAATTACAAACAAGTGCTACAAATTCTGCAATTCTCTTATCACATACTGGTGGCGTATTAGTTATATTTATTGAAAATAATATTACTCATTCGCACAGTTATCAGTCTGACACGCATGTCCACTTAGTCGATTTTTGTAGGTTTCAAATAAGAGAAAGGGGCGTCTCACGTGATTGAGAACAAAATTTAGCTTACTCATGTGAGCGTGCGTCAACGTGAGGGACAAAAAATGTTAGTGCGTGAGTCGTGTGATTTTTGCGTGAGTCGCAGATATTTATTACTATTGACATTTTTCGCTCTAGAAACCAGATTGGTTCAGATTAGAGATTTGCGCGACTCACGTGAATTGCGTAAATCAAGTGATTCACGCGTGATCGTGAGTACGAAAAATTTTCGTGCGTGAGTCACGTGATTTTTGCGTGAGTTGCACATGCTTTTTATACCCTCCACCTCCAGGATGGGGGTATACTAACTTTGTCATTCCGTTTGTAACACCTTGAAATATCGACATGAGACCCTATAAAGAATATAAAGAGTGATTTTTTTGAGGTTAGGATTTTCATGCATTAGTATTTGACAGATCACGTGGGATTTCAGACATGGTGTCAAAGAGAAAGATGCTCAGTATGCTTTGACATTTCATCATGAATCGTCTTACAAACGAACAACGCTTGCAAATTATTGAATTTTATTATCAAAATGCGTGCTCTGTTAAGAAAGTTCATTGCGCGCTTCCATTTTATGGTCAGTTTAATCGACCCACTGAAGCGGCTATTCGGGCTATTGTGACTAAATTTCGCACCAAATTTACATTGTTGGACATTAAACCACCAACACGCTTACGTAGAGTGCGAACTGAAGAAAATATCGCAGCTGTATCGGCCAGTGTTAATGATGACCACCAATTTTCGATTCGTCGCCGTTCGCACCAATTGGGTCTCTGTTACTCAAAAACGTGGAAATGCCAAAATTGGACTAAGCGGATGGACCACCTAAGACGCAGCCGCGGTCAACATTTAAATGAAATTATCTTCAAAAAGTAAATGTCATGGACCAATCTAACGTTTCAAATAAAGAACCGATGAGATTTTGCAAATTTTATGCGTTTTTTTTTTTTTTTAAAGTTATCAAGCTCTTAAAAAATCACCCTTTATATTCTTGATCGTCATAAAATTCTAAGACGATCTAGCCATGTCCGTCCGTCCGTCCGTCTGTGAAAGCACGCTAGCATCTAAACGAAAGGAGCTAGAATGTTCAAATTTTCCATAAACGCGTCTTATAGTCGTAGATCGGTTGGGATTGAAATGGGGCGAAATCGGCCCAAAGGGAAAAATTTTTCCCTCACAAGGACCAAAAATACCCATAATAATCCCTAATATTTTAGCGTATTTAAGCATGTTTTTCGAATATGTCTGTTTATATTTGCTTGATATTTGGTATGCGCATTTCCCTTATAGAAAAACGTGCACCATAAAGTGATTCTTATTTGTAGGGGGTGAAATGGGGCCAAAAAGGGATAAAAATGTTACATATTAAACGACAACAGCTAGAAACACGAAATTAGGTGTGTACATTCCTCTAGTTAAGTAGATACATAATATAAAAGTATTTTTTCCAAATTCGTACTTTTAAGAGGTAAAATGGGAATAGAGGGATAAAAATGGTACCAACCAAACGGCTGTACCTAGAATAATGAAATTCGGTGTATACATTCCTCAGATTGCATAGACAAGTAAAATAAAGGAATTTTTCAAAATTCGTACTTTTAAGGGTTAAAATGAAAAAAGGGGATAAAAATAGTACCAATCAAATGACCGCAGCTAGAGTCATGAAAGTCGGAGTATACATTCCTCTGACTGTATATATACGGAAAATAAACTGATTTTTCGAAATTCGTACTTTTTGGGGTCAAAATAGAAAAAGGGGATACAAATAGTACCAACCAAATGACCGCAGCTAGAGTCATGAAATTCGGAGTATACATTCCTTTGACTACGTAGACATGAAAAATAAAAGTTTTTTTTTCAAATTCGTACTTTCAAGGGGTACAATGGGTACGGAGGGATAAAAATGGTACCAACCAAACAGCTACACCTAGAAAAATGAAATTCGGTGTATACATTCCTCTGATTGCGTCGATACTTAAAATAAACAGATTTTTTGAAATTCGTACTTTTTGGGGTTAAAATGAAAAAAGGGGATAAAAATAGTACCAATCAAATGACCTCAGCTAGAGTCATGAAATTCGGAGTATACATTCCTCTGTCTGCGTAGACACGGAAAAAAGACGAATTTTTCGAAATTCGTACTTTTTGGGGTTAAAATGAAAAAAGGGGATAAAAATAGTACCACAGTACTCACAAGCGATTCACTTATCCAACGGTGTCGTCTATTTTAATGAACGGTGTAGATATTGAGCAATCAGATGTTCTCGATGTTCTCGGCATGAAAATACAACGTGATGTTCGTTGGACAAAACATGTATTTGATGTGTCGAAAGATGCCTTCAAATGTTTAGGCTTTTTAAAAAGATGTAAGAAATATTTCACACCCTCTGATCTTCTCAATATCTACACTACCTACATCAGACCAAAGATGGAATACAACTCCCATATATGGTCGGGTGCTCCAGTTTCATCACTGGAGCTACTTGACCGTGTCCAGAGGAGGGCGATGGTGTTGATAGGTGATGGTAGGATATCCAATTCTATTGTCTCCCTTGAACACCGTCGTAATGTTGGTTGTGTGTCATTGTTCTATCGATACTTTCATGGTGTTTGTTCTTCGGAAATTCGTGATCTCATACCGCCCGTGAGAACGTTCGGTAGAGATACGCGACTCTCCAGGAACGCTCAACCATTTGTTGTCGATTGGACAACCGACCGCACTACAAATTACAGAATAAATTCGTTCTTCGGCCGTACTATCCGTATGTGGAATCGACTTCCGGCAAATATCTTTCCCTCCAATTACGACATTCAGAGATTCAAAACAGATGTCAACAGACACTACTCCCTCTTTCCTCCTTCCCATACCTGATCTTCCTTCCACCAACGCAATGCACTGCATTGGTGTTGGTTCAGTGAAAAAAAATCAAATGACCGCAGCTAGAGTCATGAAATTCGGAGTATACATTCCTCTGACTGCATAGACACGCGAAATAAAAAGTTTTTCCAAATTCGTATACAACCAACTGTAGCACCTACTATCTACCAATATTTATGGTATTTAAGCTTTTTGAAAATATCAATATAAGATATTTTCTGATTTCAAATAAATAATGGTTTGAAATAATTAAAATATTATATTTATTTATAAAATTATTTTTTCATTATTTGTATTTGTTTTGGTTTGGCTGTATTAAAAAATTTAGGTTTTAAAGTTACTATCTATGTATACATGCATATATAGCAACCGATTTGCTATCTATCTATACATGCATAGATAGCTACTGTATAACCTGCACCAGGGCCGTGCGCAGGGTGGGGGTTCAAACCCCCCCAGAGAGATTTCGAACATATACTTTTTAATACCTTCTAGACTTTCTGAAGCAATAAAATATAGAATTTTTAAGGTCTTTTTAAAATAACTCGTCTGAAGTGGTAATTATGCAGTAAAATCATGAAAACATGAAAATTACATAAAAAATCTTGGACACTTTCTTGAATTTCGGACAAAGGTTATGAAAAATACAAACAAACTAAACGAATTAAACCAATTTCAAGATTGTGTAGTGCTAATTTCGCTTATGGACACCAAATTGTTCGGAAAATTTTCATTTTATTAATCGATACCACTTCTTGACAATCGACTAGAGCTATATCTTATGAACTTTTAATTGTGTACTGCAATAAATGTTTTGAAATTTTATAAACAAAATCGTTTAGTAATTTTAAAAAAGTGTAGATAAGAATCATAATGAAATCTAAAATATTCTTAAAGAAAGCTAATAATTTCCTTGATGCTTGTAGAACGCTAAGATGTAACATTTGCGATTGGACATTTTTATTGAGCTGTAACTAAATCTGAATCGATGTGTCCTATTTTCAACACATATGCAACAACAACGGTTTCTGTTACTTCCAATGTTTTGGGTGTTTGCAATTATAACACAAATCCATTTCGACAAACGAAGAAAACTGTTTGATTTACATAAACTTATTTCTCTTTATTCATTTACAACAACTGATGACATGTTTACCGCAAACAAACTAATTATTCCCAAAAAACGATGTTCACGTGTGTAAAATTTCGTTCTACGAAATGCATTTTTCTCTGCGTGTAGGTCTCTATTTTTAAATCTACTTTAAAGTTGCGAAACAATAAGAAATGACTTTTAACTTACTAATATTTTTGTTATATTTATCACTTATATCAAATATTTTTCAAAGTAAGTATTTTTTGTACATATGCAACAAGTATTATTCAAAAGAGAAACAACAAATTCAGTAACTTGGATCTACGTAGGAAAACGAAACTCTAAAATATTTGGATTTTTGGAATTAAAATTTCTAGTTGTTTCTTCTTGCATTTCATCGAATACAAAAAAACTGTATTTGTTATTCGAATTTATACATATTTAGGATTATAAAAATGAAGAAACATTTCCAAATATTTTTTATTCAATCGGGATATGCGTATAAAGACTTTGAGTAAACATCCTGCTACTCATGTCCTATATAAATTAAAAACCCCAAACTCTTTAGACATCCTATTTAGACCCATACTTTGTCAAAAAGCATATCCAATCATAGAAAAAATGCGTGACTGAAGAGCTTATCGCCGAGGAATATGATCGTTTTTTGTGTAATATTTCTTCAAAATATATATCGATATATATTTTCTCGAAAATGAGTTTTTGATGCCAAACTATTTGGATGTCATATGTCTATAAATTTTTAAAAGTGTTTTTTAAAGCCATTTTTTTTTTAATTTTCTGATATGGCTATCCCCTCGCACGTAAGTTTGTGACTGCAAAAGTGGCTATGAACATAAAATTAATAGAAATAAAATAGTTCAACAATGGAGCAGCATAAAACCGAAGGTTATAATTCGCTACAACGATTTTGTTTAAAACATTTTTCTGGATTTAGAGCATATCAAATTCCCCAGTTATTAGGCTAAAATAGGAAAAATGGTGGCTGTAAAGTCAAAAATTGTGAAATATATATTTAGAAAAAAACCGGCGTAACTTTTTATTATATTGAAAATACCAAAATAATTCTTTGGTATGTAATTGCTGACTTCATGGGAAATATTTGTGTGTATGTAAAGTTTCAGAATTATGAATGAAGAAAGTTAAAATATAAGGAATTGCAACGGCGAATTTTGGATTTTTCATCAATTGCAGCGATTTTCGCTGGCTACATATATGTTACAAGCGACCAATCTGACGGATGAAGCTGGAATCTTAAAATTCGCTGTGTACATCACAGAAAATGCGTTTTCTATACAACATTGCCAAGATTTCATGAAAAAGTTATGGAGTTTACAATAAATCTTATTCTCATTTCAACATTCATAGTGATCAATTTTAAACATCCAAAAGTGGCTATGAACCATGAAACCGCGAATACTAGGAAATTTCGAAAACTTTTTAATCGTAGCAATTAGTAATCCTTTTTAGATTATACTGTAGAAGACTGATTAATAATTTCTCTTCAAATTAAGGAGAAAATCAGTTTTTTCGCTCTCCTGAAAAGTTATGTTTTTGTTCATAGCCACTTATGAATATGAGCCTTCGATATGTATGTATGTAATTTCAAGCAACTATTTAAAAAAAGTTCTACACTTAGAGAACAAGTCTGTTAATAAAAGCACTTTTCTGCTATTACAGCTGTTTTTTGCATAACAGCAGTTTTCTGCAATCTTACATTCACACTGCTAAAGAGTTTGCAGTCTGCTAAAATTGGCTGTTGTTAATTAAAATATAAAAATAGATAAGCGTTCATAAGCAAGTTTAGCTCGAATTTCCTTTTATATTAGCTTGGGACAATATGCGTATTATATATAATGCTAAAAATAGCAAACAGCTGTTTACCATCTTAGCAGATACAAATCTGCTGTCTCTTTTTTAACAGCAGAAAATCTGCTCTTTCAGTAGACTTTCTGCTTTCTTTCCTTGAGTGTACTGATAGATGGATTACTGAAATGCAATTTTGCCGACGATGTCTGTCGGACGAATGTATCAAAATATTTCTCGAAGATCCTGACAATAAAATATGAGTGGTTTCCAAACGCTCCATTAAAAATTTCCTAAAAAGTTGGAAAATTAACTAAGTATGAGTAAAGTTTCTTTATTTCAAAGCCATAGTAAATAAAGGGTGTTTTTTTATTGGGGTATAGAACTTTAAGTTGGCATCACTTTTTTAACTGGCGGCCATTTTGTCAGCTGTCAAGTGATTAATATTTTAGTACAAAATTGTAGTTAATATTTAGTTTGGTTTGCCATTTCATCATGAACAGGTTGACAAAAGAACAACGCTTGCAAATCGTGCAAATTTATTTCGAAAGTAATGGTTCAGTTCGCGAAGTTCACCATTTTATGGTCGACATAATCGTCCATCAGAGCAATTAATTCGGTTAACCATGGATCGTTTTCGCACTACGTTTACTCTATGTGATAATACGCATCCGCAGAGACGTCGAACAGTGCGCACCGAAGAAACAATTGCCGCTGTAGAGCAAAGTGTTGAAGAGGACCCGAATGAATCGATTCG
Source organism: Polietes domitor (assembly GCA_947397865.1). Classification (NCBI taxonomy): domain Eukaryota; kingdom Metazoa; phylum Arthropoda; class Insecta; order Diptera; family Muscidae; genus Polietes; species Polietes domitor. The sequence goes on from OX377618.1 coordinate 274,532,304, forward strand.
CCACAGTGCACAGCAATTGGAGCTGCACAGCAATTGGAGAAAGTGGTTGAAAATTGGACCTGTAGAATTGGCTATATTCGAGCGAGCCGCGGCGGCCACATGCCCGAAATCATATTTAAACATTAATGGCATAAAATTATCCTTCCAATAAAGCCAAATTGATGGACATTAAAACGATTTTCTTGTGTTTTATTTCAATTCGAAGTTCTATACCTCAATAAAAAACACCCTATAGTTCAATTACTAGAAATAGGGTAGTAGATTTACTTAAAAGCATTTCTTTGGATCTAATAAAAAATTCTTAGAATTGAGTAAATTCAAACTTATATGGAAGAATATTTCCAAGGTTTTAAGTGACAAAAAAACTGAAATTTTTTGTATGGAAAAAAATCCATTTAGGAAATTTTAACTTAAAAATGTGTTTTTTTTTGTAAAATGAAGTTAAATGTTTACTGAAATTTATGCCGAGTTCTTCATACATTTAAGTATTAATGAACTTATAAAAAAACATTTGAAATTGTTTAAAAAATTCTTGAATATTAATCTAAGAAGCAATTCTCCTTCGTTTGCAGAAACTTATTTCTTAAATACTTTATGAATTATTATAAACAACCTCTGCGAAGGCGTCTATCTTGCCTTTGCAACAATCATGGAGTAATAGCTCAACTCCTTATGGCAGAGGTATCATGAAACTTTTAAGAAATATTTCATGTTATCATTTTTTGTATCAGTTTTGCATACTCTGACGCAAAACTATTTGTTTGATTTTTTAGATAAATTGAACTTACTTTAATTTCACCCTTTTTCCTTGTATAAAATAAAATTGTTCTCAGTTTAAGTAAAAATTTACTCGTTTTGAGGAAAAAAATCAGCAAAATTGTCCTCAGTTTGAATAAATATTTACTTGATTTGAGTATACATTTACTTAGTTTTAGGAAATTTTCAGCAAAATTTTACTAAGATTTAGTAAAAATGTACTTAGTTTTAGGAAAATTTTGCTTAATTTTAGTACTACTTACTTACTTTACTTGGTTTTAGGAAAAATTTACTTAGATTTAGGAAAGTTTTAGCAAAATTCTACAAAATTTCTAGGGGAAAATCCTGCGCACGGGCCTGATCCCGTCTATATTATAATAAATTAAATAATGTGTTGTTGTTTTTGAATTCGACCTGTCAAAGCACTGACAACACATGACGAGGAAGGAGGTTGACAACAATCTGTTTTTCTGCTTTTTGTTTGTTTATTTATAAAGAATAATTACAATATAAAATCACACTGACCTCGAGCTTGAATACTCAAAAACCAAATTATACTGATAAATTTACATCTCTTCCTCTTAGTATTTTTTTTTTTTGAGTTTGAGTCGATTAGGGAAAGAAATCGGAGAAAGTAAATTGTATATTGAAGTTTCTTTGTGTTAAATATGCATCTGATTGAATATTTATATATTGTGACATTTATTTACAATTGTGCCAAGAAATTTCAAAGAAGAGTGAGGCCCTGTTGCGGGTTAGAGGGTTAATTTCTTGTTTCATTTTTTATGAAATTAATAAAAACACAAATTTAGTACCACTTGGTGTTAAAATTACTTTTCCAATAGAGCTTATTCATTACCATTTCATAGTAATTCATCCCTGATACACCTGCAGTGAGCAAAAAAGTTTACGTACAGATAAGAATTTTCTACATATCTAAAAATATTGACCAATTACAAGTTTCATAGTGAAATATTTAATTGGTATTTTAAGGAAACACGTACACATACACACTAATAAATTGCAAGTCCATTGAAATCTCCTATAAATTGGGTTTTCATATATTAGTGTATATATTTTGGGTCAGTCCAACAATTTAGCTTCATTTTCATCATTTTAATAATTAAAATCTAATTTTTTTCTTGATCTTTAGATGTGTTTCGATAAAATACCATTAAAATGTTTCACTTTGAGACTTGTAATTGGTCAATTTTGGGAGATTTGTCGAAAATTCGTATCTGTAGGTCAACTTTTCCTGCTCACTGTACGTATAACAACATCTTACTTATAAAAAGTCGATAATCGGTACAACAAAATCGATTTCGGTTGATTTACTAAAATACAAAATCGACTGCAAAAAAGTAGATTTGGAGTAAAAAGTCGATTTTCGACTCAAATTGAAATCGATTTAGAGCCCAAACACAATGCGACACACTGGCGTCGGCGGCCGTTTTCACATTTCTGATGGGTAGATACGTCTAGAATAGAATTTATTTTAATTTCTCAGCGGCGCTCTCAAATTTTCTTTCTTTTTGCGAATAGCGGCATATTTATGTAAAAAATTAACAGTGGTACCAACATTGAAAGGTGGATAAATACGAAACATATTGTATAGTTTGTTGTTGCAAAATTCAAAAAGTCCAAAAACGTCCGTACTTTTCATGGCGAATACAATTTTTACATACAAATCGACATTCACTAAACGACATGCCATTTTTTAAATAATTTAATATTTTTAAATAACTATCACAAAAAGTTAGCCGACAAAAAGCAGGCCGCTATCTCTTTAGTTCTGCTTAGACGCCATCGAATTTTCACGCCGCCGCTGCCAGCATGTTTGATTGGCTTTAGACTCTTACCAAAAACAACACTAGCCAGCAGTCAGAGTCAGTCAGTGTTTCACTACTCCACAAAAATAAAATATAAAATCTAATTTCCGAAATAACTACAGTAATTTATAAACAAAAAACAACATACAAAAATCGAAACTAATTTTACAAGAATTAATAATAAATTAATACCTATACAAAAAATCAAAAATCTGAGCGTGCAGAAATATAACGAAAAAGTGGTGCTTCTTGTGACGACACGACATTGACACATTATTCATACGACACGACGAAATCTGAAATCTAATTGAATTACACATACTCACACACTCGCGTAACTCAATAAGAAAAGAAAGGAAAAAACGGGCAACAACAATAAAGTCTTATAGCAAAAGAAAACACACAAAAGAATGACCAGAAACCAACCATCCAATAAATAATAAATAAAAAACAATAACAAAACATACATTTCGTCATTGCTATTTTCGTCAGATCGTGGAAATAAAGCAGAGCAACGGCAATAGGCAGCAACAACATCAACACAACGAAATAATAAAATAATACACATCGAGAGCTAAAGACTGATACTACTACTACCGAGAGTGGGATTACGTGTTTTGTTTTGCTGCTGTCCATTACAAGGAAAACGAATTGCATTGCCTACAAACAACAACATTATATATATATCAAAAATACCCGAATACCTCAAAACTATTGGACCATGGCCCAATCTACAACCGCAGCTAAAGCCGCACCAACAACTGTTGTTGTGGACGAGTCTTCTGCATTTGATGTGGATGACATTAAGCATTGCTTCGACAACTTGATTGTCATTGATGCAGGCGCCAATCTCACTAACAAAAAGTATAGTCGAGACTTGGATTCGGTTATACAAAGAGCCAAAGATTCCGGTAAGTAGCAGCAGTAGTCAGTCGTAACCTTCAAAATGACGAAGAAAGTGTGTGATGGAATGCTTGGAGCATATTAATTATTTAATCGATAGAGGCGTAGTCGATAGTCACATTTAAGAGGGAGTGTGCAAGAAACTTTTTCTCGTCAGATATATTTGAGTATGTAAATGGAGCATCACTTTTAATAGCATTTAAAAGCCCCTCTTTCAATAAAGGGCATGACATCATGGTTCCAGCAATACAAAGAACAATTGAGATAGTTTACATAGCCTAACACTGAAATTGTATCATCTGTGTTATCATTCATGTATTAAAACTCTTTCATTTGATCTCTGTCTGAGTTTAAACAAAAAATCCAAGTTTAAGTGGATGTATTCCAATTAGAATAACTTCTCAATAATCTAATTAATATTCAATTTCGACCTGCACATGTAGCCTACCCTTTTAGCCAATTTAAATATCATACATTCATTTTAAAATCATCCAAAATCAACTTTTTCGGGAAATACTACAATGTGTTCCGAGATTTAGAAGATCGCCGGAAAAATACCACAAACTCAGATTTAGTTAGCATATTATTTAAGATAACGTAAGATGTTTCAAAATCTTCCATTTGTGATGTCTCCTATTTCTATCTATCGCTGGCCTTATTCAATAGATCTCTTCCGGCTTTCCGTCTCCAAAAACATTGGTTGATTTGAATTGAAAACAGCTGCCTTCTCTAGATTGAAGTTGATTTAACCATGTCCATGTATTTCAAAAACTCTAAAATTATAATCAGACCGATCAACTTTACGCCCAGATAATTAGACTTTGCCATTATCGCTCACTTATAACCGTGAGATATGCATATGTCGAGGCCACAACTATGAATAACATAAATTCAAAAATCAAAAATGCAAGTAGTAATTGGAAAATCTCACGTCCATGAGTAATTTTCTATACGACATATGCAATATCACACATTTTCGTTATCTTCGAGAACGTTGATCATCGGTAAACCAAACAGAACTCATAATGTCTGACGACATACAACGAATCTTTGTCATCCGCAATTAGTCTAATGAATATATGCAACAATTCTTGAACACAACTAATCACTTTTCCTATTTATACATACATTCTATATGTATGATAAGTATCTAGAATATCATCTCTGTACTATGTTTGTCGAGTGTTTGTTTTTGAGACGCCTCTGATCGATGCTCTCGCACAAAGACGAAAGGAAAGAAAGAAAAACATGAATAGTCTTTATAGTTATTTGTCTCTTAGGGCGTCGCCTTGTGCCTTGTAGCTTGTGGTATGACTGTGTGGGCGATGTGACCTTTTGTTTGTTTATTTGTCTGAACAGAGAGTGCATGTACGTGCGTACGTTTGATGTCTTCCATATCATCTTCGATGTTTATGTGTAATTCAAATCAAAATAGAATAAGAATGCTTTGATAGTGGTATAGAAAACAACATACACATGTGTTTTGTGTTATCATCAAACGTTTATCTTTCACTTTTCATCACCTCCCAGTAATTGAGTATGTAATTTATGTTTTGTTTTTATTATTGTTTGTAATCAATATAGGTGTTCAAAAGATCATGGTTCCAGGTACTTCGGTCAAATCGAGCAAAGAAGCCCTCAGACTCTCACGCATTTATCCTGATATTATATACTCGACTGCTGGCATACATCCCCACGACTCCAAATCTATCATCGAAGATCCCAGTAGCTGGTTTGAATTTCAAGAAATTGCTGCCTCCCTAGAATGCGTCGCGATTGGTCCGTGCGGTTTAGATTACCAACGAGACTTTTCCGAGCCAGAGGTACAAAAAGAGATTTTCGAAAAGCAGCTATTGTTGGCATGCAACTTGGGCAAGGCTGTGTTAATACACGAACGTTCGGCCCAACAAGATGTCCTCGATATACTAGACAAGTGTGTTCATTGAAATGAAAGAACTGTGAACATATTTGAATTTAATATTTATATTTTTCTCTTTTTAAGATTCGAGAATTTGCCACCGGTGATCATTAGAAGTTTTATGGGCTCGGCTGATGAAGCTATAAAATATTTAGACAGAAGGTTCTACATTAGTTTAACTGGTTATTTATGCAAGGTAATTCAATAAACATACATTGTATGCAAGGTCTTAGAACCAGTTTCAAATTGGACCACGGCTCAAAATATATCTACGATATCTGTCCCGTATATAGTGCATAATGCTCTCAAATATTATGCTGGCTATTTGGAGAGATAAACCAATATTTCCTCGATCACATTTCCTATTATTTGTACAAATAGCTAAATAACATAAGAATAGAGAACTGAATTTACATTTTATTTAAATTTTGGCACCAGTTCTGTAATACATTCCGATCGATAGTTACTCAGGATGGTACGTTAATACGAATATGAAACAGCCCAACATTAATTTGTTTTCCGAGAATAGTAATTGGAAATTTTGGATAACTATCCAAGTAACGATTTCAAAAATTGTACATTGCCACTTTGCAAAAGTGTCTTCCCTCAACGTTGGCATAACATATGATAGGATTTACCCATTCAGCCTGTTGTTAAGTTCAAAATTGGAAATTTTATATTTTCAAGGATCGTATTCTCGGCCGCTGGACTTTGGAATTACAAATCATAAATAAATAAATGAAATCAAATCAAAACTTCATTACCAGTGTGTGCGTGTTTAGTTTCTGCATTGAATTTTTAGCTAGCCCTAAGCTACCGCAAAATATGAAAACGTACTTGACCTACCCTAAACCAACACTTCTCATTTTTTCGGCATTTGGTTTCGCAATATCCAGAAAACTAAAAATGTATTTAGAGGACCCGAAGTATTCTAAATTAACAATATTAAGTTCAGTTAAAATTTAGAATCATTTGATCTAGTCAGTATACCCCATAAGGCCAACAATCCAATGTGAAACGCAAATAGGTTTCGTCAACGAAATATTTTAATTTGGTAAAATTAACACCAACCAGATCTTGAAGAAGACTCAGGATAAATAAGACCACCGCTATCTGTATCATGTCGATATTTCGAGATATTTGGCCACATAGTTTGCTATGTGGTCTGTTCTTTTCAGAATACTTTGAAGTATATGATTGACGGGGGCCATTAGTTTTAAGAAGAATAGATTTCCCTCTCTTGGCCCCGTTCACCATCATCAATTGTGATCATTTTAATTTGTATCGCCATAGTACAGTCTGACTTATCTCATATACTTTTTCGCAATCTTGTTAATAGAAATATTTAAGCTTTTATACATATACATGTCGGTGATGGCTTTCGTCATGTTTTGGTTTCACTTTAAATTTTGAAATCACCTATGTAAAAGGTATGTGTATGTAATGACTTCCGGGTGAAAATGAATTTTAAGTTTTTTTTAAACAAATTTCAATAATAAAATCATTTGCAGACCATGGCGAAATTTCGTTAAAACAAATTCGCTTATATTACTTCTTTGCAACATAGTAAAAATAAAATTGTAATCGCGATTTGTAGAACAAATTTAACAAGCGATATTATATTTAGTGATACTTATATTTTAATTTTTTTTAGGACAAATCAGATACAGGCGTTCGTCGCCTGCTTGATAATGGAACCCTACCTTTAGATCGTTTGCTGGTGGAAACAGATTCGCCATTTATGTATCCAAACACACGTGCTTCGAAATTACCACAACACGTTAAGACCGGCATCACCGAACGTTCTTTATTGTACTTACACAGGTGAGTGAGCTTGCAAATAAAACTGATCAACAATTAATCAACTGTGCCTCTCTCCCTATTTGATCTTCTAGATATTGTACATTTCAACGCAACGAACCCTGTAGTTTACCCGCCATTGTGGAAATGATTGCTGCCTTTATGAAGAAATCGCCCGATGAAGTGGCTTTAGCAACAGCATTCAACGCCTTGAAACTATTTGGTCTATCTTAATTCCACAAGGCAAGGAAAGGTGGTGATGCTAAGTTTTGAATGTTTGCATGCAACACATCATATTATCAGTGCCAAAAACACATACACATTTGCTTAGCAAGAAAAAAATGAAAAAAAAAACTGTAAAAATTCTAAAAAACACAGGAAACGAGACTAAATAAGTGCCTTATCAAAAAAAATGAACTGCAACTAAATATTGAAAGCTATTTTAGATTATAAGAATCAAAACGACGTCTTAACCGTTTGCTGATTAATCACAGTAAGCGTTAAGACGATAAACTATAGGTTTAAGTTTATAATGGATGCTAACAACTTAAGGAGCAAACTTTATTCGGAGTATACTCGTTGAAACCAGCTGGAAAATAGAGTTTGCCTTTGAGTGTGGCTAAATTATTCTTTTTTTAAACAAAATCGAATTTTTTTACTAACACATTTAGTTCTAAGCTTGCAAAATGGAATGAGAAGTGATGGTAACAAATGGGGTTTATTGTTGTTTGATGCCATGGCGTCTCGTCTACGAAGGCGAGACCACATACAACATGTTTAATCTTATTGAACCTTTCAAGAAACCAAACAAAAGCATCTTTTGTTAAAATGTGAAGTCGTCAGTAGCATTTCGAGTAAACAATTCACCTAATATACTAACTTTCACATGTAAATGAATTGTTTACTGCTCAAGACCAAAACTTTCGAAAGCGTCCCTATAATTTGCTAATTAGCGTTAAAGAAAAAACAAGCTGCAGCATTGTTTTATTTATTTTTTCATATTTAAAAATAATGTCAATTTCCTTTCATTATGTAAATATATTTTTTACAATTGTTTATTTTTTATTATTGTTATTGTGTTCCCTTTGTATTTATAAAGCAAACTGGAAAAGAAAAGCGCGAAAGTGAAAAGCGTAATTCTAAAAGAGGAGCTATATGCCTTTAAGCATGTACTGTAAGTGCTATATACGTATAAATAATGATATTTATTTTTTATAAAAAAATACAAAAAGAAAATTGAAACTATTCAGAAATGGAGATATGCATATACACCAACCAACCTTATTATACAATTTTATATATTTATTTTGTAAGTCATTCATTGATATCATGCCGCATGATTGATATGCAAATTAAATTGTGATCATCTAAAACATAAAGCTATTTATTTTTTCTTTATATTTTTAGTTTTTTAAATATTTTATATACATCTACATATATTTACCACCTCTGCATAAAGTGAATAAACAAAATCCACTATATATATGTGTGTGCGTGTATGATCCTTTTTACATTTGTTTGTTACATATTTATTATCAGCAAAACTATTTAAGAATAAGTCTTCTATTTGAAATGTGAAATGAAAATAGCCGGATATTTAAGGTTTGTTAATAATGAAATGAAGTATAATAAAGATTTTGTGTGTGTCCTTAGACGGTGCTCAGCATATATCTTTGGCATACGGCATAAACTGAGCTAAGTTAATGTTCACTACTCTGCCCTAAATATAATTAAACTTAAATTATATGTGGTATATCATCAAGTTGTTTCTTGTGTAAGTGACAGAGGGATCTGTTAAAACTTAAAGAAAATATGAAGTCAGCGCCAAATATTATTTGAGTTAAACGTCCTGTCCAGTTCAGTGCAGATTAAACGAAATGGACTTGCTTACTTTATACAATATACTAATGATATGTTTGTTATTTTATTTCTTGTACATATCTACGATTCGAGGGTTGCGTGTTAGAAACTCACTGCTGGCTCGATCAGGAACTAGCCTTATAATAAATGAGTTTATTGATTCAAGTAAATAAAAAAATAATAATTCTAAATTAATTAACATTGTTTTTGTGTCATAATGGGTGTTTTTAAGCAGCATGAGAACTATAGTTTGACAGCTGATAATCACCCCTATCGCGAATATTTCCCAGGGAATGAATTCCCTTAAATTTCCAATCGTATTTTTTCAAGTTTCTTCGCTTTTTTTACTTCGAATTGATCGCCTTATTTTTTAAACCAACGCAAAGAAGAGAAACCTATTCCCGGGTTGTATTCATATTACCATCTTAAGAAATACAGGGGAATAGAAAATTCCGCGTGAACAAATTCCCCTTTTATTCGCGAATAAATGTGGATGTCAAATTTAAAAAAAATAATTCTTTTCGCGAAATTTATAGAACATTTCGTCCATTTAATCGCGAATAAAAAAAGAATTTATTCATGTGGGATTTTCTATTGCCCTACAGGCGTATGAGCTAACTTCTTTGCGTTGGAATATAAATAAAGCGATCAAACCTAAGAAAGAAAGCGGTAAAAACTTAAAAATTGCAATTTTAAGGGAACATACCCACGAAAAATTTATACTCAATAGATGTGATTAAATGGCTACATCAATAAGCAAAATTGCCGTGTCAGGAGCAAAGGCAATCATCAAGCCGTTAATGAATCCATTAAAATTGACTATTAGGTCGGTTTACACGTTGGCGGCATCAACGGTCCTTATTGAAGGATCTTCCGTTGTCGAGCGCTATCGAACCATGTAACTTGTAGCCGCGGCATACTGACCGGAAATATAACAGATTGTCAGCCATATCGCGAATAAAATTTCCCCAGGAATGAATTGATCCCTTAAATTTCCAATCGCGATTTTTGGTGATTTTTTTATGTTTCTTCGCTTTCCTATTCCCGATTTATATTCATATTACCATCCTACGCGGATAGGGAAATAGAAAACAATTCCCCTCGCGATAAGGGTGTGTAATATATCAATGTAAAACATTCTCAAGCTCTGAAAAAACACCCTTTAGAAGCGTCAATAACAAACAAATTTTGAAGGTATGATAATTGTCGATCAATGTCAAAATTAATGTATGTAATTATAATATCATACGACTAGCTCATAAACGATAAAATACACCAGTGAACAATTTCTCCCGAATTCGTTAAGACAGTAAAAAAAAGAAGTTGTCTTGGAAATTTCGGATGATTGTAGATTTATCGGACCGACTTCTGTGCAGAATTTCTGGAGGATTTTTTCGACACATTTCTGACCTTTGTCGTACCGAATTTTTATGCTTTCTTTCAGTTTTTTAATTATGTTTATTTTTTATCCCGGATCTCTTTGTATGGAAGAAAAGCTTGATTTCCAAATATAAATAGGCCACATCTCTTCTAAAAATGTCGGTTTGTCGAAGTGATGATGAATGATACTGCATCCAGACCAATAGATGTAAAATTATTTGGGATTTGATTGACAATTATGAAGAAATTCTTAAAATTTTTATGAATTTCCAAATTTTTGTTCACGACTGCCGTGGCGACATGGTTCTTAGAGGTTATATTTTTTGTCAGACAAGTCGGAAACAATTGTTAATTGTTGACTTTGATCACAGCAACACATTAACATTTCAGAGTTCAGTAACTTGTTTATATAAGTTTACTAGGAGTTAAGTGGCGATTTCTTCTCTATTTCATCTTTATATCGCGTTTGGGTTTCTCGAATAGTGCATTGATAAACTCGTACCTAATATATCGGAGTCAATTTGTATTATAAAGTTCAGCAAAGAAAAAAGTTGCTAATTATCATTACATTGGACTAACACCAATTAAGCGAGTTGCCGATAAACAGGTTTTTATTTACCACTGGCTGATATGAATAGGAATAATTGCACTACAATGAGTTCAAGCGTTGCAATTACTTTGAATTTGCAAATAAATTCCGTTTCATTTAGGGATTCGCGAATGAGGTTAAACATTAGCAAGAACATGTATGTAGAAAGTAGTAACACCGAAGTAATTGGTTTTTTTATCAATATAATCCACATAAATGACAACTTCCAAGGGCTACAAATTCCAACTTCATATCTTTTAAAATTAAAAGGCTAGTCCTAATTAATACAACTATAGTTTTATTGCTTTTTTTAACTACATTATTATATTATTTACATCATGTCAAATATCTGCAACACCAGAAAATTTGATTTGATTTATTTATTTCAACTTGTAATTCAAAGCCATCGGGCCAATTTAAAACAAATTACAAAATGCATATATAATACTTTTTTAACATGGCTAAAAAAAACTACTCAACCTTTAAATATAGCGATCGTATCGTATATGTATTTTATATATATTTTAGGAATAACTAGAGTGAATGTTAATCACATTGGTCCATGTTTTCTAAATTTCCGTCCAGACCTTACTTCTTAGCGCCCTAGAAGACTAATTTCTGAATGGCTGCAAGTTTAGCCTTATCATCTATTTATTGACTTCTAGATCATTACTAGTACCTACACATACGACACTATATTATACCAGGTCAGATTATATTTTCTGTGAAAGAGATTTTCCAACAAAAACGCATTATACTTTCCTTGTTTCAAACCGGACGTCAAATTAAATTCTGATTCCTACAAAAAACGGATTCTTGACACCCTTGAGTAGAAATTAATGTATATCGTCAATTCATAGTGCTTTGTATGCGAGTTTCCCAGACCAACTGCTGAAAATTTCCGTTAGTCCCCATCTTTTGGAAAAGTTTTTATAAAGTTACAGTCTATATTAAAATGTACTTTCTTTGTTTCTGCCACTGATTTTGTTTGATTGTAATCCATAGGCAAGGGCAAGATGTATATTAATATGGGAAGATTTATAAAAAAATAGTTTTTCAACGTTTGAATTTAAATGATGTACAATATTTATTTGAAACATTTTTGTTCTCTGTAGCTTCTAATTGAGAAGAACTGATTATTTAACATACAATTATTTTATTTAAAAAAGGTAAATTGTTGATACGACATTTTTAATACGTACTCAAAATAAACCCAATACTCAGTATGTTATTACTTGTCAAAATAAAGCTTTCAAAGAATAGTGGAATTAATGATAACGTTTTTGATCAATGTATATCATACAAGGCGAAGTCAAGAGCCCAGTTGATTAATAATTCGATTTTTAATTTAGTTTATTACCAAAAATCCCATACATTTAATTTTAAGAATGCACGTTTTCATGAAATACAAAAATATTCATTTCGTCACCATTCCTATAGAGATTCATGGCCGGTTTCGTTTAGTAGCGATGTATGTTTTTGTGATCTTCGAACTTTTTCAGTTGATGCAAATTTTTCCACCACAGCTTTAAGTGATTTTTCAATATAAGCTCAAACCATGGTGTCAAAGGGGCATCAAATTTCGAAATCTCCTCATCAATATGCTGACGTTTCAGGTAACGCACATCGCTGACTTCATTCATGTTGGGATTCAAATCGACGTCTTTTTGCAGGAAAAGAATATAATCAATTTCATGTTCGCCCCAAGTGCCATCGCCTATGTTGGCATAGTGGATTCTGGTTAGGTAGTGGAAATTCTCCGGCCTTATTTGATTAGTTGGAATTCCCAGTTCATAGTTAAGCCTTCGTTGTGCTGCTTTGCGAATGCCAAAAGCGTTCTGCTCCTCTCGTTCCACTTCGATTTCGTACAGTGGATGGCTGCAACAGGTATTCGTGTAAGTATTAGGGAATGTGACCTTGCGAAGGGATGGAAAGAGAAAGTTAATACAAATAATAAAATATATTAAAGACTCACCTTATGTTCTGACCGCTTTTGAATTAGCATTTCTCCTTTGGTGTTGAACAGAAATACTGAAAATGCACGATGTAATTTTACCTCCTTCATCTGTGGATCGACACGATGACAGTCCGCTTTGGATGAAAAGCCCGTGGCTTCATCATTTTCATTTACCAATATGCACTGCTCCTCTAAAGCTAGCCGTTGCAGTTCATCAAGTTGTCTATTCTCCGCCGTTTTTGTAGCTGCTGACACAACGCATGTTCGATTTGGAACCTTCAGTTGCTTGCTCATCAACCGTCTAACAAACGTTGTAATCATCGCTGCAAGTTCAGATTTATTATTGGATGCGAACAAAGCAAACGTCCACCCTTTATTTGTTTACAAATGTAAAATAGGGCTGGGCAATTCTGTTCAAGGGGGAATTTTGGCCCAAAAATTACCCGATCTAGTAACGTGCAACAAAACTTTATGTAATTAATAGCGTTTTCATATTGAAATGGAACTTAACTTAATTTTAAATGTCATTTGACTATGGTATTTGACATTTGAAATCGAGTTAAGCTACAATTCGCCATCTGTGTGAAAAGACTAAAACGAGATTTATGTTGTGTGTGTATTATGATTCAACTGATTAGGGGTGTTCACACATGAAGATTTATTGTTTGTCGTAAAATATCGATAACAACGGATTGGACTTTCTTCCTTAATTTTTATATGGAATTTACTCGCTTAGTAAGGTGGTGGCAGATTTTTATCTCCGATTTATTTAAATAAAACCAATATAATGTATAATATGTAGGTTGTTGTAATGATTCACGTCAGAAGGAGTTCCCAATACAAAGTATGCTACCTTCATATAAATTACCTTCACAATAGTTGTTCTCTATTTTATGTACCTTTTTTCACTCTTTGTAGCAAATGGGTGTTATAGATCTTTCAGATCTAGCAATTCTAGCGATTTGCAAACAACAAAATATAAAGAAACGTCATTTGCTAGGATTTGTGTCATTTGCAAGACTAAACCCATAGCATATATACCCTTGTAGTTCTTACAAATTCTGCAAGTGTAGAAAAGCTGTTTGGCTAATTTAGCTTTTAAACTTTGTTTGTTTTTTACTCTAGAGTTAACAAATTTGCCCAACATTTCGTCTTCTTCTTCAAATTACAATTTGCAATCGGCTGCGAGCCGCTAGTGCTAGTGTTGCAGAATATGCTACCAAGAATGTATACCCTAATTGTAATAGATGTCATATTCGTTTAGCAAATTTCCGGAAACATGATTGACATTGTATTCCGAATAACGAACTCAATGATGTGCGTCTTATATGTTCAAAATATATTTTATTTTTCGTTAGCATATGTGCGAATTAACATTTTATATTGTTGAATTCCTATCTAATACACACAGAAAGAAGATGTTCTCCTCTTCAATTTGCCACTTATATCGATATCGTAGGGTGCGAATCCTTTGAAACTGTGTAGTTTTTTTAAGGAGCAAGAGGATGAAGAAATGAAAACTGAAAACATCGATTAATTAGGTCTTATTGGCCAAACCGATAAATATCATAAAGCCCAAGTTAGACATATCGCCCAAATCAGGCCAACAAAAATGTCATAACGCCCAAACACATTGCCAGAAAGCCCAAACAATTTCTTTCGGCCTTATAAAATAAACTTTGGGCATCTTTTGGTTGCTTTATTTCTCCTCTGGCGTATGCCCAAAGTCGGTAACGCAGAGTAAACGCGTTCGAGCGGGTTAAATGTCCAAATCCGGCTAAACACAATAAATGATTTTTGCGTTGCGGCCTTCCTGGTATTAAATATTTTCTGCTATGGGGTATGCCTAAAGCCGGCTGCGCAGACAAAATATTATTTCATTTGTACACATCCAGTGTAAGTCAAATTTATGGTTATTGAATTGAAGTCCAAGTCAACACAAAACACTTTTTTTTATTTTTTTAAATAAATATTTATATTTGCGACAATGTGAAAAATATTTTTTATGAGTAAAAAGTTAACTTTTTTGTTATCATAGCTTGTTATCTCAGAAAAACAACTCTATTGTGTTTTAGAGGGAACTTTTTTCCAGTGTAAATTAAATGTATCTCATGCCAAACGTCACGCTTTCAAATTTGGCGACGATATAACGAACATGTATCTGTTGGCAACTCAGGATGAACGTACAACTCGGCAACCCATCCATAGAGAGTAGATGAATTTTTTTATCAATTTGCAAAAGAGAGGGCGAGTGTAGTGTAATTTCTTGTCATAGCAGAAAGCAAAACAATTTTTCCAGCTAAAAATGGTAAAAACGCCCATTTTAAACATTTAACTAAAGTTTAAACAAGTTTATTACATTACATCCACTAGATACGCTTCATTCTAATACAAAATAGAGCTGGTAAGACTCGATTGGCCAAATGGTACATGAATTTTGATGACGATGAAAAACAGAAACTCATCGAGGAGGTACATGCAGTGGTGACCGTGAGGGATGCTAAACACACAAATTTCGTAGAGGTTCGTGGGTCAATGTTCTTACTTTGTTCTGTATTATCTGGGAATTTGTTGTGGCGATTTTTCTGAATGCAATTGAATTTCTTTACAGTTTCGTAACTTCAAAATCGTTTATCGCCGCTATGCGGGTCTATACTTTTGCATATGTGTCGATGTGAACGACAACAACCTGTGCTATTTGGAAGCTATACACAATTTCGTGGAGGTACTTAATGAGTACTTCCATAATGTGTGTGAATTGGACTTGGTGTTTAATTTCTACAAGGTCTATACGGTGGTCGATGAAATGTTCCTCGCTGGCGAGATACGAGAGACATCACAAACCAAAGTTTTAAAACAACTATTAACCCTTAATTCTCTGGAGTAAAGCAATCGTCGGAACACTGGTAGTGTAGTTATCATTCCATTATGCGCGTATTGTGTTCTGAAATCAGCACCTCCGTCTCACTATATAATACCTACATGCATATATAAATATTTCCTTTGAGAGTTTTGCTAAAAACAAAAACATTTTCGAATCTTGATTTAGTTTGTAATTTTCGCCTGTATTATTCGGTCGATGAAAGTTGAAAGTATAACTTACCAAAAGTTTTCCCTGTATTAAGATGATGTGTATGACTAATACACAATAAGAGATTTAAGTATCGTTCAAATATAATATTACTGATATTGTTAAATTAATCAAATATATGATGATGTATTATAAATAAAAGATAACGTGTTTGCATTTAAATTATGTGGTACGCATTGTAATCGATCTTTTGAAGGAGGAGTTCAAGAATCTGTAGTTGCCTAAAATAATATTGGCCTTATAAGTGTTATAGAATGAATATGACGCAATAATATTTCAATTAGCAAATTGTTTTTAAATGGAAAAAATAGTAAATGTAAATTTTCATGACCCAAAATATGCACAATTTGATTAATGTTATGATATGATTCGAATAAAATGCTTTCAATCGAGGAAATAGATCATAACTTAGGAATACAAATCAAATGCTGATTAAACTATACATAACACCGTACGACCGTTTGTAAAAAAGTTTTTACACTTGATCCGTAGGCTATACGTCTTCATTTTAAAATGATAATATTTTTCAAGAAATATTTTAAACACTTATTCGCAACCTATGATATCTGCCAAAAATACTTTAAATTCCATGTATTTGTATTAGTTTAGCATTAACAAACATTTCAAGTTTCCCCCGTATTTTATTAGGTTTATTTTACTTTTTTAGAGGAAAAAAATTGAAAACGTCGTAGATGTTAAGCATAAAATTTCAAGTTTTTTTTAACAGATATTCCCCTCTTTTAACAATTATACCGGTATCAAAGTATTTAAAATAATTTTTGAAAAACTGTATACTTTGGAACTTTTCGAACTGAAAATGCTAATTAACTTCTTTTCACCTATAGCTTCAGACGTCTAAGATCTGGTTCAAGTGTAATATGGACTGTCGGGCAGTGTAATGAAAAGCTGACAAGAACGATAAATGTTACGTGGAATGATGTTAAAAGGACATCCACAAAAATGTGAAGTTGGAAAACAAACATTTCAACTTTTCCAAAAAACATTGGTTTGAGATATACCAGACCAAAATTAGTTTACCTTATTTTTTTTCCAATTTTTATGATTACAAAAGAATGAACCACACAATTTCTATTTTCAACGCCAGACAATTTCTATTTTTATAAACCTTTAGGTACCGTTAATCAGCGAAGTGTCACACTGCATGTGAAATCTAGCTGAAGTGATATTAGGTCGATTTTTAAATGTCAGATTCCATACAAAATTGATATTTGAAAATCGATCTTATGGCCTTGTCACACTGCATGCGAAATCTTCTTTAAATGACATTAGGTCGATTTTCAAATGTATGGGATCTGGCATTTGTAAATCGACCTTATGTCATTTCAGTTAGATTTCACATGCAGTGACCCCTTACGAAATTTTCGGTTCCATAAGAAATGCGTACATTTAGTTTGTCTACACTAAATACTTTTTACCAATTGTAATAATAATGAGCAAGTCACAAAAATTCAAATCCACTCACCAATAGTTAATGACTGCTTACATAAATAATTAATATTTTCGAGCAAACAATTGTCAGATCATTAAATTTCATACATAAACAATGAAAACAAAAATAAAAAATCTCCACTACAAAGCTGTTCACAAGCTGTCACAGAAAATTAATATCAAACAAAATTTCGTTTCGAGGTGCATACTAGCAAAGGAAAGTTTCATAATCAAATTTCAAACCGAAAATTTCGTAAGCTTTTCTTATGGAAACGAAATTTTGGCGAGAGGTGCGTCGACACAATGTTTTCTTAACATCAACCCATAAAAACTCAAAACGGACCGGTTGTTGAAGAAAACGCAGCGTCGACAAAAAGACCATGTGAATGTGATATTTACAGTCATTATGGTTTTGCCTTATAAAGGGGTATTTTTTAAAAGCTATAGGAAAGTTTTTCAAAAAAAAAAAAACACATACAATTCAGAAAAATGCATGAAATCTTTATTTGAATCGATAGTACAGTCCATATAATGTTTGAAGATTATTTCATGCATTTGTTGACTGCGCCTCAAATGGTCCTTCCGCTTAGTCCAATTTAGGCATTTCCACGTTTTTGAGTAACAGAGGCCCAATTGCTGCGAACGGCGACGAATCGATAATTGATGGCCATCATTAACACTGGCCGATACAACTGCTATATTTTCTTCAGTTCGCACTCTACGTAAGCGTGTTGGTGGTTTGATGTCCAACAATGTAAATTTGGTGCGAAATTTAGTCACAATAGCCCGAATAGCCGCTTCATTGGGTCGATTAAACTGACCATATAATGGAAGCGCGCGATGAACTTTCTTAACAGAGCACGCATTTTGATAATAAAATGCAATAATTTGCAAGCGTTGTTCGTTTGTAAGACGATTCATGGTTAAATTATAGACCAAACTGAAGATGTTTGACAGTGAAACAAAACACGAAACGTGCAAAGGTTCCCGCGATAATCGGATACATGCCGGAACGAAGTCTAGTACAATTCAGACTTAAGGATTATCACCTCAGCTCCCTCTAAAGCTGCTACAACAACAACAACGAAACGTGCGTCAGCTGTTAAAACCAGTGTTGCGAAAAAGATAATAGCTAAAAAATCACCCTATATATCATTTTTGTTTTCTGTTTTTATTGAGTTTGATTTATAGATGACGGGTTTCTGGCGCATACATTTTTGTGAGATCTAAAGTACCGTTAAAATTAAAATATTCCTCCGAAATACGTAACTGCGCGACGCTGTTATCGATATCAATCCGTGCCACCATATATGTACCAATTACTTTTAAGCGATGACTGACTAAACTTTTCCCATAACGTCCCTAAAATAGCATTCAGACTATCCTAAAAATGAAAATATGTTATGAAGAAACCTTAATTTAAGCTTTTTTAATGAAACATAAGTTCATTTTGATTACATATTACTTATATCTATTAAATTAAGCAATATTTTCACTTAGAAATACCCACAAAAATCATACCAAATATTTCCGCAAGAATGCGTTATTGTGCAAAATTTTGAATAAAAATCAGAATTTTTGATATTTGCAAAATGTTTAAAGTAAAGTAAAGTATTTCTTTATATACAAAAGAAGCACACATGTATCGAGAGAAATTTAGTCTTTAATGTATGACTTCTTTCAACTCAATATTAAAAAAGAATTACAAATTTGAATTCGGTGTTTTCCCACAAGTTTTTTCTGTATGTATATGTTTTGCCAACTTGCCGCTCAGTGACAACAAAATTCTGTTGAAAGTACGTGGCAAGAATTCAGAAAATGTGTATATAGCAAGTTACTGGAACGTGTAAACAAAGTGTAAGTTGCATTTCGCCGTCTGTGACACTGCCTTTACACATACCAGTAACTTGCTGGCATTTACAATGCTATACAAAGTAATTTGCGGATTGAAAGTTGAATAGATATAAATCAAACATCTCTCACTGGATCAGACAGAAAAAGTTAATTTTGTATAGGAAATCCGATGGATGATGTCAAATGAAAACCTATGCCAACGAAATCCAGTCACTCACTTTCGTCTTTCTGATCAAACTCAGCTGTTCGACATCGTGAACCAGGGCATAAGTTCTTTCATGTTGCAGTTTGGCCGACTGTGTATTTTTCAGCAAAAAATTATCATAAATTCGTTCACCATCTCGTTTCAAACTATGCAATAAATAATGGCTGTTTTCCAGAAAGAAACGTTTTTTGGTAGAAGTAATGTAATGTATCGTTAGTATGAATCTCGTTTCAAATTATGCAATAAATAATGGCGGTTTTCCGGAAAGAAACGGTTTTTGGTAGAAGTAATTTAATGTACCGTTATTATGAAAATAGTGTTCTTCTGTAACCCATCTCTATTGTGCAGTTATCGATTTCCGTTCGTGGTGTCACCATAGAAGTACCAATTACTTTTCTGTGATGAATGACTACTCCTTTCCAAGAACACCACTAACGACGGTGATGTGTAAATCGTCGCCATCTTTTGTTGGGAAAATTTTTTTGCCTGTCGACAGATAACTTTTTTGATAATTACGTTTTAAATAAAGATAACGCAAGAGACATTGCACGTAAATTAGAAGCCCTTTCTCTCAAATACAAAAAACAAATCTTTATTTATTAAACTAAATGGTTTTTGTGAATTTCTTAAATTACTAGTCGACAGGAAAAACAAAATATTTTTTGTCCACGTCAAACGGGTGACGGTGATTTGCAAGTATTGTGTCAGTGTGTGTGTTTGTGAGCAAAGAAAGAGAAAAAATACGAGAAGAAAGAAATAACGAAAATTCAGTGCGACGAGAACTTTTAGAAAAAGTTAATTTTTTGTGCAGTAGTCCAGAAAGAAAAAGTTTCTAAATCAATTTTTCGTCCCAGCAAACAGATTCCAAGGAAAACAACACAACAAAAATGTCAGCTGTAAATCCAGAATAGTAAGTGAAATATCCAAGAAACAGACGAGTCACCGAAATATATTTGAAGCCATTGTTCCGGATAATCTTTTACAGAATCAGAGAAAATATAGACTATTTTTGCGACGTCATTTTTCACATTCATAGTGGTGCTGCTTTGCTTTGTGCTTGATTGAGTGTGCGGCCCACTCCCTTTTTTCTTCGCTGAAGTGAGTAGTGAGTGTTGTGTGTGTAGTGTATTGGCCAAACAAACGACCCCTACGAAAACAAGATTCTAATTGAAATTCATTTTAGTTGTGGGTGAACATGCTCCGACCCTTCTCCCTCACATTGAAAATATTTGGACATGAACTAATTGTAAATGTCGATAAAAAGCGCTCTTACAGAGAAACCTTTGTTCATCAAAAGTTCATATGTATTCTACGTTTCTACCGAAGTGCATTCAGGCATATTTTTTGTAACCTTTGGCAGTCGACAATGAATATGAATGGAAAAAGTAACTCTAATAAAGGGGCGGATGAGTCACGGGCTTACGTCTTTTGTACTTGTGTGTGTGTTCTTTTTGTTAGTTGTTGGTTGTTTGCTTTCTGCTTTCTGCTGTTTTCCTGTTATATGTATTTTTGTTGTTTTTTATTTTATTTCATCTTTATTATGTCTCTTCGTACTTCGTTCAGCTGTTGTGTATTTTTCTATGTGGCCTTTCGTTTTTGACTTGATACGTAATCAATTTCTCTCCTTGTGTCTCTCTGTTTTCCTGGCAATGTTGTTTTCCTTTTGTCGCTTTCTTCGTGTGATGCATTTTCTTTTTTGCAAATTGCATATCGGTGTGACAGTAATTGGTTTCAACAATGATTGAATTCAGATGAGTGAAATGCGTATTAGAAATGTGGTCAAATTGTGAAACCTTCCCGTGAAATCATGCGGATGTATATGCTATATTTTGCGATTCCATTCAAGGGACTGTTACTGTTTCAAATTGATTTGTTTCTAGAAAAACCCTGGTTTGTAATCGTTTTGTCATTCCTTCTACGGATACCCGTAACTAGTCACAACACGAAAATAACATTGGATGAATGCAACTGCGTTGCTCGAGGCTAGCAAGGAATTCTGTGAATTAAAAGTCGCCGATAAAAACCAAGTACAATTTGATGACTGTGAAATGACGCTCTTTCGCACTGCACTTTTATTTCACAAAAATGTGAACATAACTAAATCAAGTGTATAACCACAACTGTATGTTTTCTTACCGAATAGAGTGCGAGAAGTATAGTTCTTGAGATAGTTTGTTGATAGCGTAAAACAATAAAATTAGAATATTTTCTACTATATTCGGGTTGTTTTGCGCAATTTATTTAACCGATTTAATAAACTTCAAATTTTGCACGTTTACACCTATCCGACAGATCTCGAATATATCGTAATATAACACCGTATAAAATTTTTTATAAAATTCGTTACATTTGAATCGGATGATATGGTGTTTTTAGTTTTTCATTTCCTCACCATGTTGCCCCTTCTTTCAATTATTATTTTAAACACTTATTCGCACCCTATGATAACGCTATTTGTGTCGAATTAAAGAGGAGAAAATCTGTTAAAAATACTTCAAATATAATATTTCCACCTGTATTAGTTCAGCATTAACAACCATTTCACCTTACACCTTAGTTTATTCATATTTTTCTTTTTAAGAGGGATAACTTGATATGCTAACGCTAAACCAATGCAGACAGAAGCTTTAATTGTGAATATATTATTTTTTTTTAGGATGAGAATAAATTTTTTAATAATTTTTGTAAAATTGTATCCTTTGGAACTTTGTAGCCCTTTTTTTACAGAATGAGGAAATTAAAAACTAAAACGCCAATTAACTCAATGTCACCTATAGTTTCAGAATGTGAGTGAAGATAAATTCCGAATTTAAGTAGCAGAGGCACAAACCACTGTTAAAACTATCGGCTGTTAACAGAGCTCCTAAACACTTGAAGAGGTGAATTTGTGCGTCCATTGTGGCCAAATGGAGATACTTTAGTTGATGGGACTACCATCAAATTAAAGGTAATTCCGTCTAGTTTCACTGCTACTTAAATTCGGAATTTATCTTCACTCACATAGTTTCAGACGTATATCATATGTAATAAATTAGCTCTTGCCATAAATCCTGTCAACTTATCTATATTCTATGGTTGTGCGTCTACATATTTCTACCTGCAGCTCGATCTAAATTTTTTGGGGAACAAGTATACGTACCATGGATAGTGTTGATAATTAGACGTAATGGCTTTATTATATTAATTTGAGTGAACAAAATGAAATGCAATTAATTTAAGCTCGATTTTGCCTTACGCTTACAGTAGTTTTGTTTTTTGTGATTTTATCCAACTGAGGCTGAGTTTTTATTCGTCTTTTGAATAATTTTTGTTTCTAATAAATAGAAACAATAACAAGGCCGTCTTTTTGAATCTGCCAAAATTCTTATCCATGGTTTTGATACGATTACTCCAAACTCAAATCAAAGTTCGCAACAATGAGAGTTACTTTGTAGTAGAAGGTCCGTAACAGCTATAACTTGCTAAATATTTATTTACGTCAATTAATCCATTTTTAAAGACAATGACACACTTTATTGATATTTTTAAATGTTAAATTTCACAACATTTTTTCTTCTTTATTTTCCAAAGATTTTCAGCAAAATATCCGAACTTTTGAAAAGAAAAATAACAGGGCAATTTCCTTTCCGGTTGTGCTGCTGAAGTTTTTCCTCGTATAAGTAGAATCGCTTTGAAGCTATAAAATATTGAATACAAGTCATCTGGAAGTCATTTCGTTTCAACGGTTTTAGAATTTGCTCGCAATTTCGAATAACAAATTTTAGACTATGGCCTATTCGAAAGGGAAATTAGAAAATTTTTACTTTTTCAAAGTAGATGGAATGTTTTGAACATTTTTGTATTAACCCTTGTTTTGTTATCATTTTATAAACTAGACCAATACAAGAAATACATGTAAAACCAAGAGCCGCCACTGTCAGTGTGTTTCATTGTGATTTGACACTAATTGATATATTTACAATACATACCGTATATGCATGTATGTACTGTGTCGTCATTAAATTCTATAGCGGACGGAGGAAACTTAAAAATTGTGCATTTTGCAGTACATTTGGAAACTTTATTCAATACGATGTTATTGTAATATACACATATAATAACGATCTATTAGTTATTGGACTTGGAAATTAAAATCTAACTGTCACAGTCTACTATGACTAAGGTTTAAAGTGTAATTTTACATTCGTAATTGATTTTGAACAAATAAATGTGTGAATGAACTACAGTGCAGATCGTCATACAAATTTAAAATTTCAGTATCATAGGGCTAATTGTCATGACCGTCTACGGAGGTAACAGATCAAGTCAAATATATATATGGACCATTAGCGAATGTTCCGAATGCTGTACTTGATGCACATTTTTACTTCATAATCATCATTATCGCAAATAAAATGGGAGGAATTCATGTGGAATTTTCTAATCCCTTGTTAATATGAATGTAACCCGAGAAAAAGTCTAGTTTGTAATAAGTAATGAATAAAAGCGATCAAATCGAAGTAAGAAAGTACAAGAAATTTGAAAAATTAAATACCATAAAATGTTGGAAATTTAAGGGAACAATTCATATATTCATATTATAAACATTGAGCAAATAATCATAAACAAAAAAGTAATAGTAAAGAGCAAAGTGCGGTTTCCGCACGTCCCAGTACTTCTCTCATGTTTTTCTATCGCATATGCAAACAAATTGATTTTTTTATTTTATCCATGAAAACTACAGATATTACAAATGCCAGTTACTTATAGTTTTTGCGTGAGATGGAATATGTTCCTTACGAAGTAAATATTCCATACAATTTTCTGTACACTCGTAAATCTATTGCATTCCACTTGAAGTAACTGCCATAATGGCATTTTTTGCGAATGAAGTCATCGTGTTGACGTGTTGTAAATATTAATAGAAAAAGTTTGGTCACATTCCTTTAAATACAATGCACGAATAGCTTTGCGATTATATGCATGATGTGTAGTTTATTGATAATTGGGATGGAATTGAATGCGATTACTGATAACTGGATAAAACTAATTTGTGGAAATTATTAATACAACGGAGATTAATTTCAAAAGGCTATGTATTTATGTATAATATATATAATGCCTTGCTAGTCGTCAGTTAATTACGAGCTGCCTCTATACTGGGCATGGGTCATCTACAATTTCTACCCATCGTTGTCTGCTTGCTGCAAAAGGTTTTAGCTCGCCAATGTTATTAAAGGTGCGTGTATTTATGTACAAATGTATATTTGTTTGTTGTATATAAAATACATATGTTAACACTTCCCTTCAGCATATTAGACTCGTCAAACTATGTAGTTGCC
Source organism: Polietes domitor (assembly GCA_947397865.1). Classification (NCBI taxonomy): domain Eukaryota; kingdom Metazoa; phylum Arthropoda; class Insecta; order Diptera; family Muscidae; genus Polietes; species Polietes domitor. Next base: position 274,557,216 of record OX377618.1, read on the forward strand.
CAATCCACTTCGTTGTTATTTGCACTTCTCTGGTCGCCATTCGAAACGAAAACTGCCTTCTGCCTTATCGCCGCTCGCTCTTGTAGGGTTTACATTTTGACTCATAGCCATTTGTAAATAAACGCCACAGTTTGTTTTTATGAATAATGACTTTTCATGCTCCATGGCAAATAATGATTAACAAGAAATTTTATCACATACACAACGCAAAACGTCGAACGATGTTTACCGTGCATACCGAAATATTTGAATCTTATTATTTTTTATTCTAATTTCCCTGCTTTGGTGTTTTTGTTTTTTGCAGTGATTATCTCTTCAAATTGCTCTTGATTGGCGATTCCGGTGTGGGAAAATCATGTCTTTTATTGAGATTTGCTGACGACACATACACAGAAAGTTATATCAGCACAATTGGTGTGGATTTCGTAAGTAGATCCTTCTACAGCTGCAGCAGAAGCTGAAGAAAACGACAATGATTAACGTTCTATAAATATTTTGTATTTTGCAGAAAATCAGAACCATCGAATTGGATGGCAAAACTATAAAGTTGCAAATCGTAAGTTTTTTTTTCGTAGAAATTGTTGTTCATATTTCTAAAGCATATTCATTTGTTTGTCCATTTAGTGGGATACCGCTGGTCAAGAGCGTTTCCGTACCATTACTTCATCTTACTATAGAGGCGCTCATGGCATCATTGTCGTCTACGATTGCACGGATCAAGAATCTTTCAATAATGTCAAGCAATGGCTTGAGGAAATCGAGCGGTATGCCTGTGAGAATGTCAACAAATTATTGGTGGGCAACAAGAGCGATTTAACGACTAAGAAAGTTGTTGATCACACCACAGCTGCGGTAAGTTTTAAAGTCAATGAATTATTTTGGCATGCCAATGTCAACGACCTCAGTTAAGATTCATTATACTATTCCACATCCGCACACTGTCAAGTCATTTCATTTATTTGATTGGCTGTCTTTGTTACAAAGGCATTAAAATTTCTACAAGAACGTAGAAGGGGTGTTATAACAGCAAAAAATAACACATAGTTGGGTTTACCGGCAGATATTTACTTGTATGTATGGGTTTGACATCCATAAATTTTGCTAACTTCGTGTTTCAGTTATTTTCTTTTGAGATATGTTGGATCCACTGTAATTATCATTGTTCTCAAGAAATTGAAAGATATTCTTGTCTTACATTTTTCTTATCATAATGTAGGGATGTTTTCCGAAGTATTTTCTTATAGAATCAAATAGTCCGATTGTAGGTTCCATGTACGATATATGCACATATTATATATTATAATTTGGATGTGCTTATTGTTCTGGCTCAAGGTCTGTAGCTCTACATCTAAAAACACCAATTACGTTCCAAATTTAATTATAACTAACATTTCCCGCTTCCTTACACCATTTAAATTTTTTGGACAACCAATCCATTAACGTGTAATCAATCTTTAGATCCATTGTGTAGAATAGGCAAAATTCAGTTTCAATAATTCGCTAACCAAAATCTTCTAAACTAGCTCACCGTTAATGACCTAAAATTGAAATGGCCGAAAACACGCGACATATTTTATAACTTCGATAACTTATTAGTAACAGTAATACTTCTGTCATCACATGGAATAGAAATATTTAACAAATTACAATGTGGACAGCAGCAGTATATTTCCCTTCATGTGCATATTGTTCCGTATGAAATCGTCCTCTTGTGTGGTTTGGAACATATTATCTTTATCGAAAATAATGGACAGACAGATTTTTCTGATCGCGTGAAAGCCCAATAATCACTAGTACTTATTTATTTGTATTTATACTTTTTGGGGTGGCATTCGTTAGAAGATAGAAAATGCAATGTTTCTCCATAAATTCTTCCTCTCAAAAAATCCTTTATCTAGGGAAAAAGCCCCTAAAATGGCAACATTGTAACGCTAAAATACTGATGGTCTGTAGCATTAAATCCGATTGTTTATAGTGCTTTGAGATTCCTTTCCGTTAGTATGGATGGGTATCAGTATCCTACATGTGTTTGCAATTGGAAGGAAAAATCAGACATCATTTGCTTTTATATTCTATATATTGCAAATTATGATATTTATTTATTTATGATATGACCAAGTTCAGAAGCCAAGGAAAAATTGTTCGCATGTCATTTGTCAATAAATTTGTATTCTATAGGGATCCCAAATGGAAACATGTAAAAACGTTAAGTTCTCTTTATTTTTCTCACATCAAATGCGTACGAATGTCGCTTTAGGGATACTGTAAATATCCGTATATAAAATGGTTTTGAACCAGGAGAATATCCAAGTTAAATTAAATAATTTATTATTTCATTTACACATATATATATTTCCTTACATACAATAATATATTATTTTCTTTTCATTTAAAGGAATATGCAAATCAATTAGGCATTCCATTCCTTGAAACTTCAGCCAAAAGCGCCACTAATGTTGAACAGGCCTTCATGACAATGGCCGCTGAGATTAAGAATCGCGTTGGACCACCCTCCAGCGCCACCGAAAACAACAGCAAAGTTAAAATCGATCCAGGTCGTCCAGTGGAAAACACCAAGTCCGGTTGCTGCTGAATAATTACTACTCCCCAACTAATTGTGAATCATTATTTTATTATAACATAAAAAAACAACAACAAAAACCAACAAACAGTAATATTAAAATAATAAATTTAAAAACTTAAAGAAACCAATTCATAACGAATGATGAAATGATAAAATGTGAGATGCAACACTAAAAGAAAACTTCAAAACAATTTGTGAAGAAAACAAACGCAATAGTTTTCAAATGAAAATAATGATGAGGATATTGATAATGATAATGAATGATGATGATCATGAGATGTTATTCAATCAAAGATTTCTCTTGCGATTGATCGATTCCATTCACATGTGATTGGCGGCCGATCTGTATTTCGATGGACACAAGATATATAAGATTATTTTTTATTTTAAACAAATGTGTAGTAGCTAAATACAACAACAACAAAAACAAAAAACAATTAATATACAACAACAACAAAGAAACAGAAAACAAAATCACACACCAATCAATAATTAAGAACAGGTTACAGTTTTAAAGAAAACAAATTCTAGTATAAGTTTCTGCAGAAAAGAAAATTTATGCTTTTTCCTTCGTCTAGCTTCGTCTGGTTTAAGTTGTCCGATTCTTAGCAGCACATACCAACCAACAGTCTCTACGGAATATGCATATATCTATCGCCCTTTTGGGATTGCCATCAATTGGCCTCTCCTGCTGTCTTTTTCGTGTAGTAAGCTCAGATTTAAATTTCATTTAATGTTTAGTCTAGTTCAGTTTTTCATCAACCACGTACTCCTCTATCCACATCTGTTCTTTTCTGTTCAGTTTCTTCTATAAATTAATTACAAATCTCTCTTTTAAATAATTTGTGATGTGTAACGAGTATTTACATTAAAAAAGTTCATTAAGAGGAAGAAGATTAGTTTTAGTTTTGTTCTCTCTCCTTAGTCCTTTTTTTCAGTTTTTAAGCACCCATTTAACCGCTCGTTGTAATTAGAATAATTACTACAATTTACTTGAAAGCTAATGCATTAAAATAAAATGAAATTTAATTAGAAACATCAACCACAACCAACATAAACAAAATACAAGTATACATAATTAATTAAATAATTATTCTCTGAACAAGATATAGATCATACAACAAACAAACAAATCGATTATATATTTAATATACATTTTCAAAACAAACCACAAAATGTTTTTCCTTGCCCAAACTAGATGCTTTCAATGCGTTTTATGTTTTTTTTTTTTCGATTTCTTTCTCTCCCCACGCAAACGTTCTTTTTATTGTCTTCTAAAAAATTTAATTTTTTATAATTTTATATATTTAATAAGGGTTTAAATAAAATATATGAAATATTTAAAAAAATCGTAAATTAATGGTGGACCAATTGTGTATTTCTTTGGAAAATAGAGGTTTGTATAAACAACAAGGTGAGTCATTTATTATCGCGAATATTCAGAAATTTTCTCAGCCTAAAGTTATGCCACTGAGACGCTGTGACATTTTTGTGTGAATGGAGTGAGAGATTTTTTTATTTAGGGCTCAAATACATTCATTTTTCATCACAAGCATTTAATAATCAAATGTAATTAAGGTAGCCATACACATGGGATATTTTCGTGTTCGACGTCGTCTTTCATGTGTGTGGCGTTGTGCGAATTCACCTCTTATTCACGATAAGGATGATTTTTGATATATGTAAATGATAAACTGAGTTCAATTTACCGTGGACGAATGCCGGATTAACTTGTGGGTTGAATTTGTCAATTTTTCAAACTCAATTTTCGACTCCAAGAAAGGTCTGAGCCATTTCATCAGCTCTCTCGATACCTTCGATCGCATAGTGCCCCGGCACCCATATATTCTCTAGTTGTCCATTGGTACAAAATTAATTTGTTTCCTCCTTACATTGTACCTAGACTTTACCGTATATCTAGTGATCGCTTTGGGTATGCGTGTCCCTATAAATCAAATATTTTATAGAGTGCAGTTAGTTGCAAAGAAATCGGAAATGGTAGTTTAAAAAGTGTTCGGTTTGACATGAACTTAACATGTCTTGCATACAAATTGTACTACAAAGTAACGCCATTAAATAAATCAGACAGATTTAAAAATCTCTAAAATTAACTAAGAAAATCGCCAACTTTCTATAAATCGCCAAAAAAAATCGTCAAATCGAAAATAAAGTCGCCAAACATATTTAAAATTCCCCACGTTTGGCGAGAAATCGCCATATCTGACAACCCTGCTCTATATAGCTACTTAGACCATTTCAAATCCAGTTAGTAGAAGTTTGTTCAGAGGCATCTCTACCTAGGAAACCACCCCCCAATAATCACTGAATCACTTTATATTACTGTTTGTGTGTACGGTCCTTTCTGAGATTCCATCGGATATATACTCGGAATCGGAGTATATAACCAATGATTAGACCTATGTCTAATGAGTGCAAGAAATCTGCAGTACATATCGTATTGTAATAGTTTTGAAATATAGTTTATCTTGAATTAAACTCCGCTTTGTCGATTCGTGATGTAATGTAACATTTTAAGTTTGAGCTACCGATTACTTTGACTTCGAAAGTAATAACATTAATTTTTATTTGATTTGAACTGGGATATTGTCCTGGCTCAAGACCATTATGCTTCTATATTTAATAGAATGCACATTTATTTACAAATGGCATGGTGACATTTATTACTTGGCTGCAGACTACCACGATCATGATTTCGACCATGTCAAAAGTCTTTTCAAGTGGCTTCGCAGCGACTTTTCAACATCAAACCCGGCCTCTATAAGGAGATGATTCTCACAAACGAACGAGAATCACAACTCACTTGCCGAATTTGCGTTTAAAAAATCGCACCAAGTAATAAAGCACACATGCAATCTTACAAGCATCTCATTGAGTTGCGTATGTAAGTATGTGTATATACAGGTATAGTTACCCAGAAAAACTTCTGCCGTGCCAACGCTCATTTGTCTTAGTTTTTTCGTTTGCATTTTTTTGATCTGTAATCAATATTTGATTTGAACTGGGATATTGTCCTGGCTCAAGACCATTTTGCTTCTATATTTAATAGAATGCAAATTTATTTACAAATGGCATGGTGACGTTTGTGAGAATCATCTCCTTATAGAGGCCGGGTTCGATGTTGAAAAGTCGCTGCGAAGCCACTTGAAAAGACTTTTGACATGGTCGAAATCATGATCGTGGTAGTCTGCAGCCAAGTAATAAATGTCACCATGCCATTTGTAAATAAATTTGTATTCTATTAAATATAGAAGCAAAATGGTCTTGAGCCAGAACGATATCCCAGTTCAAATCAAATATTGATTACAGACCAAAAAAATGCAAACGAAAAAATTAAGATTAATTTTTATTTTTATTTTCCGGTTTATGTTTGACTTGTGCAAAATTTGTTCGAGCGTTAAGCGTCCCAATACGCTCGAACAAAATTGGGAAATATTAAAAACATACTTCCAAAGTAGTGAGTTTTTAACGCAAACTGTAAGAAATTTACGTAAAAAATGTTCTTGTATTCAGATGAAGCATAAAATTTTCGCATATGGGGTTCAGAGACTTTGACTGTTTGGTGTGGATTTTGGGCTGGCGGCATCATTGGGCCATGTACTGAAAAATTGATTTGATCGGATGAGGTACTGCCGAGCCTGTCGTGACAAAGTTCAATCTTGCAAATAAAACCAGAAATTTTTTAAAAAATGATCAGTAAATTTTTATAGCCGATTCAAATTTAAAATTTTAAATGGGCCACCCTATATATATAGATTTGATGAAAAACAGGCTGTCTGCTGAAATAGCAAAATATTGGGGTCTTTTCGGAAACGTATCACTGCAGACATCACGTAATTGTGAATTGGATGATAGATAGTCCAAACGAATCTGATGCACTACAGTGATGGAGAAATGAAGATAGTGTTATTTAATGACGATCTGCAAAATATTTCGTCGCAAGGTCAACCCGTGTGTGAGCTCAAGCACCTCTAAAAGTCAAGTTTTTTTCGTATAACTTTTTTTATCGTTCATTTTTTTCTGAATTATTGACCCTGGGCAGTACTTTATATATAAGTTTGTATTCTTGTTTTAGAATAACTCATTGGTCGTATTATTGGACGTTTAGGTTGACTTTTTTTGTGGTTTTTCAATACTATGTATGGACCTCGACCCAGCCTAATGTACAGAACATAGGTGGTTGCAGTTCTAAATCGAGATTTTTTAATTTAAGCATTGAACGCTAGACACCGGAACCAAAAAAATATGTAGGTGTGCCTATGACGACAGCCTTCATAACGAAGCGTCATGAAATTGTATGAAATTCATGAACTCTGCGCGTCTGACAGAAGCCTCTCTATGCCTACTAGGGATTCAAAATTTAGCAAATCGTATTGTAAACGCCACATGTTTTATTTTGCCAAGTTACGTTTATCCGTTCAAAAGTTACAGATATTTAATTTTAAACCAAATTAATTTATGAATGGTTTAAGGCCGCGGATGATTAGGACTTACCTCTTTTTAGGGTCGCGTATTTTTTCTTTTTATTTCTTTTTTCCTTCGCAAAACATCCTCAAGTGCCGCTTTTTACACATTATTATTATTGTACACAATGAAAGTGACTTAAACTATTCTTTTTTATTTTCGTAATTAGTTAAATAGGTATGTATGTAGTATTAATGTATCTATGTATGTATGTATGTATATGTTCGGTTAGAATCTATGTATGTATGTGTGTAAGTATGTATACATGGATTGGAAGCAATATTGTTGTAATTGTTTTCTTGTTACACATATTATTATAGTCATCGGTTAATTAAAATACATTGTGGTCAGAGCGGCCGTGCTCATGTCCGTTATGGCGGCCGCCAACGAATGCGACTCTGGCGGCTTGCTGTTCCCGGTCACCGAAGTCGATACGCTGCCACTGCGCCACGTTGTCGATGTACGTTCGGTGCCCGATGACGTCGACATGGAATTGACCAAGAAGGTGGCCTCCCGCTTCAAGGGTCGCCGAGACCTCAAACTATTGCCAATGTCCAGATTATTGGCATCACGCCGGGTGTAAGTGGTGATGTGGCGATTGCAAAGACCGCGTTTTTGTTTGTGGCTGCGGCAGCAAGACACAATGAGACGCCAAAAGCCGCTGCGAAACTTCGAAGACATCAGATTGTACAGAATGGGATTGAGGGCCGAGTTCAGGTACAACATAATGCGACAGAAGTACAAAATGTTGTAGTAGCCCTCCAAGCCCAGCGACACAACGTCTTCGTTGGAACTGGCAATAACCCAGAGAGTAAAGGCCCGGAAGGGCAAGAGGCAGACGAAGAAACTGGAAACCACGGCGACCAACATGAAAATGACCTGTTGGCGATGTTTGCGCAGATTGTTGTTTTGCGGATGGCTGTTGACGTTGGCAGTAGTGCCTCGTCTTGTCGACAGCTGTTGTCTGGAGGGCGAGTTGGAGGTCGTTGGCGTTGTACCTGCCGGCAGTGGTGGTGGTGGTGGTGGGGCTGCTACAGCGGTCAAGTGCGGCGAGGTGGGTCGCTGGAATTCCGAATGTCTTCGCAGCAGTTTGTAGGCTATGGCCGTGTACAGCAAAACCAAAATACCGAATGGTATCAGAAAGAACAAAGTAATGCTGGCAATGAAGTAGAATGCACTCCAAAATGTGTCGGCCGAGGTGAAACAGACGGCCACTATCGACCCGTCATAGTACTGTTCCCGCCTATAGGTGGCTATCAACATGATCGGGCTAAACAGGAAGAGAAGAGCGTTTTAGGAAATAGGAATGTGGCTTCAAAGTGAAATGTGTCGGATGTGTTGGTGGCCAGGCCAGTACTTAGCCTGTGTGTGTGCGGAAAAAGCCAATTAAAGATGCAACAATACAGGTTTGTTAAATATTTACACTCGTACCTCGGATGGGATACTCGTCGTCATTAACTACTAGTTATTGTAATTCGACTAAATAAATTTAAGAAAGAAAACAAGACAAAAACATTTGTAATTTACAAGATGATGAAGAAGAACAAGAACAAACTAACATTTATTTATAATTTATTACTACAATTTAAATAATGGCAGGTGGCAAGCTAAGACCAGCAGGTTCCTTCATTCCTTTGTGGCATAATTTACAATTTGTTGTTGTACAACATGATCGAATACGATAGATTATTCCTTATGTGTGTTCGATTGGGCAATATTCGTTAAATTCGAAATGAGATTGGGTGTTGTTGTCAAGTTTATTAACAGTCTGGCAACGTGGCAGACGAAAGCAGAAATAACGATTGAATTATTAGTTTTTGTGTTGTTTGATTACACAGTGCAACACGAATAGATATAACCATATACGGACACCACTGCGTGATAAAATACCAAAAAAAGACCCATGTATCCCAGTTTTGCCTAAAGTCATGTACTTTATTATGGCCCCCAAAGATTTGGGACCTCGTTGTCATTTTTTGCAAAAAGTGATAATTTTTTCCTGCTTATATCTTGCAAACCGTTTGGAATTTTGATTTACTCTCTGAGGCAAAGTTGTAGCTCTATAATATCAAAAAAAACTTCATCTTCAAGGTCAAAATCGCAAAAACCCTTTAAAAAATTGAATTTTTTACATTTTTCCCATAAGCATGTCCATAGGTAGCCAACCGTTCAAAATTCAAAGAAACAATCAACTACAAAAATGTACATAAGATCTCAATAAACAACTTTCTAGAGCATATGAACTTCCGGGGAATGATTCTTAACACCGTACAGGTAGGAAAAATATATCTTGCAGGACTGTTTCTGTTAATGGTCAGTTCGACTGTAGTCGTATGAGTTATATTATCCTTAATCAACAGTACGTATACGCTACCTACACACACTATAAGCCTATAAGATTTGTTCGACGACATTTGCGACAGACCAGTTTTTTATTTTATATGTTCACAATTTTTGCTCTTTATGACAAGAGCTACAACTTTTCCTCAGAGAGTAAATCAAAATTACAAAAGGCTTGCTAGATATGAGCCTGCGAAAATTGCTTTTTTTTTGCAAAAATGACACCGGGGCTCCAAATCCTTGGGCCCTTGAAAAAGTGCATGACTTTGGGCAAAACTGGGAGCCAGGGGTCTGTTTTGGTCTTTTATTACGTATTGGTGTCCGTATATGGCTATATTTCCATGGCTTAAACAATTACACACAGTGTTTGTGATCGATTTGATGGAACATCGTGCGACAGTACTTTTTGCACCTGAACAAGACCATTTGTGTACTCAGTTTTTCGTTTGGTGATTTTTTCTCCTCCTTACCAAGGGATATATTTGTCTTAATAATTTATTTTCATACTTTCGAGAGTCATACACTGGCGATATGGGTATCAAATGAAAGAGAAGAATGTCTGTCAAAATAAAAGGTGACTTTTTAAACGCTATATGAAAGTTAAAAAAAAAAAACACATAAAATTCAGAAATATGCTTGAAATCTTTATTTGAATCGATAGTACGGTCCACATAATTTAAAGTTTGAAGACTAGTTCATGCAAATGTTGACCTTGACTGCGCCTCAAATGGTCCATCCGCTTAGTCCAATTTTGGCATTTCCACGTTTTTGAGTAACAGAGGCCCAATTGCTGCGAACGGCGACGAATCGATAATTGATGGTCATCATTAACGCTGGCCGATACAGCTGTGATATTTTCTTCAGTTCGCACTCTACGTAAGCGTGTTGGTGGTTTAATGTCCAACAATGTAAATTTGTTGCGAAATTTAGTCACAATAGCCCGAATAGCCGCTTCAGTGGGTCGATTAAACTGACCATCAAATGGAAGCGCGCGATGCATTTTCTTAACAGAGCACGCATTTTGATAATAAAATTCAATCATTTTTTTCGTTCGTAAGATGATTCATGGTTAAATTATAGACGAAACTGAAGATGTTTGACAGTGAAACAAAACACGAAACGTGCGTCAGCTGTTTAAACCAGTGTTGCCAAAAAGATAATAGCAAAAAAGTCACCCTTTATTTCATGCCTCCATCTGTATTGCTTTAACATTAACAACCATCCCCCCTTAAATAGTAAATTATGAATAAACTAAATAAATAAGGAGAAAAACTTGAAATTGTTGTTAATACTAAACTAATACAGATAGAAGCATTATATTTAAAGTATATATATTTATAGTATATATATTCTTCGCTTTTATTTGGTGTTCATATCAACTTTGTACGACTCGCTTAAGTATGAAAATAATAATACATTCGATCATGTTATTTCTTCTTACGAAGGAAATTATTTAGACATATTTTAATTACGAGCTCTTGACGTGCTTTTTTATAGACACAACGAATTATAGAATTCTTTGGTTCAGAGATTTCTCGTAATAATTGAGTGTCGTCGTAAAGAACGAATATAATTTAAAGAAAAATCAGGCCGTTACTGTTAAGTATTACATGTTGTGTTATGACGGTCTTTCGTTTGGTCCAATCAAATTCAATTCATCAACGTAGCCGTATTGTCTACAACTTTTCTAAATGTTGCCAAACTGTATAAGTACGAATTTAAACGAGTAAGTCCAATTGAACACACATATGTACTCGTATGTGGTATGAACCGTATATGATTTTCGCGCAAATACTTACTTATCCAATAAAATGATTGCATGAGGTGAATCCAACTGCTAAAATATTTAATTCAATATGTTTTTTCAATATTATCTTGTTATTTGAGTATATTAGTAACAATTTACTTCAACTACACTAAATACTAACTTATTTTATTGTTAAAAATCGAGACCAAAGCAAATAAGCACTGCTTCTCTTAGGCAGTAACAAATAGCAGACTTAAAATAAATTTCTTCAGCCCTGCAGTTTTTTTGATAAATGCAGAAAATTGGATATACGAATTGGCGAAGTAGATATGATTTCTAATGAGTTTTGTGGTTTCTAGTTCATTATCCTGCAGATTCCAGTTAAATAAAAAAATATTTTGGAATGTGTCTGTATTTTTATAATCTTAAATACGTATTACTTCCAATGACAAATTCAGTTTTTTGTACCGCAAGAAAATTTACCTAAAAATTTTAATTCCAAAAAATCAAATAATTGATATTTTGGACTTCACTTTGATTTTCGCCTCCTTACGTAGATCCAAGTTACTGAATTTGTTGTTTCTCTTTTCAATAATACTTGTGTACTTACATATATACACAAAAATTAAAATATTAACTCTGAAAAACATTTAATTTTAAATATTCTATAGGACAAACTAATGGGGTGAAATCGCACGAACGACAAAGCGTGAAATTAATTGCTCACAAGCTAGTCACTGTCCCGTTGAAACCAATTACAAATCTTCAATTTATACAAACAAAAAAAGTCCATGATCATCGGTCTATAGCTTGCTCAATTGACAGCAATGTTGCGGTCATCATCGTCTTTGAAGAATTACATTCTATGTTGCCAGCCCATGGGCCTATTTTCCACATTCGAAAGATGGGAATAAATATAATACGCTGCTGGCCTATACAAATTTTTTTAGCTCATAAACCGCCCCTGCTTTCCGAACAAATTCGGCAACTCTGTTTATTGACGTATCCATTGATCCAAAAATGGGATTCGCCGCTGAAGACAATTTTCAATTTTTCAGAATTATGACAATAAAACTCAGTGACAGCAAAAATGCAGATGCTTAATCATGCAAAACTCAAAATTTTATTTCTTGTTTTTATTGATGCACGTTTGTTGTAAACACATCGCAAATATTTTGGTTTAGATTGTAAACACAAACAAGTAAGTAGATATTGAATAAATTTTGAAACGATTTTTTATCAAATTAAAAAAGAGTTTACGAAAATATTTTTATAGAGATTTATACTCAACATCAAGATAATATTGAGTACTTTATTTAAAAAAACCTGAAATATAAACAAAAGGTTCCAGTGCAGAGTTTCCAGGTTCCTTTTTCTTATAATCTTGAAATCATAAATTTGTACTTTTTTACAAATTACATTATATGTGAAAACAAAAATGACCGACAGATACTGTCATGTCATCAAACACCAAAGATAGATAGATTCCTAGTGCATTATATTATACTCTTATAGCTGGCCGAATTTTTCCGGGTTATGTAAAATGCTTTTGTTTTATTTTGGTAATCATATATCAAAATTTGGACCTATGAGGTCCACTTTCAAAACATGGGTTCCATAGCCAAATCCACCATCTCAAACCGAATCTGAACCACATCTCAATATTATACAAGATACCAATAATATCGAACTAGAGCATAATATCAATTGACGCGATATTTTAAGAAATTTTAAGAGTGACGTCAAAATAAATATAGTTTCAAATCAAACATTAAGGCGGGAATGGAAGTAGTTAAGCCCCAGCAAATTACACCATAGATAGATATAAAATTAAATTATGACAAATGAATGTATGAAATGAATATATATATATATATATATATATATATATATATATATATATATATATATATATCTAATGTGATCCAAAAAGGAAAAATCTTTCCACAATAACTTTATTGTGTCATGAATATCATAATTTAATTTTATATCTATCTATGGTGTAATTTGCTGGGGCTTAACTTCCATTCCCGTCTTAATGTTTGATTTGAAACTATGTTTATTTTGACGTCACTCTTAAAATTTCTTAAAATATCGCGTCAATTGATTGATATTATGCTCTACTTCGATATTATTGGTATCTTGTATAATGTTGAAATCTTTCCAAAGTTATTGTGCCATGCATATCATATATATCGAGTCCTATTTGCCAAAAAGACTTAAGCACCACAATTTTTAATTTTCGATCATTGGCTACCATTAACATCATCTCTGAACAATGTACAGCTAGTGGTCTCACGCAAAAAAAGAGATATGCCAACTTTTCTCTTTACTTCAATCATATCTCTAAAGGGTTTTCCAACAAGAGGTGTTATTTTGAATCAACCGGTATTTCGGAAGCTGTCACTTTTGGAGCTTTTATTCTATGACAAGTAGAAACTACACCATTACTAACAAGTAGAAACTACACCATTACTAAAAATGGAACGATACACGCTTCAACAACGCATTGAAATTATTAAAATTTATGAATGAAAATGATCCGGAATTCCATAGAAAAATCATCTTGACTGATGAGGCCCATTTCCACCTGGGTGGCTACGTCAACAAGCAAAATTGTCGCATCTGGGACTCGGAAAACCAAAGAGTTATTGTTGAGAAGCCTCTCCATCCTCATCGTGTGACTGTTTGGTGCGGTTTATGGTTCGGCGGGGTCATTGGACTTTACTTTTCCGAAAATGAGGTTGGATCAACAGTTACGGTGAATGGATTGCGCTATCGAGATTGATTAATGATTTTTTATGGTCGCAGTTGGATGGTATTGATCTGGACAACGTTTACTTTCAACAAGACGGCACTACGTGCCACACAAGCAACGAAACCATTGCTCTTTTACGGGAAAAGTTTCCGGACCGTGTAATCTCTCGAAGAGGTGATCACAATTGGCCACCGAGATCTTGTGATTTAACACCTTGCGACTTCTTCCTTTGGGGCCACGTGAAAGATAAGGTCTATAAGGCCAACACCCCAGCGTCGATTCAAGACCTCTAAGATAGAATTCGTAAGGCTATCGACGGCATAGGGCAGCCACTTTGCGATTTGGTTATGGAAAATGTCATGAAAAGGATATAGTCCTGTAAGCGTGGTCGTGGTGGCCATTTGGTTGATGTTGGTCTTCATTTTTAGCGGCATACCTTCCTCTTTATTATGAAATAAACATTCGATCATTTATCTCAAAAAATGAAATTTTTCTTTGAATACCAAAATAACACCTCAATGCACATCAAAATTGCCTTTAGAGTTAGTTTGAAAGTGGTCTAAGTCACACTATATGCACTGGCACTGATGTATGGTGATGTAAATAAACATTTTTTATTTATATTGTCCACTTTAAGTGATTCAGATAATTTGAATAACATATAAAATGAAATTAATTGAAAAGTCGCCCACATAAAAATTCAAAAAAAAAAAAATGTTGACGTAAATAATATTCTAAATAAATCCCGTAAATTTTATAATGGAGAAATAATGGGTTCTATTTATAAAAATATATTTACTAAATTAAATTATTTTCAGCGTTTGGAACTAGAAATCATTTAATGCATCAAAGCTACCACTTAAATTCAGATGATATTAATCAGGCTTTAGCCTGTACGGTAGTTTCTAATATACCAAACTTACTTTGGTTTTACTTGATTGAATAATTGAAAAAACAATTAAACACTTTAATTGTAGTTTCAACGACTGAGTCGTTTGTTTCGTTGCAAGTGTTAAGTGATTGTGGATAGAAAAACTCGATTTTCTGTGATATTTATAAATATTTATTGACTGACCCGACAGCAGCTGTATTACATTTCAAAAATAATATATCGGAAAAGGGTCGAATCGAAAATACTCCGCTTGAATTCTTATTTAATACGCGTATACATATTAATAAATAACTAACATAAATATGTATTTTCAAAACAGACCTTTAACCCGTCACACTTGAGGCTGGCACAAAAAATGCAATAAAATATTTGAAATATCTTAAACTGGCTAATAAGGAAATACTTTCAAAATGTTTTTTATAAATAAAAATAGATCTAGATGCAACAAAGTGCTAAAGCTAATTACAAATTTATAAATAAACAACAATGGATAAATATGCGCATAATTGCAACAAGATACGTGTTACAATGTTTTACATTAAATTGCATTCGTATTAAATATTATAGGTATGTACGAAGTGTGGAAATATGGGGGAAATATTATTACAAAACTTTGCGGGGTTGTGAGTAACTCCGGATAAGTATATTACGTTAGTTGATATCACACTGTAATTGGATATTAATGGTTTCTTTTCTTGAAAGTGTAAGCAAGTCGAAATTATCACCCTTATTGTAGAAGTATCGTATTCACATATGTCGAAATCATTTTAATCAAAAACTTATTTTGAAAACGGGAGAATATGAAACATCTTTATTACAATTATATTTTATTTTAAATATAATCGCGTGAAAATGTAGTACAAATTCTAATAAAATATTTAGAAACAAATTTTGGTGTTGATTTTATGGAACAGTATGCATCAATGATGACAAACAATTTTTATGGCCCGGACATGTTTTTTTTCTGAATTTTTCGCAGTTAAAACAAAATTGTCACGTACTCGGGTTAGGGTATCCATTTGTTTTTACTTTTGGATTATTCGCTTAATTGTTTATTTGAAAATACGATATTTATAATTAACCTAATAAAGTCGACAGCTCTTATTCGAATATTCTATTAATCGAATAAAATTTCCTGTAAATTATTTAGATTTTGATAGGAATATATAACACATACTCAAGTTTTATCGTTTTATTTGACAAATCTATTGGATTAAGGGCGATTCTTTTCCTTTGTTTTAATAAAGTCCGATTTCGAAAAAACTCTTTCACTAACTGTTGAAGTCGGCTCAATAGAATGAAGAGCATTTAATAATGTTTTTGAGTTATTTTTTCAATTTATCTAAATATAAAAAATCATCTTGTATGTCATTCGATTCTACTTTTCGTTTTTTGCTGGACAAAAGGCTAATTTCAGCGAGAATATTTTCTCTTTCGGTGAAAGGATATTCTGAAACGTTTTCAACTCCAAATAGGATTTTGTATGCAAGAATTTAATTTTCACAAAGTTTTCATTAAAAATTGAATGATACCTTCCAAACTTTGGTAGATATAAAGCAAAATCATTTGTGCAATTATTTATACTTTTCAAAATGACATTTAGCTCCAAAAATGTTTGGTAGTATAACATTTCGAATATTCGATTATTTGGTACGGATTAGTCGAATTATTCGTTATTCGAAAATCGGCCATTTCAGATTATTCGAATAAATACTTGATACTAAATATTCGATTAATCGAATAAAATTCAATCGGTTGGATACCCTAACTCGGGTGTTCATCGAGAGTTAATCGGCAGTAATTGATAAGTATCCGTGTATGGGCCCTTAAATGTCCTAAAGATACGTCTAACCTCTTTTATTGGACAAAATTTAATTTTTTTTGGCATGAGGTATTATTTTTGGTACAGAAATTCATGTTTTGTCGATGTTGGATATATATTGCCCCCGCTCCTGATTTGAATTCAGGCCGCCCTAAAATCCTCGCTTAACAAGAGATTTGTTTGAGATTTTCTGAGTAGCTAGATTTGGCAAGATATAATAGCATAATATAATGCACTAGGAATCTATTTAACTTTGTTATTTAAGTACAAATGTATGATTTTAAGATTATAACAAGTTATTAAGCTTCAATCGGCTAAACCGACTTATGTATACTAGGCTGGTTCGCCGTCTATACAAATGGAAAAAAAAAGTTCCAGTCAGCCCACGAAAATAAAGTTTGGATTGTTTACTGAGGACTTGCAAAATATTACGTTCCTAAATCAAGCCATCTGTGAGCTAAACGCTCCTGAAAATAACACTAAAATTATGTTTTTCCAGTGTATTTTTTTTTGTTATATTTTTTCCAAAATGTATTTCAGGAATAATAGACCCTTGGAAGCAATTTAAATAAAAATTTTGATTCTTGTCTTAGAGTAACTTATAGGACGTTGATAATAATTTTTTGTTGATTTTCACATAATAACTCATAACTGAAACATTTTTCATATTTGGTGTTAATATTTTATAAGAAATAAATAGCGGCAGTCAATACCTTTCGAATGATGCCTAAATGACGAACATCGGAATTGAAAAAAGAGTTTGATTTTTTTTTCTCTGAAAATCCATCTCCTGTATTAAATTATTTTACAAACAAGGAGTCAGTTACGTGATTTTTCGTCCGATATTCATGATTAAGGTGTCATTCGAAAGGTATTAATTCCTTCTATTTATTTTTCATATCAACTCTTACAAAATGTTTCCAAGAAATATAAGTTTTTAGCTGTCACCTTGAAAACTACAAAAAATCAATATAAACGTTCAATAATACTACCAATGAGTTATTCTAAGACAAGAATAAACATTTTTATTTAAAGTGCTTCCAATGGTCTATAAATTCAGAAAATAAGTTTGGGCAAAAATGCATCATAAAAAAATTACACGAAAAAAACATGATTTTTAGAGGTGTTTTCAGGAGCGTTTAGCTCACAGATGGCTTGGCCCAGTGACGAAATATTTTCAGATCATCATTAAACAATCCAATCTACATTTTTTTTATTTTATTTTTGTGACTCAGCCTAATGCATTCCCTCACTCTCAGAGAACACACATATGGAAGTTATAAGGAAATTAGTTTAACATAGGATAGGGCAATTTGTGTGGTCCCAGCATCCATATTTATAAAACAATTGTAAAAACATGATCAAATATCAAGTCACAGTGGATCCCCTGCACCAGTATAGAAGTTATGAAGGATTTAATATATCCTAGGATAGAGACAATTGTGTGGGTGGTACAAGAAGGGGCGTGGCGTAAATATTTTTTATGTTTAAAGTGATTATAAAAACATTTCTAAGTATCAAATTGCAAATGATTTTGACTACCCGCATGGATGTTATGTCGGTTTTAGTGTTACCGAAGTTTACGCCACTTTATGTGGGAGGTACCAGAAGGGGTGTGGCAATATCCCATATATTCCACATGAATCTAACCACTATAAAAGCATTGCTAAATATAAAATTTCACAGTATTGCGGTCATCAGTATAGAAGTTATAGCAGTTTTAATTTCAAGTAGTTTTGTGTGATTTGTGTGGGAGGTACTGGAAGGGGCGTGACAAAACCCGGCATATTTTGCACACTTGAATTGATTATAAAAACTTTATCAATACCAAAATATAGCTGATTCCGAATATCCGTGTGGAACTTATATGGGTTTTAATTTAACATCGGAATATGGACTATTTGTGTAGGCGGTACCAGAAGGGGCGTAGCAATTTCGCCAATCTTCGAACTTAAACTAAGTTTGGGAAAAATATTACCATCCGCAAAGTTTGAATTGATTTCTTAACTCCTTTCTAACTCTCGAAACTCTCGTGTACACCACCACGTGTACACCACCACGGACGGACATGGCTCAAGCGTGAAAAGTCGTGGAATGGATTTGGTCCAAACATACATTGGGTCTTAAGTCACTCCTTCAATGTGTTACACTTTTTTTCTGTCCCAAATGATATATACCCTCCTACTCTTTAGAGTGAGGGTATAAAAAAAAGGATTTTGATCCGCACTGTAACTCTTTGTTCATATTTTAAATTAAAAACATTATATTTTAATTCTATAAAAAAATATTTTCTTAAACTCTTTTTTATTTGTTAAAAAAAAATCGATGCAAAATCGACTTACTTGGTTGTGTTTACAATGAATATTGTTTGTCGCTTCGCCGACGAACGGTTAATTATTCTCATACAAAAACAAAATATTTTTTGGCACCCTGATGTGTTTACAACAATCGTGCATCATTAAAAACAAGAAATAAAATTTTGAGTTTTGAGCAGAAAATGGCTCTTTGGACCAATGTGCGATGGTGGTACATTTTGAGGCTAGTAAATTATATTGGAATCGGTAGCTAGTACTTTATAAGACAAGTGCAAATTTCTGGTCAACTGTCTTTAAATAAAATAGACTTCTTTGTATGGATTTAATGGGATTTCTTCATGACAGATTTTATTTTAGTTCGAACTCATACTCGATTTTATCGTCGGACACTGTGGCGTATACTTGTTATTTAAATAAATCACTTTTGATATGAATCATACGCCCTATGGAATTTTCGATTTTAGAGCACGTTGTCGTTCTCACGCACTTCTCTATTATTTACAACGTTCTTATATATAAAAAACAAATCGTAGTGAAATAAGACCATGTTTTTATCGTTGCTACCTACACCTAAATACATGTTAGGACATTAGAATGCCTCACGAAAAAAAAAGAAACTGTCACAATATTAACATTGGTTTTCGCTAGACCAAATTTACGAAATATATACATAAACAATTTTTCTGTAGCATTTTCATTAATTAAATAATTATTAAAGGTTTGATTTTTTCCAAGATGAAAGCATTTATGTGGGTAGTACTACTAGAGGGACTTATAAAAATCATAACTTAAAGTGATTACGAAAATATTTTCAAATTGCAACTGATTTACACTATGCATATGGATTTTTTTCTTAATGTTTATTAATTTAATTACAATTGTTTACGTTACCCTAAATTATTTTTAAACATCATCATCATATTAAACAAAAAGTACAATTGTTTTTCAAGTCTTTACTTTTGAGACAATCTAATGTGCATACATACAGAGTTTGTTGTCATAATTAAATTCAAACTGTGACGTATTTATGTGAGAAAAGGTGTGTCAGTGTCGTCGTCCATTGACCTCATTAGTAACGGTGACAATGATTGGGAAGAAATTTCAAAATAAATATGTTCGTAGTTTCATCTCCCCTCTGTATTGTGTAATGGATTTATTAGCTTTGTTGGCTGGTGTGAGAATTTTAATTAAATAATAGTTTGTTGTACTTTTTTGTTGTGCCAACGATGAAACTTTAATGGCATTTTAATTAAAAATGATTTTGTCATGTTTGAAATGAAATCAAAGTTATTTGTTGAGTTTGATTAGATATAATTAAAAAATAATACTTTTGTTAAAAAGTATACAACAAAATGGAAGGGGAAAAATAATCCCAATAGAATAGCCCGTATAGAATCTCCTTCAGTACAAGGACACTTTTAAATTCGTCAAAAAATAGTGTTATCACAAATATAACCCGTTATTTATCCACTCTATGATTTATAGGGTTATTTAGAATCGATGTGTGAATACACCTATATATATTTCTTCTTATTTTTTTGTTAGGCTGTTGCTTTCAAAGTGAAAACTCACCAAACAATGAAAACCCATACAATATATATATGGACATTTTTGACTTTTCCTAAAAATTGTACCCGTAAATTTCAAATTTGGGTATGTCTGGGAAATTTCTAATACAAATTCTACTCGACAACACGTACCACATCGCAGGTATTTGTACTTCAATTTATTTTGTCGTACTGTGTTCTCCAACCGTTGGAAATTGTAATTGTATTTGTTTTCATTTATGCGCGATTGTCGCCAACACATCAGAGTGTCAAAAAATTTTTGTTTTTGTAATAATTAACCGTTAGTCAGTGAAGCGCGAAACAGCGAGTATTTTAAATTAAATGTATTTAAATTAAAGAAGAAAATCAATATTTCGTAAATTTGCAACGATTTTTATCAAATTATAAGAGGGTTTAAGATAATATTTTTTTATAGAGATCAAAAATAATGTTGAGTACTATATTTTAAAAATCTGAAATATGAACATTAGGATGGGTCGCGAAAATGCAGCGGTCACCCCCAGAAATGAAGATTGGATTGTTTAATGAAGATCTACAAAATCTTTCGTCACTGAGTCAAGTCATCTAAGTCATCATCCAAGATATTGAGCTAAGACCAATATCTTGTGCAGAATCTCATCAAAATCCCTTGTTAAACGAGGATTTTAGGCGGTCTTAACGTTTGTATGTGGGCTATATCCAAGTTTGGTCCCATGAGGTCCACTTATAAAACATGAGTTTCTGAATCAAAAATACTACCTCGTGCCAAATTTCATGTCACAAAAAAAATTATTCTCTCCACCTCTAGGATGGGGGTATACAAACTGTGTCATTCCGTTTGTAACACTTTGAAATATCGACCCGAGACTCCAAAAATATATATATTCGTAAGCACGTTAGCATCTAAACGAAAGGAGCTAGGACGTCCAAATTTTCCATAAATGCATCTTATAGTCTTAGATAGGTTGGGATTGAAACTGGGACAAATTGGACCAAAGGGAAAAATAATAATATTTTAGATTTAAGCATATTTTTTAGGCGCATTCCTCCTATAACAAAAACGTGGACCATAAACAGATTTGTATTCGTAGGGGTGAAATGGGGCAAAAAGGGATAAAAATGGTACATATCAAACGACAACAATATGTCTGCTTGCATACCCCAATCTGCTGCATACCCAATATCAATTAACTGATATTGGGTATTATATGATTATTTTGAGTAGGGCGAGGAAAAAGGGCTACAAATAAGTAACTATCAAACGACAACAGGTAGAAACACGAAATTCGGTGTGTACATTATAATTGAGTGGATACATAATATAAAAGTATAAGGGGTAACATAGGAATAGAGGGATAAGAAACGAAGTTCGTACTTTTTGGGGTTAAATGGAAAAAGGGTGTAAAAATAGTACCAACCAAATGACCGCAGCTAGAATCATGAAATTTGGAGTATACATTCCTCTGACTGCGTAGACACGAAGAATAAATGGTTTTTCCAAATTCGTAGAGATAATGGGTTTTCAAAATTTGTACTTTTTGAATTAAAATGGAATGGAAATAAAACCAACTGAAATAAAACCCACTACCCAGGAAAATATTTTGGAACCTGTTCCAAACATTATGTGTTCTAGAAGAGGTTCAATGGTAACAACTACCCGTTCTACTAATGGTTCCAAAGAAGCGATAAAGTGAATCCTGTTATAGAACTTGTTCTCCAAACTCCTTACTATTTACATATTGATTCCGTGTAATACAAACATATCATTAAATGTGTATATACAGAAATTTAGCAAAATCTTCGTGAAAAATCGATGTGTGCCCGCCCATTTGACTTTTTTAATTCATCTAAAGAAAACCACAATATTCCCCAAATATCTCACCTATCCGCACCTAAAATGAAAGCTTGGATTGTTTTATGAGTACCCACAAAATATTTCGGATGTAACACTTACCTTCGAGTAGCGAAATCGATTGTACATAATCTCTAAAAATCATGGTTTCGTCACTACCACGCTAACCGCTTCTTCTCACTCCTTATTTCGTCAGACTGGGATTCTCCGTGCCAGCATTTGACTGGAATCCAAACTCTTATTTCAGGCAACGTATGTATAATTGTATCGACTGTACGGGTATTTTTCATATCAGTCGAATCCAATCTGAATCAACAATATATAGTTTTAAAAAAATCCCATATAAAATTCACCCATGAAACAGCAGATTCCACAACTGGTCCCAAAGAACAGGTATCTGGTCCAGTTTTGCGTAAAAGAACCTGTTGGTTTTGGGACAAACTCGAACAAAAATAATCAATGTTAGAACAAGAAGTAGAACAAGTTCTGTGGCAGTACAAGTTGTACATCAGCCGGTTCTTTGCAATAGAAAATTTTGCTGGGTATCTACCAATATTTATGGTATTTAAACTTTTTTGAAAATATAAATATAACAAAATTTATTTTTTGAAGTATTATTTCTATATATAGTGTAAACGTATTGGTAGCCTTGCCTTATAAGCGTAGTTTGAAATAATAAAAATATTATATTTATTTATAAAATTATTTTTTACTTTGCTTTTTTAATTTTGGCCATTAAAAGGGTTTCGTCAGACCTATGTGCATCGACCGGACTAGGGTAATTTTTTGTGACGAAAAGCGGTTCAATATAGATGACTCTTATCTCTCCAATAACTATTTTCATATCATTAGAAATTGAAAACAACTTCGATTTCACATACAGTCTAAAAAGACTATTACAGATATCAAAATTTTTCCAACCACTGTGCGTTGTACGTTCTTCATGCAGATAACATCACGGCTATGATATGATTTGATTAGTTGTAGAGTGCATATCAAAATCATATATTTTTCAACACAAATCATTTATTTTCCAAATGACAAAACAACAACACTAGAGCGTACCAGGTTACAAGTAAAAAAAAAAAAGTTCGCCGTACACCTTCGAATATGAAGTATTATTGAAAGGTAGTTTCAAAAAAAATTTTTTTATTTTTTTATGCCGAACGTAGGGGTCGCGCTTTTACATTTTTCTATATAACTTCTGCATTTATAAACGGATTTTAAAGTGTGATACATCGATGTTTTTGTCCGATTTTTTTGTCTTTGAAGTCATTGAGCTCAAACATGATTCATGATTTTATGCGAGCTTTAATTTTCGATTATTAGAGTGGTACAATAGGGTAGTAGCAACTGAGAAATGATGGGTAAGTACCAGAAGGGGGTGCTTGAGCTCAATGACTTCAAAGACAAAAAAATCGGCCTCGTCGAGACAAAAACATCGATGTATCACACTTTAAAATCCGTTTATAAATACAAGTTATATAGAAAAATGTAAAAGCGCGACCCCTACGTTCGGCATAAAAAAATAAAAATTTTTTTTTTGAAACTACCTTTCAATAATACTTCATATTCGAAGGTGTACGGCGAACTTTTTTTTTGAGGTACGCCCTAAACAACACTCCTCTTATAATTACCCTTCATGGAAATACATATTAACTCTTTCAGCGGCAAAGATTCAAGAACAATTTTACCCCCTTATTTCAATAACCATCCACTGCGTTGCACAAAAGTTGCTTCACTGACCATAAAATGTACATAAAATACGCAATTTGCACAAAACGAAAATTTCTCTGAGAACATTATTGCTTTATTGTCCCGTTATGAAGAGCGGTTCAATTTTTAAACCTTTGAGACTTAAGTGATAACGTAAAACATATGTGGTACGAAAAATGTACCACCGTCGCGAAAAATATGGAAAATATATGGTACAAAAATTAAACCAATGCCGCCGAAAGAGTTAAACTAAATTAAATTCTACTTTTGCGAATATTTTATAATATAACTATCAAAAACGTATTTAATTTCAAACCCTATGAACGAACCCTTTTTGATTTGCAACTCTGGCGAATAAACTAAAACTTATTCAAATTGACATTTAAATACTTGTTTGGTTGGTTGGTTCTCGTTGATGTTGTTGTCGATAGAAATGTTATTAATGTAAATATAATAATACCTTATAAATGGGCTTGTTTTGGTTCATGTTTAAGTGTACAAATATACATACATACACACTTATATTTATAGAGTATATTTATCAGTTGAAATACATTAATGGCTTAAATTTTCCACATTTCCTTCCGTAACATTAGTCGCATCTACTTCCCTCTTCCTGCGAGTCTATGTTTAATGTACTGGCTACTGACACACACACTCGAGAATGTGTGTGTGTGTGTGTCTGAGTAAGTGAGATAGTGTTGGGCGGATGCGGATGTCAGTGTAACAGCAAGTATAAATGCAGTGGAAATGGGGAAATGTATTGGTTACAACACACACACACGTACAACTATAAATATATTGATGGATTGACATCATAAATTCAATTTGCTGTTCTTTCAAGGGCTACAAATTACTGTGAAATATCGAGAAAATGAATTTATTTCACATTTCAAGTGAGTTCATCGATTCGTGGTTTCTTTGGCGTTTTAAAAATAAATGTAGACTCGCATATTGTACTTTCTTTTTTTGTTTTATGTTCAAACTAATAAATCAATGGTTTTTTTCACTACGAGATTTATATTTCGGTGCTAAATCGTTTCGTTTTTATGTACTTTGTTAATGCCAAGATCTGTTTGGCAAATTCCCTCTGGAATCACGCCACACTGGAAATGTGAAATTATCACAAAACTATTTTATTTACTTGTTCTTTCTTTGTAGTTATTGATGTTGTTGTTCGCCACCAAAAAAAAAATAAAAAAAAATCCAAAACAACATAAATTCATTCATTTTCGATTTGTTACTCGTATTGAATAATTATATTGTATACACACTGCTGCGTACTCGGTGTTGTACGTCGTTCGCTTCTGTTTAATAATAAAAATCCAAAAGGCATATTTTTCATGTAAAGTAAAACTATAAATATTTATGTATCTTCGAACTACACTACAGACTCGAGCGTACGTACATTCGCAGATACTTGAACATTCAAAACTATATATGTATAAAGAGAGATAACATATTAACATTAACATATTTAATTTATGTGAATATATATATATATATGTATACATAAAGGAATATGGACATAAACAAACATACAAATATACACATTCATAGATTTGTGTATATACATATATATAAAGTCACCATATATACATATGTGTAAGTGTGTACGCCGAAATCGAATGTAGAATAGAGGGATTAATATTAAAAGATTGATAGAAAAATAAACAAATATTGTCTTCGTTTTGCTATCAAAAAAATACTACAAGTTCAAGTGGTTCAATACAGTGTGTGGCCACAAGAATAGCGATACGTTTGAAAATGATTATTTCAAAAATGAATGTTGGAAGCAACATTTGGTAGTTTATCCTTTGGAATGTAATCAGTTTTTTTATTTCACATAAATATTTTTTTGGAATCGCAGCACTACTGCAATTTTTTTCGAATAATTTAGTCGATAAAAATTAGAATTTCTAAAAATGAAATATTCTAAGCAAATGTTAAGGTTTTGTAGAATTTAACATTTAATATTAGGCCCAGTGATGACATTTTTATTTGTATTCATTAGTTTTTATACACATCAGTTCTGGTCTCAGCGCCCAAAGGACGTTATTGAGGCAAGCAGGCAACATAATAAATTCATGAAAATACAAAAAAAAATAAAAAAAAAATAACATTTAAATTATAATTATAACTAGCTGAACCCCGCCCGCTTCGCCAGGCAAAAAAACAAATTGTAAAATTAAAATCAGGTTTCATATTTATCTTATCATATTGATATTATCGTGGTTTGTTCCAATTTTCAGCCTTCTAGCTAAAAAACACTTTTTTCCCGTGGTCAGTAATATATACGTTCCAATTTTCAGCCTTCTAGCTTAAAAAACACTATAGCCACGCCCACTAAACGAAAATCCAATTTTCGGCATCAAATTGATCTATCTCGTGGTCAGTAATATATATGTACCAATTTTCAGCCTAATACCTCTCAAAACACTTTTGCCATTCTCCCACCGCCCACGAAACGAAAATCCAAATTTCGGCATCAAATTGATATTTATTGTGGTCAGTAATATATATGTACCAATTTTCAGCCATCTAGCTCTCAAAAACACTTTTGCCACGCCCACTCCGCCCACAAAATAAAAATCCAAATTTCTGCATCATATTTATCATTCTCGTGGTCAGTAATATATATGTACCAATTTTCAGCCTTCTAGCTCTCAAAAACACTATTGCCACGCCCCCTCCGCCACAGAGCCAATTTTTAAAAATTCTATAGCATATAGTTCCTTCCAGACCTACATTTATCTGTACTGAAAATCAACAACATCGGTTCAGCCGTTTACACGTGATTGCGGAACAAACAAACAGACAGACAGACTTACACTAAGGTTTTATAATATTAATAGGGATTTAGAATATATGTATATTTTTAAAATTTAACTGGAATTATATCAGAAGGGTTTCAAAAGCTTCGCACAAATATTTCTTACAAGAGGTTTTAAACATTGAAATTGTTCGAAGGGATACAACCAACGTAATCCATACGTTGCTTGGCTTTCTCCAATCTACATCTTGGAATTCGGAAATTCATTCTATTCCCAGTATTAAAATTAGTTTGATTCTTGCAAAATATTATGGTGTGGTACCTGATTTTGTTAATACACTTAAAGACACACATTCATTAAGACCTGATACTCGTGTAATCCATATATTGACAATATTGTGTTCCCAATATTTTTTATAAAACGATACCCTCGAATAAGTTAATGGTAAATTGTATATGACTTTAGGAGCTTTATTTCGCAAACATTGAAGAGATTTCAGAGAGAGATTTCAGAGCCAAATAACTTAAATGTGATTGTATTAAGGATTGACATCAAATTCAAGTTATTTTTTATTGTGGGTGCAATTATCGTTTTAAAATCATTAATATTCATATCCCAGCATAAGTTACTTTGTAATGTGATTCCCAAATCCCCATCAATATAGATGCTAAAATTATTATTACGACTTGCGGAATGCGACATAAAACGAATCAGTCTTATTCGGATTAAGCAATAAACGATTCATGGAGGTTTCAAACACACAAAGTAGGTAGAACGTAGGAGGTAGAACGGTCAAATTTGCATAAATATGTCTTATAGTCGTAGATCGGTTGGTATTGAAACGGGGCGAAATCGGCCCAAAGGGAAAAATTTTTCCCTCAAAAGGACTAAAAATACCCTTAATAATCCCTAATATTTTAGCGTATTTAAGCATGTTTTTTTGAATATGACTGTTTATATTTGCTTGATATTTGGTATGCGCATTCCCCTTATAGCAAAAACGTGCACCATAAAGTGATTCTTATTTGTTGGGGGTGAAATGGGGCAAAAAAAGGGATGAAAATGGTACATATTAAACGACAACAGCTAGAAACACGAAATTCGGTGTGTACATTCCTCTAATTGAGTAGATACATAATATAAAAGTATTTTTTCCAAATTTGTACTTTTAAGGGGTAAAATGGGAATATAGGGATGAAAATGGTACCAACCAAACTGCTGTACCTAGAATAAAGAAATGCGGTGTATACATTCCTCTGATTGCATAGACAAGTAAAATACACGGATTTATCAAAATTCGTACTTTTTGGGGTTAAAATGAAAAATGGGGATAAACATAGTACCAATCAAATGACCGCAGCTAGAGTCATGAAATTCGGAGTATACATTCCTCTGACTGTGTAGACACGGAAAATAAACTGATTTTTCGAAATTCGTACTTTTTGGTGTCAAAATAGAAAAAGGGGATAAAAATAGTACCAACTAAACGACTACAGCTAGAATGATGAAATTCTAATTGCGTAGAAACATCAAGGGGGTAAAAATGGTACCAACCAAATGGGCGCAGCTGGAATCATGGAATTCGGTGTACACATTCCTCTGACTGCATAGACACGCAAAATAACAAGTTTTTTCCAAATTCGTAATTTTTCTTTTACGGCAAAAATTGGTTGAATCATGAAGTTAGGTTATTTTGCACTATGTACGTCTGATAATGGATGTTCAAATTTGTACTTTTGGAATTAAAATAGAATGGAAATACAACCAACTGTAGCACCTATCTACCAATATTTATGGCATTTAAGCTTATTGAAAATATAAATATAAGAATATTTATTTTTTGATTTGAAATAACTAATGGTTTGAAATAATTAAAATATTATATTTATTTATAAAATAATTTTTTCAATATTTGTATTTGTTTTGGTTTGGCTATATTAAAAAAATTATATTTTTTTCCTGTAATATTACTGCACTTCTACGCAAACCGACAACCTCTGTGGAATGCAATCCATGGTGGAGGGTATATAAAGTTCGAACTTAACGCCTTTTTACTTGTTTTATTCTGCGGTTTACACCTTCACTTGAGCCGGTTCTAAACAACAGGTATCTTGCACTGAGTACAAAGTGATATCGTGCACACCTCGTTAATTGCTTCATCTTGTCATTTCGAGAAAGTTTGTTTGTTTTTGGGTCCAGTTGTGCTACACCTTATAAGACATTTGACTTTATTCAGCGATGGTATAATATTAGTCGTTCGGGGATGGTTACATCTGTAGGCACAAAATGGTATAATACTCAGCTCACTTGTTAAACGAACTCCATTCTGTGGGATGTTTGTGGGACTTTTTATATTTGTAACGTATTTTACTCTCTCCCTTTTTTAACACGAATTATTTAGTTATCCGAAACGTATGATTAATATTCGAATTTTCCCCCATTACTCTATAGAGTAGAGTGACAGAAAAAAGTGTAACGCATCGAAGGGGTGACTTAAGACCCCAAGTATGTTTTGACCAAATCCGTTTCACGACTTTTTAAGGTGTTTGAGCCATGACCGTCCGTCTGGCTGGCTGGTGTACACGATAACTCTCAAAAGGAGTTAAGGAATCGATTCAAACTTTGCACATGGTAATATTTTTCCCAAACTAAGTTTAAGTTCGAAGATGGGCGAAATTACCACGCCCCTTCTGGTATATCCCACACAAATAGCCCATATTCGAATGTTAAAATAAAACACATATAACTTCCGCACGGATAGTCGGATTCAGCTATATTTTGGTATTTGATAAAGTTTTTTATAAGCACTTTAAGCATGCAGGATTAGAGATGGGCGCGACTCACGTGAATTGCGTGAATCACGCGAGATCGTGAACAAAATTTATTTTACTCACTGAGCGCTCGTGAACGTGAGGAACGAAAAAATGTTCGTGCGAGTTACATACCAATCGCCTCACCAAACATACATTACTTTATTTAGTAGTAAACTACATACATAGTGTGTAACGAGACTCCAAAGTATTCGACATAAAATCTGATGCTTTTGTTTACCGTTCTCACACTAAGTTTATCTAAACATTAATTGCATTATCAGCATAAAGCTTTTTTGCAGTGAGTGTTTTCATGAACGAAAAATATTCATAAGTCAGTCTTAAGATTGATGTTATTAATAAAGCATTAAAAATCTAAATTTTTGCCCGCTTTGTTCTTAGTTGTGTTCCTCTTAAGAGAAACACATAAGTTTTTCGTGAGTCGCACAAATTTAATAATTCTTTTATTTTCATTTTATTTCGATAAAGAATGTGAAGTTTTCCATTCAAAATAAATTGTTTCAATGCAGGTATAATTTTCTATGATTTAGCAAGCATTCCCTGCACCAACACTAGGCACTGCATTTATATGGGAAACCCCCTTAGTGTTAGTTCAATTAAAAAATCACATAACTGATATCGGGGTATATGCTTTGCTTTCTACTTGCATTGTATGTCAGTGTGCGATTTTTATCTTATTTTGCGTTAAACTATACGATATATTACACTCTAATTTTGTGGACTACTTTAAAAATATGAATTTAAGACAAATATCGCAAACGTTGTGATTTAAATAATAACATTTTCGGATTAGCGCGGCGTTACTCATTTCGATTTAGAATGCATTTTTCGCGTGATTTACGTGAATCATGTGATTCACGCGTAATCGTGAGGAACATTTACTTTAACTCAGGCGAACGAGCGTGAACATGAGTAACGAAAAAATCTTCGTGCTTGAAAGTGTGTGATTCAATTTTTCCCTTCGTGAGTGTGCGTGAACGTGAGCCAATAATCACTCATGCGCACATGTCTATGCAGGCGAGTTTTACCACGCCCCTTCCAGTACCTCCCAAATCGTAGTAATGCAAAATCTGTTTTAAGAAGGTTTCTTAAAGGAATTTGTTTCACTGCATTTTCATTAATTTAGTGAATGGATTCATAAGAACTCCCGCAATGTATCCAAAAATTAATAAATTTCACCTATGAACAAGTTTCATGTAAGCATCGAACATGCAGTACTTCTAAGCACTCATTCGAACGAATTGATGAAGATCTGTAAATGAACACGTTCCTCCCAAAGACAACTTTATTACTTCCATATCAACCATATATCGCCAATTAAACCCATGTTTAACCACTTCTACATCATGTTATTTTTTGCTGGGGAGTAAAGCGGCTGCGATTTCTTCAAAAGATTTTTTTTGCTCACGAATGCAAAATTGTTTCCCACCTGCACTTATTTCATATTAATAATATCAATATTAGCTGAAATTAAATTGAAAGAGGAAAAAGTATAATCTTCTTTGAAAGTATTTTCACTAGTTCGATATATTTCTATAATAGCTCTCATGAACATCTATGGTAATGGGGACGCAAAAACCAAAATTTCCGGTATATATTTTAACGTTCTCTATCTGGGTTTCTGAAACTTTTCTATCATAAATATTTCCTGTCAACATTTATCTTATTTCACAACTTTTTTAACTTGGAAAGAAAACTGTCATAATTTTAAATTGGTAGTCCCTAAAGGATCCCTTTATTCCTCAGGTCAATTAAATAAATATAGCCAGTCCTCTGTTTTCATGCAGTTTTATCATATTGATATGTATGTATACGAAACTGGAAAAATCAAAAACATGTGAAACGTGTTCATCTTCATGCAGACTTTCACTGTAGGATTGACTACTGGAGTATGTCCATTGGACATACTATCGATATGATGGAATTTTCGTTGCCATCAAAATATAAAAACGAAATAGAAAAATGTCTGACGAACGTACGAACGACCAAACAAATGATGCGATTACACAGCAACAAATAGATATTTGCCTCTGTTTCGTCTACTTTTTGGCTGTGACTGTTTGTACACAACAACACGGATTAGATTGAATCGGGAAGAGTTCATTGCCTGCCAGCGGCGGTCCAAACAAAAGATTGGCTGAAAGCAGCAACAGTATCAGCATTGGCATCATCATGAGTAACTGTGACACAGACACACATACCAACACACACACACAGTGACAGTAATGACAGAATATCTTTGTTTGTTGTCGTTTTCGTCACATCAGCCGAAGGCATCAATTCAAATCAAATCGTTATAGAACGATTAAAGGATGATGCGGAAGTAGTAGACGAAAAATGAGATAAAGCGACAGCACACATACCCATACATGCATTTGAGAGAGAGGGAGGGAATGATTGTGATTGAGTGTGTATCAGTGTTAGTACTCGCTGTAGTAATCGTCTGTGTCACTTCATGTGTTTTCGTTCGGTCATTCCAACTCATGTTTTGTTGTGTTTTCTGAAGACATTTTCTCACATAATGTCCGTAATCTATGTATGTTGTTATTGTTGTTGTATATCCGCCTTTCCGATTTTATTTTGACATACACATATAAACATACATAGATATTTGTTGCTGGATTTCTGTTTATCCTTGAAATGTATTAGTTTTTCTTCAGGTTTTTTCTTTATCAGTAAGTAGGTACACCCTACACACCCCCAACATGGTTATATTTTCAGACGGGTACTCTACATTAGGGTAGCTTCTTTTGGGGTGTCAAATTTACTTTTAAGGCAGGAAAGAGACAAAAGGGATACAAATGGTACCAACTAAAGTATTGCAGCTATATTCGTGAAAATCTTTCACAACCTAGACTTGCAACATAAATGGATTTTTCGAAATTTGTTACTTTTGAGGTGATAGCGGGACAAAAAGAGATAAAAATGGTACCAAAATGGTATTACAACTAGAACTGTGAAATTTGGTATGTAAATTCCTCTGAACTCGTATAAGCGCATTCAAATTTTTCAAAATTTGTAATTTTAAGGGTTGCGAGGGACAAAAAGGGATAAAAATGGTAATAATTTAAGTATTGCAGCTATAGTCGCTAAATTTGATGTGTAAATTCCTTTGACAACGTAGAAGCGCAATCTAAATGTTTTTTTTTCGAAATTTGTACTTATATGGGGTGAGCGGGACCAAAAGGGATAAAATTGGTACCAACTAAAACATTGTAGCTATAGTCATGTGTAAATTCCTCTGGCCATGTGGAAGCGTATTAAAATTGGATTTTTCGAAATTTGTACCTTTAAGGGGTGTGCGGGATAAAATAGTACCAATTTTGCAGCTATAGTTGTGAAATTTGGTGTATGAATTCCTCTGACAACATAGAAGCGCAATTCTAAATTGATTTTTCGAAATTTGTACTTATAAGGGGTGAGCGGGACAAAAAGGGATAACAATGGTACCAACGAAAGTATTGCAGCTACTGTTGTGAAATTTGGAGTGTAAATTCCTCTGGCAACGTGGAAGGATTTTTCGGGATAAAAATGGTACCGGAATTAGTATTACAGCTAGAATCTTGTAATTTAGTATATAAATCCCTCTAAACATGTAGAAGCGCCATCAAAATGGATTCTTTTTTTTGCGAAATTTGTTCTTATAAGGTGTGAGCGGGACAAAAATGGTACCAACTAAAGTATTATAGCTAGAATCGTGAAATTTGGTATGTAAATTCCTCTCACCATATAGAAGCGCAATATAAATGCATTTTTGTACTTTTAAGGGCTGAACGGCTCAAAAAGAGAAAAAAGGTGTAGGCTAAAGTATTGCAACTAGAATCGTGAAATTTGATATTTAAATTCCTCTGACCATGTAGAAGCACAGTCAAATTGGATTTTAAGATGCGCGCAGCACACAAAAAGGGATAAGAATGGTGCACGACCCTTTAATTACATAAACGCGGTATATAAATGGATATTAGTTTTACAGCGGATATACAGCGTCCCGGATGCGGGACACAAGGGATAAACGTGGTACCAAATAAAGTACATGCTTTTAGGGGAAGCAAAAACACATTTTTGATATTTTCCTTCTCCAAAAATCATTGTTTTGTTATTGAAAATATTTTGATTTTGTATATTATTAGATAATATTTTAGATGTAAGGTTTTAAGCCATCTCTTTAAAGTATAAATCAATGTATATAAATATATATTTGTAATAAATAAATAATAATTAATAAAAAAACACATTTTTGCTTCCCACTTTTTGGGAAAGAGGTGTAAGAAGTTATCAAATGGCCGGCTGCATCTACAAACATGAGATCGAGGATATGAAAGGCTCTGCGGTTGTAAGTTTTTGTTCAAAGCTGGGTAGAAATGATAAAAATTATACTAAAATAGTGCACATCGACAAGTACTTTCCTTTGACTGTGTATGAGTGCTATCTAATTGTAGGTTTGCAAATTAATATTTTAGATTTATCTACTTCCACCAAAAGAAAATTAAATAAATGCTATGCAAAAACAGATACGGATAAAACTAATAAGAAAGAACTGGCTTTTTCGCGTGCGAAGCAGCGGGTACTGCTAGTCCATCTATAATTGTATATCGTATGATATATGATTTGTTTAAAACTTCAACATTTTGTTAGAGCTCATCAGACAGACAGATTATACCGGGTCAAAAAAAAAGTTGTCTGCCAACCATAACTTTCTGCGAATTTATATCTATATCTCTTGGCAACTCCGCTTGAGCAATTTGAAGTAGCCACTACAATTATTTTGTCTTAGAAATGATGACTGAGTTTCAATTTTAAAGTTTTTGAAAAGCTTAGAAAAGTTTATTTATCAAAGAGTGATTCCCCCTCCAACGAGATCAAAATGTTAAATTTAACTCTAATTGCACCAGAGTATGCAACAAGATAACAATTTTTTTCCCGAAACCTAAAAAATAAATATTTTTTATAGGTAGCATTCTAAAAAAGAAACTAACGCATATTTGTAAAAATCTAAGGAAGTTATAATATTATTTGTAGATGCTGCAGATTTTTTTAAATCATATTTTCAAACTTTTGTCTAAATGGCGCAAAAAACAGAATACCTCCTCTTATTTTCTAATAGCTGATGTCTTAACGAAGGCAAGGCCTAGTTGAGGGAATAGTTTAGTGATTTTTGTTGAAAATATGTTACATTAATATTTATAGTCTTATTTTGGAAAGATAATTGCGATTTTGTTTTTCGACGAAATCTGAAATTTTAGCAAATTTTAAAAATAATCTAATTTTCATGTTTGGAAAGCTAAAATAAATCGAGAAATGTCCTTCGAAAATATTGTATATATTTAATACCATTACCATATTATTGCATTTTTGCATATATTTTATAGAATAAAAAAATCAATAATAATTAAAAAAACAAGTAAGAAAACGTCAGTCGGCTAAACCGGCTTATAAAGGGTGTCCCAAGAAGAGCGCAATTTTTTAATTTTAAATAAAACACAGATATTTAAGAAAAAATCGTGAAACTTTATTATATCGTAAAGTAGACAGAATGAGGTTATGTATGGAACAATATATCGTGCAGATGGCCGCCGCGGCTTTGCTGACATGCACGCGATCTTTTAATGAAATTTTCAATGACCGTTTTGCATGAATGCTGCGGTATTTCATTAATGCAGCGTCCAATTTCGTCTTTAAAGGCTTGAGTCGTCGTTGGCTTATTCGCGTAAACCATCGACTTCAAAAAACCCCAAAGAAAAAAATCTAATGGTGTTAAATCGCACGATCTAGGCGGTCAATTCTGATCTCCAAAACGCGAAATAACACGACCGGGAAATGACTGATGCAGCAATTGAATTGTTTCTCTGGCTGTATGACATATGGCGCCGTCTTGTTGGAACCACATGCCCTCCACATTCATTTCTTCAATTCTAGGCAAGAAAAAACTGGTTATCATTTCACGATACCGAACATCATTGACTGTTTGCGCTTGACCTGCCTCATTTTCATAAAAAAAGTGCAATGATTCCTCCAGCCCAAAAACCACACCACACAGTGACACGTTGAGGATGCATTTGCTTCTCGTGAATCACTCGAGGATTTTCCGCACCCCAAATACGACAATTCTGCCTATTGACGAAGCCATCAAGATGAAAATGGGCCTCGTCACTGAAGATGATTTTATCGGCAAAATCAGCATTTTCATGTTGTCTCTCCAATACCCAATTAACGAACTCCCTTCGCTGTCCATGGACAGTTGGCTTCAGTTCCTGAGTCAATTGAACTTTGTATGCATGAAGATGCAAATCTTTCGTCAAAATTCGCTGCAAAGTGGATTTGGAGACACCAATTTGCTGAGCTCGGTGTCGAATTGAGGTGGATGGAGTTTGAGCGACATCATCACGTACAGCTGCGACATTTTCAGTCGATCGACCTGGTCGATGGCGCGTTGTTGTCTTTACATCACTAACAGACCCAGTTTCGGCAAATTTATCCATTAATCTCTTTACAGTTGACTCTTTTGGAGCATTATTGTGACCCCAAATTGATCGCAATTTGCGAACTGTAGCCGCAAAACTTTCACCATTTTCGTAAAACAATTTCACAATGAGAATGCGTTGTCATTCGTTTAGCGCTCCATTTTTACTAACCTCGTACCTTCTACTAACAAACAATAACAATTGTTCAAATGTCAAACAATGACACTTCGAATGTTGCCAGATTTAAAAATTGCGTTCTTCTTGGGACACCCTTTATATACCCTCACTCTCTGAGGACATGTGTACATTTTGTTTAGTGCCGGAGTATGTTTGTGGGAGGTAATAGAAGTTTGTGCCAATTGGATCCAGCTTCCACATTTCTTAAAATTGTAAAAATATGAATTCATAATGGATTTCAGGCAACGGCAAAGGAGTTTTAAAGTATTTAATTGAACCTAGGATAGAGACAATTGTGTGGCAGGTACACGTGGTTACGTGGCTACAGCGTAAATATTTTTTATAGAAACATTTTTAAATATCAAATTGCAAATGATTTTGACTACCCGTATGGATGTTATATCGGTTTTTTGTAACCAAACTTTATGGCACTTTGTGTGGGAGGTACCAGAAGTGG
Organism: Polietes domitor; assembly: GCA_947397865.1. Lineage (NCBI taxonomy): Eukaryota > Metazoa > Arthropoda > Insecta > Diptera > Muscidae > Polietes > Polietes domitor. The sequence continues at coordinate 274,593,971 of OX377618.1, forward strand.
GCGGCAATATCACCCATATGCCATGCGAATGTAAGCATTATCAAATATCAAATTTCATAGTATTCCGATCATCCGTATAGAAGTTATAACAGTTTAGGATGATTTGTGTGGGAGGTACTGGAATAGGCGTGACAAAACCCGCCATATTTCGTACACTTAAAGTGATTATAAAAACATTATCAAATACCAAAATATAGCTGACTCCGATTATCCATGAGGAAGTTACATAGTTTTAATTTGACATAGGAATAGGGGTCATTTGTGTGGGAGGTACCAGAAGGGACGTGGCAATTTCGCCCATCTTCGAACTTAAACTAAGTTGGGAGAAATATTACCATGTGCAGAGTTTGAATTGATTCCTTAGCTGCTTTCGAGAGTTATCGTGTACACCAGCCAGCCACACGGACAGGCATGGCTCAAATTACTTAAAAAGTCGTGAAACGGATTTGGTCCAAACATACTTAGGGTCTGAAGTCACACCTGCAATGTGTTACACTTTTTGTCATATACCCTACATCATTTGGGACAGAAAAATGGCAAAAAGTGTAACACTGCCACTGTGTAGTGAGGGTATAAAGATACGACTTTCACAGGTCGAAAATCATGATATCGGTAGTAGTAAATGTCACCATGACATTTGGAAATAAATTTGCATTCTATAAAACATAGATGCAAAATGGTCTTGATTCAGGAGAATATCCCATTTCAAATCAGATAAAAATAATTTCCCATTTCCAGATTTTATCACTCGAATTAAAATGAAACTCTTCAAGAGTTATGTATGAATAAACTCATCATCCGCAGGTGATGGGGGTGAAGGGGTAATCGATGACTATAAAACACGAATTAGAGGCAACTAGGACGTTAATAAGCTATCATTGAAAACACAGAGATAGTAAACATCGTGCTCTTAATTTCATAAAAAAATAGGGATCGATTTTTTTTTCAAATTACTTTTATCTATATATATAAAAGAGTTGCGTTACTGACTGACTGACTGACTGACTGACTGACTGACTGACTGACTGACTTATCATTGACCAGCCCCCAGACCAAACGGCTGAAGCCAAGGTCATGAAATTTTCAGGGTACTTCCCTAATATGACGTAGATGTCGACTAAGAAAGGGTTTTACGAAATTCGTACTTTTAGGGGATAAAATGGCCCAAAAAGGGATAAACATCGAACCTTCGTCCTGAATAAACGGCAGTAGCTATAAACATGAAATTCGGTGAGTTCCTTGCAATGACCATGCAGACGAGCTACAAATAGGGATTTTTCGAAATTTGTACTTTTAAGGGCCGAGCGGGACAAAAAGGGATAAAAATGGTACCAACTAAAGTATTACAGCTAGAAACGTGAAATTTGGTATGTAAAATCCTCTGACAATATAGAAACGAAGTAAAATTCGATTTTTTCGAAATTTGTACTTTTAAGGGACGAACGGGACAAAAAGGGATAAAAATGGTACCAACTAAAGTATTACAGCTAGAAACGTGAAATTTGGTATGTAAATTCCTCTTACCATATAGAAACGAAGTAAAATTGGATTTTTCGAAATTTGTACTTTTAAGGGCCGAGCGGGACAAAAAGGGATAAAAATGGTACCAACTAAAGTATTACAGCTAGAATCGTGAAATTTGGTATGTAAATACCTCTGACCATATAGAAACGAAGTAAAATTGGATTTTTCGAAATTTGTACTTTTAAGGAGCGAGCGGGACAAAAAGGGATAAAAATTGTACCAACAAATGTATTACAACTAGAATCGTGAAATTTGGTATGTAAATTCCTCTGACGATATAGAAACGAAGTAAAATTGGATTTTTCGAAATTTGTACTTTCAAGGGCCGAGCGGGACAAAAAGGGATAAAAATGGTACCAACTAAAGTATTACAGCTACAATCGTGAAATTTGGTATTTAAATTCCTCTGGCCATATAGAAACGAATTAAAATTTGATTTTTTCGAAATTTGTACTTTTAAGGGAAGAGAGGGACAAAAAGGGATAAAAATGGTACCAACTAAAGTATTACAGCTAGAAACGTGAAATTTGGTATGTAAATTCCTCTGACCATATAGAAACGAAGTAGAATTTGATTTTTTCGAAATTTGTACTTTTAAGGAGCGAGCGGGACAGAAAGGGATAAAAATGGTACCAACAAAAGTATTACACTTAGAATCGTGAAATTTGGTATGTTAATTCCTCTGACCATATAGAAACGAAGTAAAAATGGATTTTTCGAAATTTGTACTTTTAAGGAGCGAGCGGGACAAAAAGGGATAAAAATTGTTACAACAAATGTATTACAACTAGAATCGTGAAATTTGGTATGTAAATTCATCTGACGATATAGAAACGAAGTAAAATTGGATTTTTCGAAATTTGTACTTTTAAGGAGCGAGCGGGACAAAAAGGGATAAAAATGGTACCAACTAAAGTATTACAGCTAGAATCGTGAAATTTGGTATGTAAATCCCTCTGACGATATAGAAACGAAGTAAAATTGGATTTTTCGAAATTTGTACTTTTAAGGAGCGAGCGGGACAAAAGGTATAAAAATGGTACCAACTAAAATATTACTGCTAGAATCGTGAAATTTGGTATGTAAATTCCTCTGACCATAAAGAAACGAAGTAAAATTTGATTTTTTCAAAATTTGTACTTTTAAGGGACGAGCGGGAGAAAAAGGGATAAAAATGGTACCAACTAAAGTATTACAGCTAGAATCGTGAAATTTGGTATGTAAATTCCTCTGACCATATAGAAGCGCAGTAGTTTGATTTTTCAAAATTTGTACTTTTAAGGGGTGTGCGGGACGAAATGGGATAAAAATGCTGTACCATCATTTAATTACATATGCGCGGAACATAAATGGATATTTCAAAATTTGTACTTAAAAGGGGGGATACGGGACAACAAGGAATAAATGTGTTACCAAATAAAGTACATATTTTTAGGGGAAGCAAAAACACATTTTACCTATAGTGATTTTTCAAAATGTATACTTTTTGGGAAAGAGGTGCAAAAAGTTACAAACTGGCTGGCTGAATGTAGAAACATGAGATCGAGGATATAAATGGTTGTAATTTTTTGTTCAAAACTTGATAGAAAACTATACATACGAAGTAGTTCAGCTAAAATAGTGCATATCGACAAGCACATTCCTTTGACTGTGTGTGAGTGCTAGCTAATAGGAGGTTTCCAAATTACTATTTTAGATTTATCTATATCTACCAAAAGAAAATTAAATAAATACTATCCAAAAACAGAGACGGATAAAATTAACGAATAACTTGCTTTTTCGCGTGCGAAGCAGCGGGTACTGCTAGTCTATATATATAAAAGAGTTGCGTTACTGACTGACTGACTGACTGACTGACTGACTGACTGACTGACTGACTTATCATTGACCAGCCCCCAGACCAAACGGCTGAAGCCAGGGTCATGAAATTTTCAGGGTAGTTCCCAAATATGACGTAGACGTCGACTAAGAAAGGGTTTTACGAAATTCGTACTTTTAGGGGATAAAATGGCCCAAAAAGGGATAAACATCGAACCTTCGTCCTAGCTAACCTTCGGCAGTAGCTATAAACATGAAATTCGGTGAGTTCCTTGCAATAACCATGCAGACGAGCTACAAATAGGGATTTTTCGAAATTTGTACTTTTAAGGGACGAGCGGGACAAAAAGGGATAAAAATGGTACCAACTAAAGTATTACAGCTAGAAACGTGAAATTTGGTATGTAAATTCCTCTGACCATATAGAAACGAAGTAAAATTGGATTTTTCGAAATTTGTACTTTTAAGGGACGAGCGGGACAAAAAGAGATAAAAATGGTACCAACTAAAGTATTACAGCTAGAAACGTGAAATTTGGTATGTAAATTCCTCTGACCATATAGAAACGAAGTAAAATGTGATTTTTCGAAATTTGTACTTTTAAGGGACGAGCGGGACAAAAAGGGATAAAAATGGTACCAACTAAAGTATTACAGCTAGAAACGTGAAATTTGGTATGTAAATTCCTCTGACCATATAGAAACGAAGTAAAATGGGATTTTTCGAAATTTGTACTTTTAAGGGACGAGCGGGACAAAAAGGGATAAAAATGGTACCAACTAAAGTATTACAGCTAGAAACGTGAAATTTGGTATGTAAATTCCTCTGACCATACAGTAACGAAGTAAAATTGGATTTTTCGAAATTTGTACTTTTAAGGGACGAGCGGGACAAAAAGGGATAAAAATGGTACCAACTAAAGTATTACAGCTAGAAACGTGAAATTTGGTATGAAAATTCCTCTGACCATATAGAAACGAAGTAAAATTGGATTTCTCCAAATTTGTAGTTTTAAGTGGCGACCGGGACAAAAAGGGATAAAACTGGTACCAATTTTATTATTACAGCTAGAATCGTGAAATTTAGTGTGTAAATTCCACTGATCATATAGCAGCGCAGTAGTTTGATTTTTCGAAATTTGTACTTCTAAGGGGTGCGCGGGACGAAAAGGGATAAAAATGCTGTACAATCCTGTGTTACCAAATAAAGTATATATTTTTAGGGGAAGCAAAAACATATTTTACCTATAGTGATTTTTCAAAATGTGTACTTTTTGTACTTAAAGTTATAAACTGGCTGACTGAATCTAGGAACATGAGATCGAGGATATAAATGGTTGTAATATTTTGTTCAAAACTTGGTAGAAAATTATTAAAATTATACATACAAGGTAGTTCAGCTAAAATAGTCAAGCACATTCCTTTGACTGTGTGTGAGTGCTACCTAATAGGAGCTTTCCAAATTACTATTTTAGGTTTATCTATATCCACCAAAAGAAAATTAAATAAATACTATCCAAAAACAGAGACGGATAAAATTAACGAATAACTTGCTTTTTCGCGTGCGAAGCAGCGGGTACTGCTAGTTAACTATAATAATGAAAAAAAAAATGGAAAATACAAATTGTTGTCCAATCTCAAAAAAATTTGGTTCATGTAATTAAGGGAGTGTGAAGATGATCATTCCTTTCTTATATATAAATATACTTCAACGCAGCAAGATTTCTCTGCATATACGATTGCTATTATTGGTGTAGCGCTATCACACTGTCTCTAATGTCTGCTATAATATTCCAGATTGTTTGTTTGTTTGTCCCTAACCCCCCCCCATCCCTTTCCCCAAACAGATTGTATATCAGTAAATATTATTGGCACATTCATTTGAGTTTAATAGTCCGAAAAATTGATTGTTTCTGCCAATGTTTACAATGTACAGCAGCTGAGTGAGCGAGCGAGTGAGGATGAAAACAAAAGCAGAATGTTATATCTCTTAAAGCCATTACTTGAACAAAACACCCAAAACATCCATTCATATTGCGTTTTTTCTATAGAAATAAACTGTTGTAGTTCGCAAAAAGCCAAAAACATTAGCCGCCTCCGCCCCGTGTATAAAGGAATCAGGAAACGACCGAACTGTTTACAAACGCAACGGAAGGACGACAGTTAATGTTTTTACAATATCCCTTTTCGCCGCAATAAAGAGGAGATGCTGCTGCCACAGGGGACGGACACAAGATAAAAGCTTATCTTTCCTATGGTAAATAAACATGGCGAGATGAGCGAAAGGGGTGCCGGTCCATACACATACATACCACGGCCAATACAAATTTGCACTGGTAGATGTTGCTGGATAAACATTTTGTCGCTGCTGTTGTGTCGTCCTTTGCTGGGTGACATTAATGACCATCGGCTTGTCAAGTCATGCAAAAAAGTGTTAATGTCCTTCGCTTTGACAAATATGCAAAATGAGCAGATTTGCTTGCTGCTGCTGTTGTTGTGGATATTAGATTTCGTATTTGTTTACACGCGGGGAAAGCAAACACTGCCCGACCGGCTGTTAAGCCATTCAAAGGGAATTTCTTAGTTATACTAAACGCATAAGCGATATTTAATTAAATATCATTCATACGCATCGTGGTGCAAGTTTTGCTAAATATTTGAAGATGTTTAAAGAAATTAAAGACAAAGTTTAGAGCAGGACTTCGGCTTCCGCTTTGACCAACAATTTCGATTCTGCTCCGATTCTGTAGATTGGTCGAATGGAGCCAAACACCAATTTGAGAGGCAAAAAGTAAATTTTTGAAGTAACGTATTTTCAGAATGTAACAATGGCAGATTGCTGCAAACAATTTAAAGTGGCAAAATATAAAAATTTGGAATCATGTGGCAACTCGTTTTTTCAAACCATGCTGCCAAATTTACTAATTTTTCTCATGTTTAATTTTTGATATTTCAACCTAAAGTAAAACGAAAAAGCACTTTCTTGTAAATTAGAAAATACTAACACTAAAATACCCCTTGCGTGTGAGGCGTTGCTTTTAAAATTAATTATTTAATTTAGTGCAAAATTATGTTTTATAACAATTTATTGAACAAATATCGCTATTAGCAAAAATATCATAATTTTTCTAATATCTTACTGCATTTATACGTGAAGTTAACGGACAAAATCTGCCGGCAATATTGTGGAATGCAATCCATGGTGGCCGGTCGAACTTAACACCTTTTTATTTGTTGTTTTTGGAAACTTCAGTAGAATTTATTAATATTTATGAAACCAATAATGAAGTGAACATGTGAAGATTTTCATAAATTATATTACGAAAAATAAAGATATTCTATGACAAAAGTTCATTTTATAGTTTCGAAGAAATGTTTCATAAATTCTATGACATTTTTCATTGATTTGTGCTATATGAAAAATGTTTCATATATTTTATGAAGTGCTTCTTTGGCACCTTTTTAATGACCATTTTGACTCAGGTTTTCACAATATCTTAAATAGTAGAAACATTTTAGTAATTTTATGGCAAAAAGCAATGCACTGTGTTTTTAGGGTATATTTACGAGTCGTTCCTATACTTCTTGGATTAGAGCTTTGTTTATCCGTACGTATCCGCTGAACCATATACGTGAGAAGAAAGGTTAAAAGGCGAATGGCCTTCAGCAAACTGCCATAAGTTATGAAAATTTCTCATTTAATATTGTATTAAAGTTAATAATGCAGATATTGTAAAATTTCGGTTAGAAAATGTCGAAAAGTCATTGATCTCCGCGTAATTTCACAGAAGTGTTTATAATTAATGCACGTCGGGCTTGGCCGACTATGTGATAGCCTACACCACTCCTTGTGTCTATACCTCGTATTAATAAAGACGTGTGTTTTAAGATCAGTAGTACAGTATAAATGTACCACGATGGGGCCAAATACCAATTTTTGTTAGAAAATGTAAATTTTTGAACTAACGCATTTTCAAAAAGTAATAATGACAGCTGTTGCCAACACCAGCTCACAACTCGATTTTTGGAAAGGATTAGCGATCATCAAGATAACTGCAATACATTTCAAAGATCTGTCTATGAGTGGGTGTGGCAGTAGATTGATCAACGTAAATCGTTGCTAGACAACTTCTGTAAGCAGCATATGTACATTCGGCTGGGTCGCGGTCCACACAAATGGAAAAACAATTTCCAATCACCCAACGAAAATAAAGTTTGGATTGTTTAACGATGATTTGTAAAATGTTTCGTTCCTAGATCAAGCCGTCTGTGAGCTAAACATGTTTTTCAGGTGTAATTTTTTGTTTTTAATTTTTGTCAATTTTTTTCTGAAATGATAGATAGTACTTTAAATATAAATTTTGATTCTTGTCTTAGAGTAACTTATTGGTCGAAATATTGGACGTGAAACAAATTATTAGTTATGTTACTATTTTATTCGACACACATGTATGAATGTATAGTTTCAAACCACTTGTTGATATTTACATTCATACAACCTGTTAATATTCATTATGTCTCATGTTGATATTTACTCAACTTGTTCAATATTGTAAGCTACTAGAATATTTCTATCTAAATTTGTGTATAAAAGGTAGAGCAGTTGCTCTGGAAAATCAATTCACATCGAACAATAGAAGCGAGCATTTGTAGTTATAAGCGATGGTGCCTTCTAAATAAAGAGCTGTTTCCTTTCATGAAACCTTACAATCTTAGGAATAAGATTGTTTCAGACGTTTATAGAATTTTTTGTGTTTTTTTATATAAACAACTTAAAACTTTTCCATATTTGGTGATTTATTTATAAAAAATGAATGGCTACAGTCAATACCTTTCGAATGATGCCTAAATGATGAAAATCGGAAGGAAATTGATGCCGCAGTACTCATTTTTGTAAAAAAAGTTTGAAAATTTTGGCTCTGAAAATCCTGTATTAAATTATTTTACAAAAATGGAGTCAGTGACATATATTCATAATTTAGGCATTATTCGAAAGTTATTGATTTCTTTTATTTATTTTCAATAACACATTCTATAAAATGTTCCCAAGAAATATAAGTTTTTAGCTGTCACTTTAAAAAAATACATAAAATCAAACTAAATGTCTAAGAATTCCACCAATAAGTTATTCAAGGACAAGATTAAAAATTTATATTTAAAGCGCTTCCAAGTGTCTATAAATGCAGAAAAAAATTGTGGACAAAATTGTAACACGAAAAAATGCAGGGGAAAACATGATTTTTAGAGCGTTTAGCTCACAGACTGCTTGACCCAGCGGCGAAATATTTTGCAAATCATCATTAAACAATTCAATCTTCTTTTGTGGGGGTTGACCGCTGCAATTTATTATCGCGATCCACTCTAATGTACATGTAGATCTATCTGTTTTCTAATGTATTTCCCTCAAAAACCAACTACCATCCCACTGTAAGTAGGCGTGGTAGAAGGTTGAGAAACTATTTTATCTGAACAACTTTTTTTTGTACGAAATTTAAAAGGTGTACCTGTTACCTATTGTATTTTGTCTAAAAAAAAATCTACAAAAAAAAGGTTGAGAATCTTAATTTTTTGTAAAGAACTTTTGTAAACAGCATAAGTATATTTACGAAATTTAAAAGGTCTATCTGTTTCCTAAGGTATTTTGCCTTAAAAAATCTACTACCATCCCACTGTAAGTGCGTGTGGCAACGCAAAATTTTTGTAGACTTTGGCAAGCACTAAAACTAAAGGGTGATTTTTTCGCTATTATCTTTTTGGCAACACTGGTTTAAACAGCTGACGCACGTTTCGTGTTTTGTTTCACTGTCGAACATCTTCAGTTTGGTCTATAATTTAACCATGAATCGTCTTATAAACGAACAACGCTTGAAAATTATTGAATTTTATTATCAAAATGCGTGCTCTGTTAAGAAAGTTCATCGCGCGCTTCCATTTTATGGTCAGTTTAATCGACCCACTGAAGCGGCTATTCGGGCTATTGTGACTAAATTTCGCACCAAATTTACATTGTTGTTGCGGACATTAAACCACCAACACGCTTACGTAGAGTGGGAACTGAAGAAAATATCGCAGCTGACCATCAATTATCGATTCGTCGCCGTTCGCAGCAATTGGGCCTCTGTTACTCAAAAACGTGGAAATGCCAAAATTGGACTAAGCGGATGGACCATTTGAGGCGCAGTCAAGGTTAACATTAGCAGACATTAAATTATATGGACCGTACTATCGATTCAAATAAAGATTTCATGCATTTTTCTGAATTTCATGTGTTTTTTTTTGAAAAGCTTTCCTATAGCTTTTAAAAAATCACCCTTTACATGTACGAAATTTCAAAGGTGTAGTTGCCTCCAATTCTATTTTGCCCCACCGTGGAATGGGAGGAGGACCGATGTAATAGTCTAGTACGAGATAATTATAAAATCATTAAAAAAAATACCACACTCTCAATTATTTTAATCGCGACTTAAAGCGTGTTTCTGAGGAAACTCTGGCCAAGCTATGTGGATTTGAGGACAATAGTGTTCAATTCAAACCCCGAGAACATTGAAAACCGATGTTACATTCTAATTTCTGTATAGAATATGTCGAAGTAATCCAATTCAATAACCAACGGGGATTGGCATTAAACTATAGTGGAGGGTATGCAAATGATAATAAGAGATCTACAGTTTTTGTCAAACGATGATGAAGGTAGCACAGGAATAACAAATCACCTTCAAATAATATTTAAATTTACTGCCTTTTCGTGATCCCACACCAATACACACAACTGTTGTCATTAATGGTTAATAGCTGTCCTCATATGGACTATCTTTAATGAAAGTATTATTACGAAAATGAAGTATTAACTTAATATCTACAAAATGCCATCTTCACATACATATTTATAAATACTCGTACCATATGTCCAATATACATACATTAATTGCGAAAATTTATAAAAAGCAATTCAATTAATCTAAGTCCACTTGTCAGCAGACACAACAAAAACACAAGTCAACTCAAAAAAATGAGAAAACAAGGCAGCATCCTTCTGGCCAGCTAAGACAACATCATCTCCTTGAAGTCATTTCACATGGCCAAAGATAAAACAAACATCACCGTACATAATAAATACTACTAAAACTACTCCAAATAAGCTTCTTCGTCTTCTTCGACCTCTTCTTAAGCTCTTGTGCAACGTATGCGTGCGTACCAAGTCCACTCCCAAGCATTTAAGCCACAGCAGCTTCTTCTTCTTCAAAACTTATTTGCTTGGCCTTAAAGCGACTACAAACTACATGATGCTGCTGATGCTGATGTGGATGAGAATGAGGATGCTGCACAGCACTGGCGTTCACAGTCGGCTGTGCCGATGACGACGACGACGATGACAAACGACGCTGCTGGGGATGACTTTTCATTACACCGTATCTACTCAAAGCCGGCAAACTTGCAGCAACAACAGCTGCTGCTCGGCAGTCTGTGTTGCTGCTGTGCAGCATGGCCACCATTTCGCAATCGCTGCCGTAGGGCATTTGCATTTGAATCTGGACACGGGTACGTGTACAAATCTCATCACTGGAGCGACGATTGGAGCTGCGCGACAAAATACTGGAGGTGGTATTCGAGGTGGTGTTTGTATTCGAACTGGTCGTGGTCGTGGTGGCCATGGCATTGTGTCCCGTCCGTTTGCCACACACTCCAAAGTGGCCACAGGTGAGCGCGGTGACGAGACCCATCCATACGGAATAGATGAGCTTATAGAATCCTTTGCGAAATTTCGTCGACATTAAATTATAGAGGATGGGATTCATGGCCGAGTTCAGATACAACATGATGCGGCAGAAGTACAGCAGGTTGTAGTAGCCTTCGTCACTGAGGCCGAGTATCGTCTGTTCGGGACCCAATATCACACCCAGGGTCAGCAGCCGGAAGGGCAGCAGGCAGAGGAAAAACGATAGGACCACCGCGCCCAACATAAAGACGACCTGCTTGCGTGCCTTTAGACTCAGTTCCGGTTTAATCGGCCGTATGCGCATCATGGTGCCGGTGTCCGAGATCAGATTCTTCGCAATGATGGCGTACAAAACAATCACGATGAGCAGGGGACAAATGAAGAAAACGCTTATGGTCATCAGGAAAAAGCCCACCGTCCATATGGATAAGACTTGTGTGAGACACACCGCCACCGTAGAACCATCGATATACTCGAGGAACTTGTATTCGGCCACCCACAATATGGGACTATAGAAAAAGAGAGAAGGAGAGAGATTGATAGATAGAGAGAGAGGAGAGAAAGTTTGGAAAGAAAGAATGTTCGCCAATAAGCAAAGTGGGGACTTTTTGTTTAGAAATGAGCGCGAAATGGATTACACAAAATGAAACGATATTCGCCAGATATTGGGAAATGTTAGGGAGAGAAGAGGTTAAAAAGAGAGGAGCTGGGTGATAGAGAGAGAGAAAGGCGAAGGGAGAGAAAATTTCGGATTTAAAGGACCCAAATATGATTTTTTCGAAACGAAATGATTGTGAAATAGCGAAAAGCTTTGTTGGAGATATACCGATTATCGAATCGTGTTTTCACGGAAGAATGTAATCATCGAAATAAGATTATTTAAAATAATAATTTTCTTTTCTCGACACTACTCACAAATTTAGGCTTTGTAGGTAGTTCTCACAAAAAAATGATATTATATTTAATTTTATAAAATGACATTTCATTTAATAAAATGTCACTATAAATAATTGGCACAAGAAGTCATCGATATACACTCCATGTAAAGTCCGATAAATATTATAATGATATGTTGTAAATATTTGTTTAATATAACTTATCAAGTATATTTGTACCGGAAACCTACTGGAAAAATTGATAAAGTTCTGGTGTAATGTAGGGTGGCCCATTTAACATTTTAAATTTGAACTACCGATTACTTTGACTTTGAAAGGTAGAATAGCATCCATTTTAATTTTTATTTTCAGGTTTATGTTAGACATTTACAAAATGGGACGCTATACGCTCGAACGAAATTGGGAAATATTAAAAACTTACTTCCAAAGTTGTGAGGCTTAAACGCAAACTATAAGAAATTTAACGACATTTGTATGGAAGTTATATGGGTGATTCCATTGTAGCGGGTGTGACACTTTTGTTTTAATATGTTTATATACGATTTTAAGATTTACGAGCTAACATTACGGAATTGAAAACTAAGTACACAACTGACAAAATGCATCAGGTAGTTGAGAATCTTTAGGTTACCTCTACCTAAATTAAACTGACATCAATAAAAAGAGAATATTTATTATCAATATTTACATATATTTTTTGAAACATACGCAAAATATGTATGAGAATGAGATGCCCATATGATCTCCCAAAAAAAGGTCTACCAAAACAATGAAATCAGACCACACTAATAGCTTTTAACATTATTTTTCCTTATTTCGACAACTTTTTATACACTCCACGAGAGTATTATGTCTTTGTGCATTTGTTTGTAACACCCAAAAGGAAGACCCATTGTTAACTATACCGATCGACTTAGAATCACTTTTTGAATAGATTTAGCAATGTCCAGTCTGTTTGTCTGTCCATCTATTTTTGTAATCACGATACAGGTCGCAATTGTTGCCAGAACCAACTGAAACTTTGCACAACGAAGTTTTTCGGGTTAAGGGCGAACCCTATTTAATTTAAAGAAAGTCGGTTTAGATTTAGATATAGCCTCCACACGAATTTCACTCCTTATTTGACTTTTTTCACTATAGATACCACATATTTTAACAGATTTTCTTCAAAATTTTCAAAACATTTTATGATTCAAGTAGAAACACCTGTGGTGAAAATGTCTCAGATCGGTTCAGATTTATATATAGCTCCCATAGAAATTTCGCTCCCAATTTGAGTTTTTCCGCTCTAGAAACCGCATATTTAAACAGATCTTTTTCAAAATTGGCAAAATATTTTATATTTCATCTAGAAACACCCATGGTGAAAATAGGTCAGATCGGTTCAGATATATATATATAGCACCCATTCGAATTTCGCTCCCGATTTGACTTTTTCTGCTCTAGAAACCACATATTTGAACAGATCTTCTTCAAATTTGGCAAAATATCTTATAATTCCACTAGAAACATCCATGATGAAAAGGGGTCAGATCGGTTCAGATTTATTTATATATATCTCCCACACAAATTGGACTCCCGATTTGACTTTTCCATTCTATAAACAACATATTTTAACAGATTTTCCTCAAATCCTGCAAATTACCTTATATTTCAACTAGAAACACCTATGGTGAAAATGTCTCAGATCGGTTCAGATTTATATATAGCTCCCATACAAATTTCGCTCCCGGCTTGACTTTTTCCGCCCCAGAAACCACGTATTTTCACCAAATCTCTTCAAATTGAGCATAACACGTTGTACTGGAACTGGAAGAACCTATTGTGAAAGTTGGTCACTTCATCCCATGTTTGGATATAGCACCGATACAAATATTCTTCTCGATTTGACAAATTAGGTCAGGTCATATCTGCCTATGATTAGGAAACATACAAAAATCCTTGCAGTTTCCACATTTTTTATCGAATTGAATTGTATTGGGATAGAGTGTATCATATAGTCGGCCCCGCCTGACTTTAGTCTTTCCTTACTTGTTTTATTATGAAATTGAATTTTACTTGTTGTCTTTTATTTTTATTAAAAGTTGAAGTGTTATATCGAAAATTACTAGTTTTTTACTACGCGTGGAAATATTTTTAGCGTCCGTATTTCTGCTGTACCTAATTGAAAAAAGCTAAGAGATAATTCTCATATTTCATAAATCTACGAACAAAATATATCATCTGACCTTCATTTACAGGTATATATGGAAAAACAAAGTTCTCAAAAAATCGCTGGACTTTCTATAAGAGCTTCAAAAGTACTTCCGGTTTTTAATGATAAATTGTTTATAATTTTGTACTAAATCCTGACGATACATTTTTAGAATGTATTACTCTTTAAGCGTTTTAGAACACTAAAACAGGCTGATCGACTTTTTCAGTTTCCTTCTTGTTTTTGGTGTAGTTTAAGGCGTGCAAATATCGCGTCCGGGCCACTGGGAGATGCCCATATGTTTATCGGCGTTGTTTTAAATTATAAATTGATGTCGAAATTTCATAAGCAAAAGGGTCAATTTACGTGGAATCACCCATATCAAGACACACTCCAAATTCAATACAGTCCGTTCCTGGTCAAAACAAATTACTTCTTCCAAATTCCATGATATGCAGATAATAAATGTGACCTGTACTTTGATCACAAACAGGAGAACAAACGGACAGACAGATCTCGTTAAGTCAGCAAAGCTTGTGGTTCTAAGACGGATCTACCTCTATTATTCAATGATGTTATAAAATATTGGTGCGGGATATTTCGTTTTACAAAATAACACAATTAATTATTATTATTTTTTGCAGTTTTTGTTCAGTTTTTACAATAAAACATCGAATTTTGATTATCAGTTAACCTACTGTTGGTGTCTGATTTGTAAAAAAAAACAACACTTCTATATTCCTTAAGGCTAGTAAGCTTCAGGTTTGCTTGGTTTTCTGAATCAATCATATGACTACATACTAGCGAGAATTGTGGGATTATCTTCTACACACATCATTAAATGAATTTAAATAAACTTTATAACATAAAGGAATACTCCTTTAATGTGTCTCAAGTTCATAAAGATTTTTATAAAAACCCGTGTAATCGCTTAAGTTTTCATAATGTCATTAATATTTTTAGAAAAGAATTCGAAGAAAAGTTGAAGGCAAACTTTCCGGAGACATTAAACACGTAACGATGAGGACATCCTTTGAATAATTACAATTCGAGTTCGAATAATATATATTGTTTATCTTTTTTTCAATATATTCGCAAATAATGCTTCCAAAAACCCAACAACTACTTTTTCAATCCAATATTCGTATTTAAATCGATGAATATGGATGAAAAAAAAAGTTATTGGCGATTTTTCAGAAGATTGCATTGCTATAAAGTGTGCAATTCTCTCGTCACTATATGGGTGGCGTATACTTACTCTTCGTTAAAGATATATTTCTCATTCGCTTAGATGTCCGACTGACCGAGAAAGAAATAAATTATTCAAAAAAACCATTTTTCAATGCATATAACGACATGCGACAGTACTTTTTGGACTTCGACAACAAACTAGACGTCGTATATAGAGGAAATGTGTACTCAGTTTTCCATTTGTTTTCTTCCTTTAAAGGATTACAAAGGATACAGATGTTTCAATATTTATTTTAGTATTTTTCCGAGTCATACAAAGTTATTGATATCGAATGAAAGAGATGAATATTTGTTAAAAATACTACAATCTTCATGATTCAATCTGTATAAGTTTAGAATTTTAAATTAATTTTTAAAATTTCACTCCTAAAAATAAAAATTAATTAATCTCTAACATTTTAAAGCGGAAAATGAGAAATAGTTTTTAATATTAAACTAATACAGATAGATGCATGAAATTTCTTCTTTAAATTGATACCCATATCGCCTTTGTATGACTCGAAAAAATACGAAAATAAATTATGAAACTTCTATATCCTTTATAAATTAAGTCCTATAAAATATCAGCAAATGGAAAACTGAGTGCACAGTTCTTCTATAGGGTATAGGGTGTAACATGTTTCAGATAGTATCTCTTTTATGTTTGTATGTATATTTGATCAAACAAGGTTTCTTCGATTAATGTTTAATATTTGATCTTTTCTCAAAAAACATGAGCTATATAAAAAGCTCGCGCTATATAACTGCTTATAATATTTTTATCATAACGTGATAAAACATAGAATAATATTTTTTCCTATATATTTATATATTTTTGAAGTAGAAAGCTTAACACAACAAACATATGTCGTAAAATAGATTATCATATGGAAAATATAGTCTGTGCGGACATTGCCATTGCTGTGTGACTTTTTCGTCACCGGCCATCACTGCCACCGAACTTGTCGCTCCTTTATTTGAAGACTATTTAATTTTCCGCAAATTTCACAATCATTTCCATTTCCAGATAAATCACAGCAAAGAGAACAAAGAGAAGTGAGTAGAGGGACTGGGACAAGGACGGATTCGTAAACAAAATGCCAGTGAGAGTGAAAGCAGATGGTGTAACATGAAACCGAGAATGCTTTTAACAGCATTATCAGATGCCGCGTGCTGTTTATGGCCCGGAGGGGTGTCCTTTTTGCGTTTTTTCCCTTGCTGTTGTTTCAAGAATATTCACACCTCCCCGCACCCTACGACATTAACCCCTTGCCGACCAAACTGCATGTAATTAATGTGTGAGAAAGTATATTCCTATGTTTTATGATTTTTTCCCTCAAATATCTCGATAAAATGAAATTAACACTCGCACACACACACACAAAGGCATAAAGAAAAAAACTTAGCCATGATTTTGGCCAAATTTCGGTAATGTTCACTTGAAGCGTTTTGTACAACAAACCTTTTGTGTTTGTTCTTGTGTGCGGTAGGTGGGGAGGGTTTCTTTTTAATAAAAGCTAAAAACCTCAAACAAAAAACAAAACAAAAACAAAACAAAGAACAAGAAAAGTGTCAATGTCTGATAAGGGTGGCACCAACTTACCAACACCAACATCACACAAAACACACAACAGCAGGAGAGTAGATGGCTGGCTGGCTGGTAGTAGAGAGTGTTGTGGTGTAGGGGGTGGTGTTAATTTCATGTCGATATTATTACAAACCAAACGAAAAATCGAAAATACCAACAACAACAGAGAGAAAACTGAAAATTGTTTAAACAACAACATGGCATCGTAATCATCATCGTCTTCATGCTAAAATTAAGTAAACATCTCATGTTGTTGTCGCTGTTGTGACTGTGATTGTTTTTGTTGTTATTAATTTACAACAACATCAATGTAGTTATTTACAGGCCGTTGTCTGGTGTCATTCATTCAATTCCCTTTTGACATCATCTCGTTTTTTCTCTCCGCATATTTACATTTTTGCGTTTTCGCCGTTTTCATTCGTATGTGTGTGTGTGTGAGTGTGTTGATGGCGTATACGTTGTCTTGGGGAGAGTGGAGGTTGGTTGTGGGATATATTAGAAATTTGCATATTAACAGAGAATATATAAATACAAAAACAAGAGACGGCAATCTTTACTACGAGATGTGATAATGACATTAATGAGTTATTAATGATATTATTATTATTATTATCGTTGTTGTTGTTATTGTTTATATTCGTGTTTATGCTTGGCCAATATTATAAAACGGTAGGAACTACTGCATGGCGGGACAATTTTCTATAATGCAAAGCATTTTTAATAATAATTTAAATAATTTTTCGTTTAAATGGCTGTTGTGGTGGTTGTGGCTAAAGTTCGTCCGCAGTCAGAAAAAATGTATAACGTCTTTTTGTTGTTAATTAATAGTAAAAATTAAAAAAATTGGAAAAAAATAAAGATACAAATGTAAACCAATTTAAAAGACTTGAGAAAGAGATGTCTAAACGTCATTCGCTTGCAAGAGGTTTTGGAAGCTGGAACTGTTCATAGTATTTTTAAACGAAAAAAAGAATTAAATAAACTTTCTGCTCTCCGAAAAACTGGCGAAGAAACCATGAACTTAAATAGTCATTCAATAAAATTATAACATAGAATTTTGCGAGACTTAAATTTTAAAATAATTTAATGGGCCTTTCCACAAAAAGGGAAATCTGGATCATTTTACAATTATTATTTTTACATATCTTTGCAAGTACATAGTGAATAATAGTTTATTGAAATAATAACTATAAGATCATTTAGTTGACATGACGCTCAATTCATTCTTATAATTAAACAGTCAAAAGAGTCGAATAAATAAATTTATGTTTGTTATTTACAGCTAGTGGTCTAACAAACTTGGTGATATTGAAGTATCACTAATTAAGTAAGTATGCTTCAGTCGGCTAAACCGACTTATATATAAAGGATGATTTTTTAGCTATTATTTTTCTGGTAACACTGGTTTAAACAGCTGACGCTCGTTTCGTGTTTTGTTTCTCTGTCAAACATCTTCAGTTTGGTCTATAATTTAACCATGAATCGTCTTACAAACGAACAACGCTTGCAAATTATTGAATTTTATTATAAAAATGCGTGCTCTGTTAAGAAAGTTCATCGCGCGCTTCCATTTTATGGTCAGTTTCATCGACCCACTAAAGCGGCTATTCGGGCTATTGTGACTAAATTTCGCAGCAAATTTAAATTGTTGGACATTAAACCACCAACAGGCTTACGTAGAGTGCGAACTGAAGAAAATATCGCAGCTGTATCGGCCAGTGTTAATGATGACCATCAAACGGCGTCGTCGCCGTTCGCAGCAATTGGGCCTCTGTTACTTAAAAACGTGGAAATGCCAAAATTGGACTAAGCGGATGGACCATTTGAGGCGCAGTCAAGGTCAACATTTGCATGAAATAATTTTCAAACATTAAATTATATGGACCGTACTATCGATTCAAATAAAGATTTCATGCATTTTTCTGAATTTTATGTGTTTTCTTTTTGAAAAACTTTCCTATAGCTTTTAAAAAATCACCCTTTACTAGGCTGGGTCGCGGTCCATACAAATGGAAAAATAATTTCCAGTCACCCCACGAAAATAAAGTTTGGATTGTTTAACAGTGGTTTGTAAAATATTTGGTTCCTGGATCAAGCCGTCTGTGAGCTAGACGCTCCTGAAAACAACCCTAAAGATCATGTGTTTCTCGTGTAATTATTTGTCTTTAAAGCCCTTGAAAGCTCTTTAAATATAAATTTTGATTCTTGTCTTAGAGCAACTTATTGGTCGAAATATTCGACGTTTATAGTATTTTTTAATGATTGTTCATGCTAAACTTATACAGATAGAAACGTGGAATTTGAATTATTTTGTACAGATATTCTTCCCTATAATACGTTTTACATACTCTACTGTTGCCCCTCAAATGCAAAACATTGTGCAAAGCGCTACAGAGGAAATTGAAGACATTGATTTAGGCGATTTTCCACCTCGGCGCTGTGATTTGAGGCTGTTAGATTTTTTTGTGGCATGCAGTGAACTATGTATATAAGTTACGGCAAAAATTGACTAACGATTCAGGCACATAAGGCGAATATCGAGCAATCCAGTCGTGAGAGCAAAAACCATCACCAACCAACCGAAACAGACATATGAATGAAGTTCTTTTGAATAAACCAATGACACTATGCAACAAGGAAAGAAAAATTGTGTATTCAAGCCAAAGAGTTTTTGTGAATTGAAGCTTGCGGATTCTTAAAATCAACACAAAATTTGTTTACTAAAATTAAAATTTTCGTCGTAGCTACCGTTAATATTTGTACTTTCATTGTGGATATATTGACCCGCTTATATATTCAATTTAAGATAATTATGAAACAGCGGTTTAAGAACAGCCTCCAAAAATTTGAGGATATTTTTTTTTTTCGAAAAAAAAAATCTATTTTTGCTGGCACGAATTAAAAATCATAAAAATAGAAATAAGTATGTATCTTGTTTTATTTTAAATAGCTAACGTTACCAGCAAAATTTGAAGTACTTCCGTAGCACATTTTAATCTCGTCTCAAAATCCAAATGTGAATTTTTCCCACTTTTGAGGAAGTTCTCTTAAATAACTTCCAAAAAAGAGTCGATAATATGTTAATATCATTAACATTTTACGAAAAGCATTTTCACAAGTGAATGGGAACGATTTTATAGTATGAATACACAGAGGTAAGGTCTCCGCTTTGTTTTTTTTATTACTTTTATAAATAAAAAATGTTTAATTTTGTAAAATTTTTACAATTTAAAAATTTTTCCTTAAAAATACAAATTTATTATAAAGTATGCATTTAATTTTGTATTAATTATTAATAATTAATTTATTTATTTAATAATAATTTAATATAATATTTATTTGCGTTAAATATTAGTTCATATTAAATAAATATTTTGTTTAGTTTCCGGTAGGAGCGGATTTTTTAAAACAGAAATATAAATAATTGAAACTTTTGAGTGTACAGATATTTAAGGTACCTTCGCCGAAAATCGGAATTTTAGTAATAAAATTAAAAAATACAACAAAATTTGATTAATTTTGCGTTCGAGTTTAGAAAGCCAAAATTTTTTTTTTGCATAGCGTAATATGTCGAAAAGCTTAATTCTTGTTTGAATTTTTAATAAGAAACTTAGTTTTGGATTGGAATTCCATATATCTAAATCGGTTAAGTCGGTTAGGAGTATCATAATTATTTACACTTTTAGTAAGCCGCACTGTGCTGCATTGTTATGCCAAACTTTTCTTTTTTTTTTCAAATAGAATTTATATGTGGATTAAGTAAATTTTTTAATACTCCGGAACAGTTGTCAATAACAAACATTTCACAAAGTACTTTTCCTTAGATGAGCGCTAAAAATAAATAATTGATAAGGTTTTTTGAATTTGTTAACGACACTATAAAATTCATAAGGTGTTTAATAGACCTTTTGATTTGTTGCAGTCCTTATGACATCGCTGCATTGTATAGCGGAGGGTATAATGATCAACAGATACAAATAAAATATCCATAAATATTTATTAAAGATATTTTCCTGCATTGGTGTTGAGAATGCTATTCTATTTTATACATCCCAGTTGAATTTAATTTATATGACCACCTACAATGTCAGTTTGTCTCCTCATAAATTAGATTTGTATATTTACAACAGTTCAACTCAGTCCAAGGTCAAAATGTAATTTTAACGACCGTTCCAACACCTCACCACAAAAGCCATTTAATTTGTAACTTGTTACTTGTAATTTATAATTTTTAGTTCATAATTTAAAATGTAAAATACGTAATTATGCTAAGCATCTGTACAATTGTCCACACGACACACACACACAACAAGGGCAACTACAACACTACGGGTACAATGAGCAATGAGCGCAAGTAAATACACGCTACGCTGTTTGTTCAACGTCAAACGCTTTCAACTCTTTAACTCTACGTGGCATCATGCATTCAAGAACTACTTCAAAATAGAATAGAAACAGAAACAGAGACAAAATTAATATGATTTAAATGCGAAAATAACAGATTGTGAATGGATGGATAGACTGACTGACTGCATGAATGAACGAATGGATGGATGAAGGAATGATTGAGTGATGATTGTATGCATAATTTAAAAGTGATGGACGACAACAATTACCGCCAATTAATCACTTACCTCGTAAATAGCGCCGCAATGCCCCAGGCCAGTGAACAGATGAGAATGGCTCGCGTCTTGGTGCAGACATAACCGGCCTTCAGTGGCTCACAGATGGCGTAGTAGCGTTCAAACGATATGGCC
Organism: Polietes domitor; assembly: GCA_947397865.1. NCBI lineage: Eukaryota > Metazoa > Arthropoda > Insecta > Diptera > Muscidae > Polietes > Polietes domitor. The sequence goes on from OX377618.1 coordinate 274,615,694, forward strand.
AATATGGTTAAGACCGAAGCATGGGCTACTGTCAACTCTATAAATGGGACAGCTTTGCCTGTGTGAACGAAGAACGAGGAGACATGAAGAGACAACATTAACAAGACAAGACAGACAACATAATAATACTACTCGACACTTGACAAGCGCTTCTGGATCCGTTTTTTATAGCATTTTCATCACTGATATAAATTTGAGAACGCGGGCAACACTTGTGCAACCAAAATTGAGTTTAATCCAAATTAGATAGCAATTAAAAATAATTCTAAGAGTAAACAATAATAGATGATTGTTTTTGTATTTTGCCATCGAATTTAAGAAAAATATTTAAATATATTTTTTAGGCGTATTTGACACGCCTAGTTTACACTATCCTCAAATATACGAAATATCAACTTTTGCAAAATCATAGTTCGTTGTATAAGCGTGTTTGTTTGTCGAGTAGTGCAATTGTTTATTAAACAACAGTGGCTGAATACGTACACATTTCAGGTCCCAATATCCAGGTTTCCGGTTTGGTGTTCAACTCCACCAAAACTGTGGGAGTGCAAACCAACAGAACTAGAAGATCTGCTATACTAAGATTTGTTAGGAATATATTTGTGGAATTACGCATGTCCTTCGTCCTGATGATGACAATGGGCACCTAGAATAAAGTGAAAGAAAATAAGGAAAAGTAAAGATAATTAATTGAAATAAAGCTAAAAATGTGTGTATTTTAAAGAGAGGTGGTAGCGATGTGAATTTGTTCATTTGAATTTTTTCATTTGGTTCATAAAAATATATTTTCCACAAAAAATTAAAATTTTGCTGACATGTATATTTAAATCTTTCTATTTATATATGAAAACTCGATGTCTTTCGAAAGAAGTTAAGGTATTTATTAAATGATTATTATATTTATTTACACATTACTAGTTTCCCTAAACTAGGTTCGGAAATCGGAAGTAGAAAAATCTGGGAAGTGATTTTATTTTTTTGTAGGTATTGTTGAGTAGAACTAAAATATGTATTTGAAATTTCCCAGACACCCTCTAAATCTTGAGATACGGAATAAAATCGGTTTTCGTTTTTTTTGTACTATTATAAGCCTGCAAATTAGTGAGTTATAAACCGATTTTCATTGGATTTCTCATTACATTTAAAAAAGAAACCTAGAGCGTTCGATAGATTTATAGTTTATTTTGTTAAACAATTTTTAGCCATTTTTCAACTTTGGAAATGTTTTTGCACATTATTTTGGTTGGTAACCGTAGCACTTGTCTATTTATTTAAGTAGCACATTTAGTAAAGAGTAAAACTACGCTTTGGTTTTAAAATCCGTTAGTAGTTGATTAAGTTATTGTAGTTTTTATTAATACTAAATTTTTGCAAAACTGCATTATTTTACGAATCATACATGATAAAAAATTTGTTGGAATAATAAAAACGATGAGAAAATTAATAAATTTTCCACATTTAAAAACAATACCAGATCTTTGGGAAAGTGGAGAAAATGTGTTTCAAAATCCTTTTTAACCATTTTTCTATATTGATAAATTTAATGTATTTTTATTGGACTTCAATTCGTAAAATAATGAGAGATTTGTACTCCAGAAAGACAAAAACTTGTGTTTTTGCAAAAATTTGGTTTAATAACTTTAGTTCAGTAACTCTGTCAATTACTGACGGATTTTTAAAAACAAAATTTTCATTTTACTCCTTGCTAAATGTGATACTTAAATATATATATAGAATTTGTACGGTTACTAAACAAAATAATGTGCAAAAACACTGTCAAAGTTGGAAAATGTTTAAAAATTTAAAAAAAAAATGTGAAAATCATTTTATAACCCGCTAAGTTACTGGCTTGTAAGTTTGAAATGTACGGAAAATAATTTTTTACCCGTAACAAAAGATTTTCGGGGTGTCTGGGAAATTTCAAATACAGGTTCTTGTTCTACTCGACAATACCTACCTGAAAAATAATATCACTTCCCATAGTTTTTGGACTTTTGCGTAGTGCTACCCTTTATATATAATATTATATTTTCACACATTTGAAAAGACTTTTGACATGGTCGAAATCATGGCCAAGTAATAAATGTCACCAATAATAAAAATAGATTTGCATTCAATTAAATACAGATGCAATATGGTCGTGAGGACAATATCCCAGTTCAAATTTTCACATCTATATATATAAAAGAGTTGCGTTACTGACTGACTTATCATTGACTAGAATCTTGAAATTTGATATGTAAGTTCTTCTGACCATGTAGAAGCGCAGTAAAATTGGATTTTTCGATATTTATACTTATAAGAGGTTATCGGGACAAAAAGATATAAAATGGTACCATCTAAAGTATTGCACCTATAGTCGTGGAATTTTCAAAATTTGCAATTTTAAGGGTTGCGCGGGACAAAAAGGGATAAAAATGATACCAACTAAAGTATCGCAGCTAGAATCTTGAAATTTGATATGTATGTTTCAAATTTCAAGATTTTTTTTTTTCGAAATTTGTACTTATAAGAGTTGAGCGGGACAAAAAGGGATAAAAATAGTACCAAATAAATTATTATATCAAGAATCGTGAAATTTGGTATGTAAATTCCTCTGACCATGTATAAGCGCATTAAAATTGGATTTTTCAAAATTTGTACTTTTAAGGGGAGAGCGGGACAAAAAGGGATAAAAATGGTACCAACTAAAGTATCGCAGCTAGAATCTTGAAATTTGATATGTAAGTTCGTCTGACCATGTAAAAGCGCAGTAAAATTGGATTTTTCGAAATTGTACTTATAAGAGGTGAGCGGGACAAAAAGGGATAAAATAATATAATAATGTGAAAATCATGTTTAATTTTTTTCGCAAATCGGGCATTTGAATAATATATTAATTCTTTATTGTAGATTTTTTAATGAATGTATAGTGAAGTTCCTCTTCTGCAAGTGATTATTTATTACACCTCTTTTAAGAACGAGATTTTTGAAATGATAAAATGTACGCTATTTTTTTCCAATGACCTTTTGACTCATGAATACATGGACTATTGTTATATTGAGGGACGATATGATAGATGTTTCTATTTGAAGTGTTATTCCTATTAGCGGGAAAAGTCAAATTGGAAATGACATTTGCTATACCGGTGGTTTGCTACAATTTAAATAGTGTCTGTTCGTGAGCATAATACCATACCATAAAAAACTATTTCAATATATTAAAATTTAGTTTTAGATAAAACTAAACACAACGCGGCGAAAGGTCTATGCTTCTTCTTTTTAACTCCGACAATAATCTGAAAATCGATTTTTAATCAACTACGCTTATAACTGAGCAGAACGAAAAGTACGGGCTTTTACCCGTAAGTCAAAATCTTGGGATGTCTGAGAATTTTCAAATACAGATTATTGGTTTACTAGACAACACCTACAAGAGAAATGGTAGGAATCTGCGTATTTTTGCTGTTATTAATAATTTCAAATATGTGGTTACTACAAATATGTCATAACTTCAATACTGTTCGACCTTGGTCTTAAAGGGATTTTATTTTCAATATATTTGGCCGACATCTACCCATAATGAGAGAAATATAGTTATTGACGAATTTCGTTGACGCTAGCGTCATAACTACAAAATTAGTTAAGATCTCACAAGACTAAGAAGTAATTAATGGAGAATATTATATGGCGGCGACAAGCATCTGTGTTTAACACGAAAACATTCTTGGTATTTAACTCCTAAGCTACCGTTCTGTTTATTCTCTAAAGCGTTTTATAAAACCATCGATTCCTAAGGGGATTATAAACAAATACATAAAGTCAACACAAAAATACCACTTTGGTCTATTAACAATATTTTACAGAAACGCACGCTTCTCCTTTCACCCTCGCCTTAAGGATCTTGTCCGCTTAATTTGTGTATTTTAGTTAAGGAAATTTGTAAAAGAAATTACAATCACGCTAACCATTATCATTGTAATGGAAAGTCTCTCAAGTATTCAATCAAAAGCTTTCAAGCGCGAGAAACTTTCACACTTTAAGGGTCATTAAAGAAAAATCAAAGATTTCCGATGGTGGTGACGGAGTTTAAAGTTGGCCCGGCCTCACTTACCATGACATTTCCAATAACGCCCATTAACATGATGACAATGCAAAAGACCATGGCAGTGTTGCGGATGTACGCTGGGATTTCTGGCACGACACCGTCTTCATACGTGGCATTGGCAGAGCTGGCGATGGCGGACTCATTGACGGATGGTGGATATATGGATGGAACAAGTGTCGATGTGGATGATGGTGCGTCGTTGGTCGGGGTAATGGTGATTTCATCGCTTGCCGCATAAATGACTTCATTGTTGTTGCCACGCGGCCGTACAACAACTCCGTTCCTCTTCTCGGAGTGGTGATGTTGTTGGTGGTGGTGCTGCTGCTGGACTATTAACTTATTGGGCTGTGTTGTTGTTATTGTTGCTGCTTGGTGGAGTTGTGCGGAGCCCGTGTTGGGGAAGGTTACCGCCGCCTGTTCGAGCCCAGCAGCAGCACTGACCTCGTTGACGTTGAATGTGAGTAGCCAGCCAAGGATAATAAAAACGCTCCACAGCCGCAGTGGTTGGGGTCGTGGTGGTGGCGGCAGTGTTGATTTGGTAATTCTATTTGGTTTAGTTGAAATTCTTGTTGTTTTTGGTTTTGTTGCGGTGGGTACGCCATTTTCTTGTTGTTGTTGCTGCTGCCGCTGCTGCTTCTGTTTCTGTCGTTGATATTGCTGCTGCTGTCGTTCTCGTCCTCGTCCTCCTCGCTGTTGTTGTAGGTGTGGTAGGCGTTTGAAGCGACAGACCAGGCACTCACCCACAGCCTTACATGCACTCAATATCGCCTCTGACGCCGCCGCCTGTTCGCTATACGTGGTATATGGTGGAATCTTAACTTCAAGGGCGTTTTTAATTCCAATTACAGCCTTATTGTCCACATCCGTTTCAATGGCATCATCATCATCTTCGTCGTCACCATCGTCACCAACGTCATATGCAAAGGAAGTCGGCCCATGTAATCACATGCTTTCACTTGTCCCAAGTGTGATCATATGTGTGAATGTGGACCGGATGGATATTGTCCAGCTGTGAAGGCGAGTTCAAGCGTGTGTGTGTGAGTTTGTGCGGTTAACCACAGGATACTTGTTATGGTTGTTATTGTTTTCTATTTCCGCCTGTTTTACACCCACACGCGCGCTCTTGTTAGCTTCTCAGCTTTAATATTTTATGGATGTCTCTCCTTTAAACAGTCGCGCTGTGCTAGTCGTTAGTCCTTTCATCAACTTAACTCAATTTGTGGCCATTTTTCAATTACGTAAAAAAAAAAACAAAGTAGATTTATCAATTATCCTTTTACTTCGCCAGAATATTCGCCACAGGGAATCGCCAATCCTTTGGCAGGACCCTCTATAAGAGCTGCAAGTAAACGAAGAGAATATTAATTAGTTTAATCGTCGCAATAATGATGGGAATAATAATGAGTTCGGGGGCGGTAAAATCAGATACAGATTGTTCTGATTAATACGGTTGGAATATGGCATATGAATGGCATCGGCTACCTTACGTCACCCAGCAAAAACTTGGTAACGACACCTCATTATTTTTAGCATTACCTAGTAATGACAGCTCGTTACGCCCTGCATTATTTTGAAGTATGAATTACTAACTTCCTTATAATGGTTCAAATAAGTAGTTATTGGTAAGTTAAATTTCATAAATCTTCAGTTTTTAAAAATTAATTTTCTACATTTTTGTGGCGAGTCAGAGAATATCAGTGCTGTTGTTATCGTAGCTTAGTTATACAGTCTAAATTCTGTATTCAGATTGTTAACATGTCGATACAAAATATATAATTTAATAAAAATGTTGTTTTCATCACTTATTAATACCATTATTGATAATACATTAGACCTGTTCGATTGGGCTTACTAGCTTACAATTAAGAGACTTCATAATGTGGCAACGATATTACCCATTGGTTTATCTTAAAGGAATCATAAAGAAAAATCTGGTAACATAACTAAGAGAGATGTAAGCTACTTTCTTATTAAGCGAGTAAATTCCATACAAAAATTAAGCTATTATATGGCTAGTTATCGATAATGACTATTTTGTATCTTCCTGAGGCCACTTATTTTAAAACACATTTAGAAGTACTATTCATAAGCATGGGTGGAAGTACTTATTTCTCAACTTTTTGTAAGCGTGCGTGGAAGTACTTATTTTTTACAATCCCTTTATAAAAATAACACTAGTCAACAGTCAAAATGTACTCGGGATGCGATAATTTTTTCTGTGTAGATAACCTTGACATGAGCTCGAAAAACGCAATAAAAATTTTTTTTCGTTTGGTTTTTTTTTATTATTTTTTTTTTAAATTTTAAAAATTTTTTTTTGGTTAATTTGTTTCGTCCGGCATAACTCGGGAACCACTAGCCCGATTTAATTGAATTAAATTTTAAAAAATTTAAAACTACAATTCCCTTAATCTGTTCATATATTGTTTTCCTATACAAGCAACAGTTTCCAAGTTAAAAATGAATATATAAAGGAAAAAACTTATTTTTTGCCTAAAGATTTAATTTTTTTTTTTTTTTAAATCCATAAAAAATCCAAAATGAAAAAAAATGTCAAATCTTATTACTTTTACGTAAAGTCACATAACCTATGAGCAAAATGAGACAAAGATCATGAAAATCGATGCACGCGTTTCGCTTTTATTCGCAATTGAGTAAAGGTATGAATTTCAAAAATTTAAAAAAAATTTTTTTGGTTAATTTGTTTCGCCCGGCATAACTCGGGAACCACTAGCCCGATTTAATTGAATTAAATTTTAAAAAATTTAAAATTACAATTCCCTTAATCTGTTCATATATTGTTTTCCTATACAAGCAACAGTTTCCAAGTTAAAAATGAATATATAAAGGAAAAAACTTATTTTTTGCCTAAAGATTTAATTTTTTTTTTTTAAATCCATAAAAAATCCAAAATGAAAAAAAATGTCAAATCTTATTACTTTTACGTAAAGTCACATAACCTATGAGCAAAATGAGACAAAGATCATGAAAATCGATGCACGCGTTTCGCTTTTATTCGCAATTGAGTAAAGGTATGAATTTCAAAAATTTGCTCGACATATGCACAACTTTGTCTATGGTAAGGTTTTTTCTTTTTTTTTTGATTCTCAGAATTAACAACACGGAATAAACAAAGGGTTATTTAATTTTTATGATTGCGTAAGCAAAGTAATAAACGCTAATAAATGTGCGTGAACAATTAAAAGGAAAAAAAAGGTACTCTTACGATCCAGGAGAGTGGCGTCTTTTCATCGACAGCAACAAGCAGAGCCTTAAAGCAATTTTACTGCACAACGGCAACGATAAACCTTCGATTCCAATTGCTCATGCCGTTGACACCAAGGAAACATACGAAGTCATGGACAATCTACTAAAGTGCCTTACCTATGAGAGGCACGATTGGAAAGTTTGTGCCGACCTTAAGGTTATCGGTATCCTTTGTGGATTACAAGGTCGATTCACAAAGTACTGTTGTTTTCTCTGCCTTTGGGACAGCCGCGATCGTCAACATCATTACACCAGGAGGAGTTGGACAGAAAGAGTTAACTTCATCCCCGGCAGCGACAACGTGAAATATACACCACTCATAAAAAAGGAAAATGTTTTTCTCCCACCTCTTCACATAAAGCTCGGACTCATAAAAAACTTCGTGAAAGCTATCAACAAAGATGGCGAAACGTTCGCCTATTTAAAAACCATTTTTCCTCACCTTTCATCGGCAAAGATAAAGGAAGGCGTTTTCGACGGTCCGCAAATTAAAAAGTTGTTGCAAGACCAACAGTTTGAGCACATTTTATCACCAAATGAAGCTGCAGCTTGGAACTCATTTCGGCAAATTGTTTCCGGATTTCTTGGAAACAACAAAAGCTCAAATTACAGAGAGATCGTCGAACAACTACTCCAAAATTATAAAAAAATTAGAGCAAATATGTCGCTTAAGATACATTTTCTACACTCGCACTTGGACTTCTTTCCGGACAACCTGGGCGATGTGAGTGACGAGCATGGCGCACATGTAACAAAAATTACTTGGATTGGTATTGCATTCAAATCCTCGCGAACGTTTGCTCATTTGCGTTCGTCGACACTTGTTGAATGAGTAAAATCGATCAATGAAGACCTATTTATACTGTGTATTGTTTAGTATTTTACTGACAGGTACTTATAAATGGGTGTATATTTTTTTACGGTGGCTACATACCTGTTTCACCATGTGTGAGTCTTAAATTTTCCGAATAATGACCACCCTTAAATGTGGGTTGCATTTCTGTAAAAAAATCATACAGGTAGCCAACGGAAAACCCAAATAATTAAAAAAGTCCCCTTTCCTTTTTTCCTTTTAATTGTTCACGCACATTTACTAGCGTTTATTACTTTGCTTACGCAATCATAAAAATTAAATAACCCTTTGTTTATTCCGTTTTGTTAATTCTGAGAATCAAAAAAAAAAAGAAAAAACCTTACCATAGACAAAGTTGTGCATATGTCGAGCAAATTTTTGAAATTCATACCTTTACTCAATTGCGAATAAAAGCGAAACGCGTGCATCGATTTTCATGATCTTTGTCTCATTTTGCTCATAGGTTATGTGACTTTACGTAAAAGTAATAAGATTTGACATTTTTTTCATTTTGGATTTTTTATGGATTTAAAAAAAAAAATTTAAATCTTTAGGCAAAAAATAAGTTTTTTCCTTTATATATTAATTTTTAACTTGGAAACTGTTGCTTGTATAGGAAAACAATATATGAACAGATTAAGGGAATTGTAATTTTAAATTTTTTAAAATTTAATTCAATTAAATCGGGCTAGTGGTTCCCGAGTTATGCCGGAAGAAACAAATTAACCAAAAAAAAATTTTTTAAATTTTTGAAATTCATACCTTTACTCAATTGCGAATAAAAGCGAAACGCGTGCATCGATTTTCATGATCTTTGTCTCATTTTGCTCATAGGTTATGTGACTTTACGTAAAAGTAATAAGATTTGACATTTTTTTTCATTTTGGATTTTTTATGGATTTTTAAAAAAAAAAAAATTAAATCTTTAGGCAAAAAATAAGTTTTTTCCTTTATATATTAATTTTTAACTTGGAAACTGTTGCTTGTATAGGAAAACAATATATGAACAGATTAAGGGAATTGTAATTTTAAATTTTTTAAAATTTAATTCAATTAAATCGGGCTAGTGGTTCCCGAGTTATGCCGGACGAAACAAATTAACCAAAAAAAAAATTTAAAATTTAAAAAAAAAATAATAAAAAAAAACCAAACGAAAAAAAATTTTTATTGCGTTTTTCGAGCTCATGTCAAGGTTATCTACACAGAAAAAAATTATCGCATCCGGAGTACATGAAATTTTTTTCAATTTGTTGAGTAGTGTAATTAGAAACGGATCCGAAAAATAAGTAGTGAGGGTTTTTGGTCTTATTCCACACATTACTTGGTAATGAGAGTTTTTGCTGGGCAGCTACTCTGTTGGAAATTATCCAAATATAGCCATAGACCTATATTTATTAATGTTCAGGCGTATTCACATATTAGATTAGGCTAGGTCCCTCATCGACTGAGGATTAAGAATCAAATTTGACTTTCTATGAAACAAAAAGAAAAATGTTTTGCGGATTGATGCATAATGATTAAGGTATTGTAGAGTTTTTGAAATTTGCCAGACATCCCCAAAATCTTGAGTTACGGTTAAAAAACGTTGTCTTACTTTCGCACACTTATAAGCACGTAACTCTGTTGGTCATCAACCGATTTTCGATTCCTCATCGGAAAGAGAAGAGCTTTCGATCGATGTATAGCTGATTTAATAAAACTTAAGAAATTTTTTCGCTTTTGTCCAGAAAACATATTTTTTAAAAAAATTTTAGCCATTTTCAAATTTTGCAATGTTCTTGAGCATTATTTTTTGAACCGTACCACTCGGAAATTTAAAATTCCGTCAGCACGAACCTACTAGTACCTTCCACACAACGTTAGTCGGCTAAACCGACTTATATATACCCTCACTCTCAGAGAACATATATATGCGGAAGTTATAAGGGCAGGATAATTTGTGTAGAATGTCGTGTCACATGGTCCCAGCTTCCACATTTATAAAACAATTGTATAAACATGGTCAAGTATCAAGTCATAGGGGATTCCATGCGTCAGTATATTTATTTATGAAGGATTTAATATTACCTATGATATAGACAATTGTGTGGGAGGTACAAGATGGGGCTGGGCTAAAGCGAAAATATTTTTTAGGTTTAAAGCGATTACAAAAACATTTTCAGATATCAAATTGCAAATGACTTGGACTACCCGTATGGATGTTATGTCGGTTTTATTGTAACCAAAGTTTATGCCACTTTGTGTGGGAGGTACCAGAAGGGGTGTGGCAAAACCCGCCATATTTAGTACACTTAAAGTGATTATAAAAACATTATCAAAGACCAATATATATCCGATTACGAATATCTGTGTGGAAGTTATATGGGTTTTAAGTTAACATTGGAATATGGGTTATTTGTGTGGGATGTACCAGAAGGGGCGTGGCCATTTCGCCCATCTTGGAACTTAAACTACATTTGGGAAAAATATTACCATGTGCAAAGTTTGAATCGATTCCTTAACTCCTTTCGAGAGTTATCGTGTACACCAGCCAGCCAGACGGACGGACATGGCTCAAACACCTTATAAAGTCGTGAAACGGATCTAAACATACTTAGGGTCTTAAGTTACTCCTCCTACTCTGTAGAGTGAGGGTATAAATATAAAAATGAAATGTAACAGAGTAATTTAAAAAATTTAAAATATTATTCACCCCTGATAAAAAGGCAACTACTACTACACCATTTCCAAGTGTAATTCAGAAAAGGCCAATTGTTGTCAGCAACTGAAATTCAGAAATTCCAAATGAAATTCAGAATTCATCAATTCATTTCCAGAAATTCCATTTAAAATTCTGATCACTTCAATTAAAATTCAGAACCTACTATTTCAAATTCAGAAGCTCCATTTAAAATGCTATGTACAGAGATTTTGAAACATATTAAAACCATATGTAACTTGAGACGCCCCACCCTTGGCTGAATACACAGCAGTGAAATACTATCTGAATTTCATTTGATAACTTTCGAATTCAAAATACAAAGTTCTGAATTCTAAATGATGAGTTCTGTATTTAAAATGGAATTTCTAAAAATTAATTGACGAGTTCTGAATTTCAAATGTAATTTCTGAATTTCCTCTCATGAGTTCTGAATATGAAATATAATTACTGAAAATTTATGAGTTCTGAATTCCAAATGGAATCTTAGCATTTCAATTGATTTATTCTGGGAGACATTTGGAAATGGTGTAGTTTTGTAAATCATAGAAGCACAGAAACCAGATGTTGAAATCTGTAAAGAGACGAGTACCATTCAAATGGGCATCATTCATTCGTTCGTTCATTATTCAATTAAGCCGTGCAAAGTGTGATTGAAAACATGAAATTATGACCAGGCCGGTATGGCCCAGACTACTCCAGTTTATGAATTTATTGAGTTTTTGTCTCTCTTTTCTATATTTAACGCTGATGTCTGTCGTCGTGTCCATTTTTCATTCATTTTTAATTACCTTTTTGCTTCTCCTTTAAGACAACTGGATGAATGGATTATCTTAAACAACTTATTTGGTGCGTTAAGGCTGCTGACGACTGGCTGCCATGGTGTTCGTACCTAAGTGGGAGTGTGCTGCGTTCTAGCTCTCGCTTTGCTTTGGTCATTTTGATTAATGAAATTAATCCATATTGTGCGCCATATGCGCATCATGGATTTTGTTTTTGTTTGTGAACATATCAGCGCCGTCATTTCGATGTTTAATGAAAATGTGGATAATTAACATCTCATTCATGGAAAAATATTGGGACAGGCAGTAAGTGTAAGTAGCCTAGATGCGGCATGCCATCAGGCGAATATAAAAACTTTGTCTTTATGAGATGTGACAATGGTCACAGGCAGAGTATGCAATCGAGTTAAGAGATCAAAATCAAGATATTGTTTGATGTTAATTTATGGTCAGTGTCAGAAATATTTGTGTAGCAATGAAGTTTATAACTCATCGAAAGTGGTAATTTTCTAGATTGCTACTGTGATTACACATGAGAGCCATTATAGTTTATTGCTCGACCTAAGCTATATATAAGCCAAAAGTTATTAAAACTCAACATATAAATAATAATAATAATAATATTTAACTACAACACTCAGACGGAAAGTCGCCAGATATAAAAATATAGGTATTTAGATTCTTGCATACTAGGTACCAGCATGAAGGCAACTCTGTGTGTCAAGAGGTGTGACCTTTTGATTCAATAATCAAATGAAGATGTTTTACTCATATTACTAATGGGTGATTCCAAGTGACCCCTTTTTCGGCAAAATTTCAAAATCAAATTATAATTAAAAAAACACCAATAAACATTCGTAATGTTTATACTTTTCATAATACATATTTTTGATTATATTTAAAAAAAATAATGACAACAATAGGTCCTATATGTCCTATATTTATGAAGAGATGTCGGTAACGTATACTTTAGAAGAAAGTGTATGTAGCAAAAGTGAATAAAGGCATGTAATGGAAGAACATTAGTTTGTTGTATATCTCCAACACTGAAAACATAAGACATATTTATATTTGCAATAATATTCCGCTTAACCTGACGTTTTCAATTGGCAGTATAGTTAAAATATCAGTCAATGAATATGGGAGATATTTAAACAAAAGTGTCACAAACAATAGCAACAATAATAATAAATAATGTAATTATATTATATACAATGCGGATTACTTGTAGATATACCACACATAAAGTACAAAACAACTACTTAAGTATTAAAATATAAAACAGTTTTCATATAAAATATTTTATATTTTAAAATAAAACAATATTGTATCGGCGCATAAAATAAAACACATCGTTTATTATTTTTTTGTTTAAATTGGCCCAAAAGCGGGAAATATGAATTGAAAAAGTGGGATTTGGTGGGATTTTCCAGTAGAAAGCGGTATCGTGAAAATCTAACCAAAAACGTAAACATAAAAAGATTCTGGCAGTTATATTACAATTGAACTGGATGATATACGCCTGAAACTGTAGATAAAAATAAAATTGAGTTAATTCAGTTCTACATTTATTCATCCTGTTGTCCCTTAAGAGGACTAATTTTTTTTCAGAAATTTGTTTTAAACACTTATTGTCAATCTACAATACCGATATAAGTGTCAAATTATAGAGGAGAATTCCTGTTTAAAACAATTATTATATCATGCTTCTGCCTGCATTAGTTTAGTATTAAGAGCCATTTCAAGTTTCCCCTTAATTTATTTGTTTTTTTTTCATAGTTTACATTTTAAGGGGGCATTTTGAAATGGTTGTTAATGCTAAACTAATACATATAGAAACATGCAATTTAAAGTATATTTAGCAGATATTCTCATCTATAATTTGACGCTTATGTCGGTATCGTAGGGTGCTAATATATATTTAAAATATATAAAAATGTTATCCTCTGAGTGTCCATTTAATGGACATGAGGAAATGTAAAACTGAAAATGCCAAGTGTAACGATTTTTTTAAATTATCGGGTGTTGTTATAAATTAAAATAGCTTTGTTTTGAATATTTATTTTTTTCTTCTCATTGTTCAGGTATGGTGATCTTAGAAATCTACTTAGTATATTCTATATTATATATTCTTAGTATATATTTAGGTGAATTTAATAATTTTTATATGTGCTGTGATTGATCTTCAAATTTCCCACACCATGACCATCCCACCATCACAATCCCAGACTAGAAACACCTAATTTGAATGTTAGTTATATAGGTCCATGTTTTGGTAAAGCTCCCATACAAATGTGCCCCCAGTTTACAATAGAATACACATGGGTGATTCCACGCAAGGTGACCCTTTTTTCGACAAAATTTCAAAATCAATTTTTTATTAAAACATTCGTAATACATATGCTTGATTATATTTCAAAAAAATAATGACGGTAATAGTTTTGATCATTTCCTTTTCCAGATATAAGCTGGTGCCGTTACAGAATTTCCTTCAAAATGTCACGCCCGTCACAATTTAAATATCCTATATTTCCTGTATTCATAAAGAGATGTCGGTAACGTATACTTTAGAAAAAAGTGTATGAACTACTCTTTTGAATAGCAAAAATTAATAGTCATGTAATGGAAGAACATTACAGAATTCAGGAAAATAAGTAAAACCTCAAGATTTCTTTTAAAGCTAAGGTCACACCCGTGACGTTCTAGTTTGTTGTATATCTCCAATATTTAAAATGCTAAGGCGCATTTATATTTGTAATAATACTCCGACTAACCTGACGTTTTCAATTGGCAGTATAGTACAAATCTCTGTCAATAAATATGGGAGATATTTAAACATCTTTAAGCAAAAAATTCCAATGGAATCACCTACATCTTACATTGGATATTGATAGAATGTTGCAGATCATGTTATACTTTAACTATGAATACCTATTTTGAAGTGAGATAGTGAGATATGATGGGTAAGTACCAGAAGGGGGTGCTTGAGCTCAATAACTTCAAAGACAAAAATCTCGATCGGCCTCGTCGAGACGAAAACATCGATGTATCACACTTTAAAATCCGTTTATAAATGCAGAAGTTATATAGAAAAATGTAAAAGCGCGACCCCTACGTTCGGCATAAAAAAATAAAACAAACTACCTTTCAATAATACTTCATATTTGAAGGTGTACGGCGAACTTTTTTTTTTTTACTTGTAACCTGGTACGCTCTAGTGTACATTCCTCTAATAGAGTAGATACATAATATAAAAGTATTTTTTCTAAATTCGTACTTTTAAGGGGTTAAATGGGGATAGAGGGATAAAAATAGTACCAACCTAACGGCTGCACCTAGAATAATGAAATTCGATTTATACATTCCTCTGACTGCGTAGACACGTAATATAAAAAAGGGATAAAAATAGTACCAACCAAATGACCACAGCTGCAGTCATGAAATTCGGAGTATACATTCCTCTGACTGTGTAGACACGAAAAATTAAAGATTTTTTTCCAAATTCATACTTTCAAGGGATATAATGGGTACAGAGGGATAAAAATAGTACCAACTAAACGAATACAGCTAGAATGATGAAATTCAGTGAGTACGTCCCTCTAATTGTGCAGATACGTAAAATAAAGAGATTTTATATATTCGTACTCTTGAGGGGGCAAAATTGGAAAAAGGGGATAAAAATGGTACCAAAAAAATGACCGCTGATAGAATCATGGAATTCGGTGTATATATTCCTCTGACTGCATAGCCACGTAAAATATTTTTTCCAAGTTCGTACTTTATTTTGTTGTTTTTACGACAGAAAATGGTAGAATCATGAAGTTGTCTTATACTGCGTACGTGAGAGATAAGGTATTTTCAAAATTTATACTTTTGAAATTAAAATAGGATGGAAATACAACCAACCAAACGACTCTAGCTGAAAGTACTCCCTCTATCCCCCAATATTTAGGGTATTTATGATTGCTGCCTTATATTTACTTTATGAATTGAAGTATTATATCCATTATATATATATAGTATACAAATATTGGTAGCCTTGGCTTATTAATTAAATTTCTTATTTTCATACAGTTAAAATTTGTTGCGGACATTCCTCTTGTAGCTTGGAAGCACCACAAAGAAAATAAAAGTTTTAGCGGGCGAAATGGGACAAAAAGGGAAAAAATATGGTAACAGTGATACGACAACAGCTAGAATCATGAAATTCGGTGTGTACATCTAATTGCATAGACACGTAAAATAGAGGGATTTTTCGAAATTCGTACTTTTAAGGGATATAATTAAAAAAGAGGGATAAAAATGGAACCTACCAAACCGCTGAAGTTGAAATCATGAAATTCGGTGTATACATTCTGACTATGAAGACTCGAAAAAGCGTTTTTTCGAAATTTGTACATGAGAATTGGCGGAGAATGGGGCGAAAAATGGGACTTTAAAATTTATTATTTTCTTATCACTTTGTCTGTATGAAAATGCTTCTTTCTAATGGCGACTGACAATCGCCTAATATTTATTTATTTATATATAGTAGTCGATTTTAAACAGAGCGCATAAGTATACATTATAGTTTGAAATAGTAAACAAATATAGTAATGTGCATAAAAATATCACAATTTTCGTAATATGGTACTGTGCTTCTATGTAAAGTCGACTTCCTTTAATCTGCTGGTAATACTGTGGAATGCACTCCGTGGTGGAGGGTATATAAGATTCGGCCCGGCCGAACTTAACGCCTTCTTACTTGTTTTTTTTTGACGATTTACCGAGCTAAACTAAATTTTATCACAAGAATAAAAATATATCGGAGAATGACAAAGCATATCACAGCTTTTCATAACTAAACGTTTTTGAAATTTGAAAAAAAAAAAATAATTTTTTTATTAAAATTACAAGCATCTTTTAGTTTTCGTTTTTGCAATTATCGTCAAAGGTACCCTATATTATTTTTGAAGTATAAAACTTATTATACTATATTTTTTTATATATTACTATATTATTTTTGATGTATAAAACTTTCATGTAAAAGCAGTGGTTTAGTAGCAGTCGTTAAAAAAATGAAAAAAAAATGGTTTTTGAAAAAAAAATTGATTTTTGACGAAATAATAATATTTCTGAGAATGACAAAGCATTCCACCACCATTTTTTTCCTACACGTTTCTGAAAATTTAAAATTGTCCGAAATCAAATGGTGTAGGGTATCATATAGTCGGATTCGCCCTGAAAATGCGGTGACCAAACATTGTCACTTTGGAAATAATAAAGATAAAACGTATCCTTCCCTAGCAAGAGACCTGCTCAATTCATTGTGTATTAGAGCAAGACAAATTTAGCTCTATGTTTTCATGTTGTATTACATTTACATTTGGGTTCTATTACATTTACAGTGAGTTTTATTAATATTCGCATTGGTGAAGTGATCCATCCTCATTCCAATCCCTAGACATGAACCCCACCGAAAATTTGTGGAATGAATTGGACCGCCGTATTCGCCGCCACTCAATAGTATCCACATCTGAACTGAAAAAACGATGGGATAAAATACGAATTTCCTGTAGCAGAAAATCGTGGAAAATGTGTCAAAACGTGTAAAAGGCATTTCCCTACGCCTACTAAATGTTCACAATTTTTTTTATTATTATTATTTATTATTTTGCCTTATTAATTGTCCTTTTTTAGAAAAACCTAATATTAATGCGCTATGATTTTAGATGTAAATGTAAAGTAATGCGTTGTTCTTTATTATTTGTATTCTGTTAATGATTATTTTTTCGCTGATATTGAAGCTTATGAATTAATATTATAAAATAATGTTTTATGTTTAATGCAAATGTCGAATATTGATGAGACTCACTGTAAGTGATTTAATTCTAAAAAGTTTTTAATAAAAATTATAAAATGCAATATTTCAATTAAGCTTTATTATTAAACGCAAAAATTACAAAAAAATCATTCTGGTAACATAGTAGTGCCACTATCAAGCAAAAAAGATGGGGGCTAATCACTGGATTCGACATCGAGACGTTACGACTGGAAATCATTTTTATTTTCGGTGGAAGATGAATAAATTTGCAACAAAAACAAGTAGCAACAAGTTTGCAACTAAAACTAATCTCGTTGGATTTGGAATAATTTTTGTTGAAATGTTAATTTCTATAAGGAATTTTAATGTAGCAAGTCGAAAAAAACAATATTAATATTAACTCGGATCTGTGAATATGGATTATTTAATTGTTGTATCGCAATTAGTAGACAGCGGAATTGGAATCGTTTTCATATTGAGATTTGAAAACATTGCCGAACAATATCTAAATTTAAAACAATTCGCAGAACACAGATGAATATTTTAGTGTTGTTGGCGATAGCCTTTCATCGCTTTGGCCGTTTATTCCAATTTCATTTTATCTCTTAGTTCTGGCAATATTTTTATTAGGGTATCTGTCAGCAATTTGGCTAATTGTCAAGAAAGTTTTTTGTTATTTCAATGGAAATAAAAAAATTATGAAATTCAAATGAATTTATTTGCAAATAGACACACTCTCACACGAACGCAAAAAGTACGCAATCTTTGGCTCCACACACACATACACTCACGTAGATATAGACATTTGCAGAACTAATCCACCGGTAATGGAGGCAAACGCAAAAAAAGATAAGTTTCCAAACCAAAAAAAGGATGTCAGTGGGTTAGCAAACATTACCAGAGCGCCGAAAGATTTGTAAGTACCACTGCGTGTGTGTGTATGTGTGTCGATATGTTTTCCGATCGGATCGAATTTGTTTAATTTGTGCGATGGCACGCCAATACGCTGGTGACCCATTTTTCAATGGCACAGCAGCCAAATACCCCATTTGCCAATTTATGGCAGCGTTGGTAAACACTTTTCAACTCGTGGCATAAATCTTCCTTTTAATCGAAAATAACCCCCCCACCACCAAAATAGAAAACTCTTAGCAAACCGATAATCAGAGAACAAATAAAAAAGGGAATCAAATCAAATCATTTGCAAATAAATTTTCAATGAATATTTAGTAGATCTACGACGTTCACAGCCGAGTGAGGGAAGCAGTTTAAACTCTCAACGCGACATAACATAAATTAGAAGCCACTGATAGTGGCATTGGAGTGCTGTGTGAGTGATAAATGAGACTAACTTGTGTGCTGCCATCTTCACTTGGTTTGAGCGGAACAAAGTTGGAATAATTGCGAGACGCTATTTCTTGGAGGTGGGGTAGGTGGTGTGTTAAACGATTTCATTGTAATTGCCTTGAGTGGTTGGCGGGGGTAGAGTATTGTAATTGAATCTTGTGAGACAATGGGAAGAAGATGGTTCAGGTTTAGCATATGATACTTAACATTACAGCAATGTACTGTGCACAGTGTGTAGTGCAAGCAAAATTATTTAAGAAATTAGCCAAAAACAAAATAAATATTTTAAAAAATCATGGGAACAAAGAGACGTTTATCTCAGTTAATTATTATTATATTCTTCCCTATCGCGAATAAAATTTTCCCGGGAAATGAATTGTTCCTTAAATTGCCAATCGTAATTTATGATATTTTTTTCGAAATTTTTCTGCAATCTTTCTTCGCTTTGATCGCCTTACCATTTTACGCCTACAGGGGAATACAAATTCTTATTATGTAGTACTCATTAAAAAGGGCCTACTGCTTAGAGCCGGCTTAGAGACACTTTACAACACAAATAACCTTGCGAGCGTGATAGCTGTTCTAATAAAACGCTTTTAAATTGGCATATCTATTTTATTCAAATATTAATATTTTATTTCATTTTCAACAACTACAATCTTTACTTTACACCTCTCGATCCCACTTTAACCTATCCTAGATCCTGATGACATGATGGTGAAAGTGTTCAAAGAGTTCGCCAACTTGTGACTCCCTCATGTCACGAAACCGCTCCAACATTTCGCTGACATGACGTTTAAGCAGATCCGCAATGAAACACATTTTATGGCCATCGCGATGTGTGTCACCGCATTTTTATAGTCGTTTCAATTCAAAACGCATTAAACGCGCGTATGGCTGTAAAACCTTGAGGCAGATGTAGTATAACAAATGTCATAAAGATAACTTGTTAATGACATACAAACATTCAAATATTTATAAATAACAGGCGTCGGCCTGACCAATTCTGTATTTGGAGTTGCGCATGTGCAGCACAGCAAACTGGGTTCCCTAACTACTCGTCGTACGGGGAAGTCCCATTTATCGTTCCGTTTCCGCATTTAATTTGAATTCAAGGCAATCGTTCGTTTTGTACTTGAATTTCTAATTATAACATTGCCAAAAAGAAGGCGAAACACAGTTGAAGGTATGTCAGAGTTTCGAGAGTTTTTTATTACACTAACCCCCATTTTCATCAAATCCGATTAGAGATAACCAACAGCTATAATTGTTGGTTGGCTATGAAAGAAGAAATATTTCGAATATCGGACAATTTAATTTGTTAAATATATATTTACAAATTAAATATTATGACTTCCTTCCTAGTTAGTAAGAGAGACATACAAATATTATAATTATAATTGGATATTTTGAAACTGCAATTTTAATTCTTTATATGCTCAAAACAACGTACCAAACGTACCATGGCAATCATATTTTAAGCTCTAAGCCTTTTCTAATTTTTATGTTTTTTTCGGGACATTTAATTTTTTAACGATAAATAATGAATACTTTTTTAAAAATGTTAACTTTTAAAACACAAAAATTTTGTGTACCAGACCTAAACATTTTTTGTATTGAGGCATACTAATTTACAAAATCAAATCAAAATTTGTTTATGGATTTTTTTAAGTTTTTTACTAAAATTCCAGTTTTCGTCGAGGTACCTTTAATATTTGTACTTCAATTTTGGAAATATAAATAGGATTTATATATATATAACACTCGCCTTCATATTCAATTAAAGTTTATGATGGCTACAAATGTTGCGAATTCCACTGTGGTTTACGAACAGTTGAACGAATAAATTGATTTTTAATATTTTTTTGCTAGTACAAAAAAAGGAAAAAATGAGATTTTTTTAATTTTTAATAGCAAACGTTATAACGATGAAAATATTGTCTATATGTAAAATCTAATATGTAATCTGAGGTAAATATAGAAGATATGACATTCAGTATTTTTTTTAAATTGTTGGCGACAGCAAGGCCTATTTGAAATCGAAAATCTATGGATGAATGTAGAAGTAGTATGGTCCTTACATTCTTCTCTAAGATCCTAACTATTGTAAAATAAAACAAGTAAAAACGGCGTTAAGTTCGGCCGGGCCGTACTTTATATACCCTCCACCATGGCTTGAATTCCACAGAGGTTGTCGTTTTTCGTAGAAGTGCAGTAATATTATAGGAAAATATAAATTTTTTAATATAGCCACACCAAAACAAATACAAATATTGAAAAAATAATTTTATAAATAAATATAATATTTTAATTATTTCAAACCATTATTTATTTCAAATCAAAAAAAAATCTTATCTTTATATTTTCAAAAAGCTTAAATACCATAAATATTGGTAGATAGTGGTTGTTACAGTTGGTTGTATTTTCATTCTATTTTAATTCCAAAAGTACAAATTTGGAAAATCCATTATCAGACGTACATAGTGCAAAATAACCTAACTTCATGATTCAATCAATTTTTGCCATAAAAGAAAAGGTACGAATTTGGAAAAAACTTTTTATTTTGCGTGTCTATGCAGTCAGAGGAATGTATACACCGAATTCCATGATTCCAGCTGCGTCCATTTGGTTGGTACCATTTTTATCCCCTTTTTCTGTTTTGACCCCAAAAAGTACGAATTTCGAAAAATCCGTTTATTTTCCGTGTCTACACAGTCAGAGGAATGTATACTCCGAATTTCATGCCTCATTTGATTGGTACTATTTTTATCCCCTTTTTTCATTTTAACCCCAAAAAGTATGAATTTTGAAAAATCCGTGTATTTTACTTGTCTATGCAATCAGAGGAATGTATACACCGAATTTCATTATTCTAGGTACAGCCGTTTGGTTGGTACCATTTTTATCCCTCTATTCCCATTTTACCCTTAAAAGTACGAATTTGGAAAAAATACTTTTATATTATGTATCTACTCAATTAGAGGAATGTACACACCGAATTTCGTGTTTCTAGCTGTTGTCGTTTAATATGTACCATTTTCATCCCTTTTTTTTGCCCCATTTCACCCCCTACAAATAAGAATCACTTTATGGTGCACTTTTTTGCTATAAGGGGAATGCGCATACCAAATGTCAAGCAAATATAAACGGTCATATTCAAAAAACACGCTTAAATACGCTAAAATATTAGGGATTATTATGGGTATTTTTAGTCCTTGTGAGGGAAAAATTGTTCTCTTTGGACCGATTTCGCCCCGTTTCAATCCCAACCGATCTACGACTATAAGACGCATTTATAGAAAATGTGAACGTTCTAGCTCCTTTCGTTTAGATGCTAGCGTGCTTTCAACAGACGGACGGACGGACATGGCTAGATCGTCTTAGAATTTTACGACAATCAAGAATATATATACTTTATAGGGTCTCAGGTCGATATTTCAAGGTGTCACAAACGGAATGACAAAGTTAGTATACCCCCATCCTGGAGGTGGAGGGTATAACAAAATATTTTGTTATATAATTTGTAAATTTAAACAAAAATTTAAAATTCCTGATTTCTTTTAAAAATTCTTTTGCGTCTACAAAGAGTGTCGTAACTTCTACATTTATTGATAGATGTCTTACATATGTGGAATTAATTGCAAAAAGGATTAAAAATTTAAAAAATCACTCGATTTTTTGTACAATTTAGAAGTTTATGTTATTACAAAACGGGGAAGTTTGGACGAGCGAAGATGCGTCTGAAAGGTATTTTCTTATGGATAAATAAATTTAATTTAAAAAAATATTTTTTCTTAAGAAGAAAAAATTAAATAAAATAATATATTTATTTTTTATGAACTAATGACCCCTTCGTTGTTAATTATTTTTTCGCTAGAAGTGTTTACCTTCGACTGCAAAAAAATTATGGAATTATGGAAATACGAATCAAAGAATATAGAAGTAACAGTAAGTAAATAAAAATAATTTTCACATATTTTTTAAATAAGTAGAATTATGATTTATTTGGAAAATAGTCTTACGATAACTTTCGATTCGTATGCGATCCCAAGAATTTGTTTTTTTTTTGTCAAACACATTGGGATATTTCTAGTGAAAAAATAATTAAAATCGAAGGAGGCATTAGTTGATAAAGTGTCCACAAGAATATTATTTGGAATTGAATATTTTTTTCTAAATTCTCAAGGAAATACCTTTATCTGCCAGATGTTATGGAATTTAGAAAACAGTAACCTCTATCGCGAAACTTTACCCCTTCCTTCATTCACTACGCTCTACATAAGCTTCTTGATCAGCAACAAATATTCATTCAGTTTTGTAGAGAATCTCACATATACATTAGAGTGGCTTCAAAATAAAAGTTGTGGATGTTCCCGACTAAAATGAAAGATTGGTTTGTTTTATGTTTTCTCCCAAAATTTTTCGCTTTTATCAGTGTCCGTTCGTGAGCTAGACGCGTTCAACATTAAATCTATAAATCAGGTTTTTCTTGAATAAAATTGATGGTGAGAATAGTATTTAAAAACCTGCTAGAAATTAAAATCTGGTCCGAGCCTTATCAAACCATATCAAAAACTTGCATTTTAACCCAGAATAGAGGGTGGAATTTTATCATTTTTGAACAATTTCTGATGCATTTTTTATAAAATTCGCAATAACTTCCACATTTTTAGTTCGATTTATGTTTTTAGGGGCTCGTTGGAAAGGTTTTGACAACCAATTGCAATTTTTAGAGTTTTCTAACTCATTAAGGGCCGCACATTTTTCTCATACTGGTAATAATCAGTGGGTTAAATGTGAAGTAAAAACTGAAATATGGGGTTATTTGCATCGTAAACACATTCTAGTCTTATATAAAGCTAATTTTTGGAAAGAAATTCAACCATTTCAAAATTTCCCCCTTAAAAAATAAAATATGAATAATCTACATAAACTTTTTAAAGGGAAAAATTTAAACGGTTTTTAATGTTAAATTAACATAGATACCCGCATGAAATTTAAAGTATATTTAGTAGATATTCTTCTCTTTTATTTGATACCGAAATAGTCATTGTATGAAAGGCAAAAGTACGAAACTAAATTATTGAAACATTTACATCCTTTGGAAATTAAAAGTCCTGTAAACGACCACGAAATAAAAAACTGAGTATGAGTTTTCCTATAATGACCTATAGTTTCACTTCTATATAATCTTGTTCTTGGGAGGCAAATCATGTCGCACGGTTTTATTGTAACATCTTATGTGAAGTTTTCCTCCCAATTTAACTACAGATAGACCAAAATTTCAGATGTTTTTTTTTTTTTCAAAAATTAGCTTTTTGTAAGACTAGATTGTGTTTACGATGCAAATATTTCGGTTTTTACATCACATTTAACCCACTGAGAATCAACAGTAAGAAAAAAATTGTCGGCCCTTAATGGGTTAGGAAGTTCTAAAATTTGCAATTGGTTATCAAGACCGCTCCATCGAGGCCCTAAAAACATAAATCGAACTAAAAATGTGGAAGTTATTGGGGATTTTATAAAAAATGCATTAGAAATTGCACTAAAATAGTATAAATATGTCCTTTATACTGGGTTATATTGCAAGTTTTTAATATGATTTAATAAGGCTCGGGTCGGATTTTAATTTTCCACCGCATTAACATAATTAATAGTATGTTAGCAAAACAACAAAAAATTGCAGGGAGCTACAAATGCATTCCAGGGCAGAATATTCATTAAATTGAATTTATCATAATCTGACTCATATATCGGTAGTTTAAAGCTATATTAAGTGATAAATCGTCTGAATCATGCACAAGTTACACAAAAGCGTAAATATTATGTAAAGTAATGAGTTGGCATTAGAGTGGGTGACGGAGCAAAAAGTTAACATCTCAATATAAATTATAAATATTTTGAAAAAAAATCCTGGCTTAAACCAGTGCTGAACTAAACTGTTTTGAAAACAGTCTTCTTAGTCTGAATTATTTTAAAATTATAAGAAACGAAAAATCACCAAATGAAGAATCGGCCTAAATATTATGAAAAAATCACCCAGAAAACTTCCACACAAACATGGGCTATATTTCATATCATCTAAAAAATTTGGTCTTTTTCATAATCATTGGTCAATATTTCATATTTGTCATGCAAACTCAGGCTTTGGACATACCCAAGAGATAGATGCGATTGTTATGTATACGTATTTTTGAAAAAAAAAAGAAAACTTGAAACAAATTATTAGTTCTGTTACTATTTTATTCGACACACATGTATGAATGTATAATTTCAAACCACTTGTTGATATTTACATTCATACAACCTGTTAATATTCATTATGCCACATGTTGATATTTACTTTACTTGTTCAATACTGTAAGCTACAAAGATTATTTCTATCTAAATTTGTGTATAAAAGGCAGAGCAGTTGCTCTGGAAAATCAATTCACATTGAACAATAGAAGCGAGCATTTGTATAGAGTGATTTTTTTGAGGTTAGGATTTTCATGCATTAGTATTTGACAGATCACGTGGGATTTCAGACATGGTGTCAAAGAGAAAGATGCTCAGTATGCTTTGGCATTTCATCATGAATCGTCTTACAAACGAACAACGCTGGCAAATTATTGAATTTTATTATCAAAATGCGTGCTCTGTTAAGAAAGTTCATTGCGCGCTTCCATTTTATGGTCAGTTTAATCGATCCACTGAAGCGGCTATTCGGGCTATTGTGACTAAATTTCGCACCAAATTTACATTGTTGGACATTAAACCACCAACACGCTTACGTAGAGTGCGAACTGAAGAAAATATCGCAGCTGTATCGGCCAGTGTTAATGATGACCACCAATTTTCGATTCGTCGCCGTTCGCACCAATTGGGTCTCTGTTACTCAAAAACGTGGAAATG
The DNA here is from genome assembly GCA_947397865.1 of Polietes domitor. Lineage (NCBI taxonomy): Eukaryota > Metazoa > Arthropoda > Insecta > Diptera > Muscidae > Polietes > Polietes domitor. Next base: position 274,641,425 of record OX377618.1, read on the forward strand.
CCAAAATTGGACTAAGCGGATGGACCACCTAAGACGCAGCCGCGGTCAACATTTAAATGAAATTATCTTCAAAAAGTAAATGTCATGGACCAATCTAACGTTTCAAATAAAGAACCGATGAGATTTTGCAAATTTTATGCGTTTTTTTTTAAAAAAAAGTTATCAAGCTCTTAAAAAATCACCCTTTAGTTATAAGCGACGGTGCCTTCTAAATAAAGAGAGAAAAGTATTTTATAAAACCTTCGAGATGTTTCCTTTCATGAAACCTTACAATCTTAAACTTCTTTCACGAGTTATGGCCAATTTAACTGTAAAAAATATATTATTTTTAAATAAGTGTGCTCATGCAATCTCCTGTAACTCCTGGAAAACGTCATCGATTTAATTGTACTATACCTTATTTTGAAAGTAATTTCAATTACTTTTAAAATAGTGAAGTGGAGTGGTATATTTTATTTTATTTTGATTTTCGAAATGATTACACCAATTATTTTTTTTAACTTTAAAGTAGAGTTTTTAGATGTCTTTTTAGTGACTGTGTGAGTTTGGAAGTGGTGAAAAATCTTCGGAATGATATTTTTCATTAGTTTATTGACACAAGATCAAAAAAGAATATAAAAAGACATTTAATATGTCTTCACAACAAGGTATAGTACATTAAAATCGGTCAAGTATTTCAGAAGTTACAGGCTATTGAATGAACACACCTGTTTGAAAAATCTTACTTTTTCTGTTAAATTAGTTATAACTCGAAAAAAAATTATATAATATTTTAGTTTTTTCGTTTGTATTTTTTGGTCTGTAATCAATATTTGATTTGAACTAGGACAATATCCCAGTGCTTCTCGTGCGTCTGTGAGAATCATCTCATTATAGAGGCCGGGTTTGATGTTGAAAAGTCGCTGCGAAGCCACTTGAAAAGACTTTTGACATGGTCGAAATCGTGGTAGTCTGCAGCCAAGTAATAAATGTCACCATGCCATTTGTAAATAAATTTGCATTCTATTAAATATAGATGCAAAATGGTCTTGAGCCAGGACAATATCCCAGTTCAAATCAAAAATTATATAATATTTTTTTGAGAATAATGCATACACCAACTTTAAAAACAATCATTTTTGATTTGGGTAATTTTTCATTTATTTTTGGACGTAATTTCATTTTCTATTTTCAAAAATATTTTTCATATTTTTGGCCCAATTACTGTTTTGGACCACTTTTATTTGGATATCTATTCATATTTTTTGGGGCGATTCTTTTTTAGTTAAGATATTTTTTTATTTATTTATTTATTATGAATTACAATACAAAGTAAATTTATATTCTAATTTTGGGTCCAGGGATGAGTAAGACCACTGCAGTGAAAGACCAAGCCTCTGGTGGGAATCGAACCCACAACCCCCACGCTGATAGCCGTGCACGCTACCAACTCGACTACCGGGGCGCTCTAGTTAAGATATACTGACGCGCGAGGATGCTTTTGAGAGGTATTTTCTTATGAATTTATAAAAATTAATTTAATTTAATAAATGAATTTATTTCTTGCCAATATTTTTTTAATTAATATATTTAATTTTGATTGAACTTGATTATGATTTTAATTAAATATTTTTGGCACGAATCGAAATTTATAATTTTTCACATATTTTTTATTTTCCAAATGAAAGTATCTGATATTAAAATTTATCGTTTAGAGTAAATATCGTCGTAGAAATGTATGAAAGCATAAAAAATATTTGAAAAATTATATTTATTTGGAAAATACAGTCTTATGATTTCATCTATAAAATTTGATTCGTTTGAGATCCCATAAAATAGTTTTTGCGATTGAAAGTAAACATAGAGAAAAAATTAAAATCCAACCATAAAAAATTAAATATTTTTTTAATTTGCTATTGTCAAGAAAAAATATTTTTGAACTAAATGAATTTTGATAAATCCATAAGAAAATATCTTTCAAACGGAACTTAGTCAGAAGTGACCTCTATCGCTTAACCCATACTTTCCCCTTTCAGCACAGTATACTTCGCTCTATATGATTCGCTTTATGATCAGCCAAAAAATATGAAAAAAAAACAATTTTTCTTTGATCCGTTTTGCAGAGAAACCCACAACTATTGGAGTCTAATAAGTTGAATCAGATTTTGAGTTTTATTACAAAACTTTGGACTGCGACCCAGTTTAATACACATCGCCTTCAAAGTAAAGTAAATTATTTATATAATTTGCATTTCCGTTTTTATAAATGCCATTCGATTATGTAAATACTTGTTGACGTCATATGTAAATAAAGTATTAAATATACACTCACTCATATGCACAAAACTTTGGGATGAAATGAGTATAAAAACTGGAAGAAAATAAGAATATGTTGCTCTTGAGGGGAGTAGGTAGCTCTTGCCACATGTCAATGGAGTAGCAGCGGAATTACAGTTCTCCCACAAATCTTAGCAACGGATTTCTCGCCGCAAAACACCAAAACAAGCGATAGACTGCAATAACTTCGAGTTTTTTTGGAAAGGGTAGTAAGATAATTGTATGCAATTGTCCAGGCCTGGAATGGTATGATTCAGTGACCTGACAATCAAATCCGTAACATGTATACAAAATCGGAAATATTGAGAGCGGCCACCATGTTCTACTGCCCTTTAAACAATGACACCCATTTGGGAAATAATTCCTTATGCATGGATTGCAATAACAAGCATCGGGATGAGGAGACACTTCGTGGCGAAAAAGAAAACGATTCCAGTCTGAAGAAACCCAGCCTAAATTTGTGGTCAAAACTAAAAGAGAATCTTGGAATACAACGAACCACGGACCGGCGGACTAACTATCATCTCGTTTCGAAAAGAGAAAGTTTACAACAAACCCAATTCCGACTACGAGCAGAGATTGGAGAGAGATGTCAATCTGGACCACGAAGCTTTAAAGATCATATGTTGTTTGACATTCTTATAGCAAATAGCCTTTGTATGTATATATGAAAAAGAATGGCAAGTTATGGAGAAGAAAATAAAAATTGTATATTTCCGATTATCAATAAAACAAAATAATTAATTGAAGGCATCTATTAAATGAAATATTTTAACTGCACTTGCGATAAGATCCTTTCCAAAGGATATATTTTGGGATCGATTTGGAATACAGGTAAATAGCCCTCGGGCAGGGCAGCCAATGGTTGACCATTTTCTTATTGTCGAAATATTCTTTATTTAAATTTGATGACTTTTCATACCCTCACTCTACAAAGTAGGAGGGAGGTTCGCTGTTTTTTTTACCAATTTCATGCACATTTATTGCCTTCGAATTAAACTCGCGACACTGTGCCTAGTCTGGACTAAATACTTTACATAATTGCGTGCGTGCGCGTGTGTGTGTTTTTGTTCCTCTCTTTATCGAATGTTTTATGAGTCTGTGACTGAAACTGTTTCTAGTTCTGCCATTATTTTACTCTCCACCGACGACCATTTAGGAAGACCAAAAGATGCAAAAAGGAGAACACCGAGAATATTTGGGTTGCACAGGAGGGAAGGACACTAAGAGGACATTAAAGATTGTGTGACAATATATGGCTTAAAGCTGTAATAAAATTAACATTGGAACGACCGTTTTCAGGCCAAGTCAGCAAACTACAAGTAGCAACCGCAAAGAGTGGGGAAACCCCCTCCCTCCTATTTAAGAAGCAAGGACATTCGCACAGTAATAGTAACAAAGACCGGAAGGAGGTTGCCATGGAGGATCATGGATACGCTCACATACACCCACATATGGGTGCGAGTGAGTGTGTGTGTAAGGAATCAACCCACAAGGACTATCTAATCAATTTATCGTCCTTTAATGGCCAAGTGAGGATTTCATTTTCACGCTTTAACTGTCGCCTGCGACGAGTACCACAGCACATTTGCGTATCTCAGGCATTATTTACACTTACACATACATTCACACACACTCGCACACAAGGATATGTGGCGAAGAAATACACTGTGTGTGTATTTGACTTCTGATGCACTTAAAGAAAGACACACACACATCTCAAGCAATTCGGACAGACAGAAATAGACGTTTATTCTCCTGACCCACTTTCCCGATGTGGCATTTAAATCATGGCTATACACTTTTGTCGTCTAATAAACGAAATCACATCTATCCTCGCAGCCATTCATTTCCATTACAAAGGACCCAGTTTTTAATCGTTGTCCTTTTAATTGCTGCACGGGTACCATATGCTCGAGTATTGATTTTAAAGTGGATCTGGGGTCTGCCACGTATCCACTTGTGTTTTAGAATTCCTTAATCATGTTCGCCTTCATCCGCTTCCACGCACAGAAAGGTATCATCAATTCATTGAGTATTAACCTTAACATAAGCCACTCTTGCAATACATACAACAACAACAACAGCAACATCAACCACAACACAAACAGCAGCGACAAAGACAAGAGGATTGACAGGATACCATTTCCGTCTGTAAGGACGTGGCGCAAACCCAATAAACTCTTTCTTAATTGAAATTGAAAATGGCGATGAAACTAACAATTAATGGTTGAATGGATGGATGTGTTTGTCTCTATCGAAGTGTATCCCATTCATTTGATTTGAAATTAATTGAGGTCGGCTATTTTCCAGCCCTCAGCTGGGGTTTTCTTTTCCTCATTTTCTATTTCTATTTTACAGCAGAGGGGAGAGCCTGGTTTACCGCACTTGGACACTGTGGTGCCTTAACGTATGAGTACTATTGTCATTCAATTAAATATTAATCATACGCTACGCAGTAGAGAAATTATCTTGTTCTATTTACGAGGAAAGCAATGTAGTTTGATAATAAAACGGAAAGACTAGTTCATTTCAAAACGTTGTCTTAAGAGACTACTTGACGCTCCCGTCAGGACAGTATATATTGAAGACCTTTCTCAACCATTTACTTGTGTGTACTGCTTTAAATCGACTGAATAATACACAACTTTGATGCACTCAGCTGTACGGTGGGGCAGATGACCAGTTTTAGAGGCAAAAAAGAATTGGAGGCAGCTACACCTTTGAAATTTCGTACATTTATGGTGCTTACCAAAATCGTTGATAAACATGTTGAGCTGCCACGGCCACTTACCGTGGGATGGTAGTAATTTTTTGAGGTAAAATACCTTAGGAAACAGGTAGACCTTTTAAATTTCGTAAATACTTATGATGCTTACAAAAGTTGCTTAGGAAAAAAAATAGTTTTTCAACCTACTGCCACGCCCACTTAAAGTGAGATGGTAGTTGTTTTTTTAAGGAAAATATATTAGGAAACAGATAGGCCTTTATATTCCGTACATGTACTTAAGATGATTACCGAAGTTGTCTATCAAACGTTTAAGTTTATCAATCTACTGCCACACCCACTTACTGGTAGAGCTTTGGAATGTATTGCAGTTATCTTGATGGTTGCTAATCCTTTCAAAAATGAGTTGCATCCTGTTCGAATTTTCCTTTTTTGGTAATTTTAAAATGTTGGCCATTATTACTTTCTGAAAATACGTTTCTTCAAAAATTGACTTTTTGCCTCTCAAATCGAGCGCTATTCCTGCGCGCTCTCAAAATCAGTGAATTGGGATTTCTGTAGTAGATTTCTAGTATTGAAAGCACCTGCCAACTGGGAGAGAATAATATCCATCAGAGTCTGAAACATGATAATAACACAGTGCCTGAATTTGCAGAGGTAGAAACGTTTTATGAGCAGCTCGAAAGGATGATTGAACCAATTCACACATGTCACTATCAAATTGGCTCCGATTTAATTGGTACGACCAATAGAGGATGATGTGGTACATTAGATTGGCTTCAAAATAAAAGTGGTCGATGTTCCCGATTAAAATGAAATATTGATTTGTTTTATGTGTTCTCCCAAAATATTTCGCCTTTATCATTGTCCGTTCGGGAGCTGGACGCGTCCGAAATCTATATATATAAAAGTGAATCTGTGTTTGTAAGTTTGTATGTTTGTTTGTTCTTTATAGCAGCCAAAACTACTGAACCAATCTTCTTGAAATTTTCACAGTGCTGAACCGGTGGTGAAAATAGGCTATATAAATTTTTGATATTTTCAGTGGGCGTGGCACCTCCCACACAAATTGGGGATTTATTCGTTTTTTATAAATTAGCATATTCGGAATACTGTTGCAGCTAGAGTCTTGAATTTTTGTGAAAGTTCACTAATTGTTAGTCTGCACAGTTGTGACAAAATGGGCGGTATTGGAATAGTGGACGTGGCACCTCCCATATGAAGTTAAAACCTATTATTGAATATTGCCAGTTCCATGACACCCAGAGCGCTGAAATTTTGTGTAAGTTCATCTAGCATCGATGTGCGTAGTTTTGCCAAAAATGGGCGGTATTGGAATATTGGCTGTGGCACCTCCCATACGAAGTTAAAACCTATTATCGAATATTATCAGTTCTATGACACGTAGAGAGGTCAAATTTTGTGTAAGTGCATCTAGCATCAATGTGCGTAGTTGTGCCAAAAATGGGCGGTAATGGAAAAGTGGGCGTGGCATCTCCTCTCATCTCATATTATCGAATGTATTCAGTTCTATGACAGCTACAATACTTATCTTTTATGTGAGTGAATCTAGCATAAACCTGCGTAGTTGTGGCAAAAATGGACGCTATTGGGAAAGTAGGCGTGGTACCTCACATACGAAGTTAAAACATATTATCGAATATGGTCAGTAGGTGTCATAGACCTAGGGTGCTGAAATTTTGTGTGAGTTGATCCAGTGTAAATAGTTGTGCAAAGATGGGTGGAAAGGGGGCGTGACCATTCCCATATGAAATTAAAACCGGTTTTAGAGTATTTCGACACTGATATGCGCGGAATGTGGCCGTGACCCTTCCCATACGACATTAAAACCTGGTTTTAAATATACTCTACACCGAGATTCTTATAATGTTGTGTGAGTTCATTTAGTTGTAACCTGCTTACCCAATATACAAATGGGCGGGATTTGACAGATGAGTCATTTTTGATTTGAATTTTGCAAAATTACACGTTTTCTGTGGACTTTCTTAGCACAATAGTAAAGAAAGGTTATAAAAAGAGAAATATTCATTCGTCAATTCGGTTTGTGTTGGAGAGGTATTGATAATCAGTAGTAACTTTTGAAAACTTCTTAACCTATTAGGGGTCGAACACTTTTTTTTCAAATTTTGATCCTGAATGGGCTAACTGAAATATAGGGTTATTTGTATCTTAAACCCACTTTTGCCTTGTGCAAACTAATTTTGGGAAAAAAATCCGTCATTTTGGTTTTTCAGAGGATAAATTGGGAGGAAAATTGCACATAAGCTGTTCAATAAAACCTTACGCCTCGATTTCCCTCCTAAGAGCGAGGCTGCTGCGAACTGAAAATATGGTAAAACTGGTTAGTCAGGTTTTTTCCTTTTTACAGGACTTTTGATTTCCAAAGGATATAGTTCAAATGGTTACAGCCGAGCTGGATTTGGCGTACACTGAGAAAAGCAACTGACGAAATCTGCAAAATGGTTGGAATCCGCAGCGACGCAGATGCGTATTGTTAGACGTATCCACACATGATAAAGACAACTGTACCCTTTGTTCCTTGTAGAAATTGTAGGATCTCCAAGAAGATATTGCGGCAATATCCAGGCTTGTCAGATGTGGGGATTTGTCCACAACCATGGGGATTTCATGATGGTCAAAAGGACAAAAAATATGAAATGGGCACACGTGATTTTGCTGAGATTTTGTGAGGATTTTCGAAGAATTGTGATAAATATTTAGTATTTTATTCAAAGTGCGATATTGTCCTAATCATATTATATTTTATGAAAAGGAAATCAATTTACAAATTTCGCATTGACATTTACAACATCACTGTTCACTATTTTTATCATGATTTTGGTCGGTGAGGACAATCTTCCGAAGGTTTGCTAGCTTTAAGTTAGAAAAGGAAATATAGGAAACAGAAAATACCTTGAAAAAAGATGCAAAGAAAAGAAATTGTAATTGCAATTGGATTGTTTTCAAAATTGGCGTACATATTCTTCTCAATAAATATTTTATACGTATTTGTGGAAAAAAAAAATAAAACAACGTTTTTTACAAATT